>OX940933.1:25032777-25533121 GCA_954870645.1 Agrotis clavis
CCGTCCATTGGTTTGGGCTTGCTACCACAAAACGTTCTTGAACTGAATGAAACTAAATTCAAAACATGCGTTAAACGCACACTTTGTAAGCAGGCATATTACAAACTGAGCGAGTATATCGCTGATAATAATGCTTGGCTCCATGCTGGTCCTGCTCCATGAGACTGTGAATGTATAAATAAATTAATAGTGGAAGAATACTTAATACCATTGTTGGAGCTGCTGAAGATTGTACAACTGTATTTGCATTGTATAGATTCAATCTTCCTTGTATTATATGGGTCGATCTCCAGAGGCATTTTTTTTCGTGTCGGGCTGAATAAACCCATTTTAAAATTGAAAAACGTTTTCAAAATATTTTTTTATATCCAGTTCAGTGTCTAATCTACCTGGTACAAGGCTAATATTATGAATAAGTTTATTTAAAATATTAAAAAAAAAATCTTAAACCCTAAAATCCTGATCGCTCTGGGTTGTCCTCACTCCCGATTGAATGAAAAAAATATTCTTTATTTTTTTAATGAGAAGCTACATATGAAACAACTTACTTAGATTACATAAGAAATAGTTAATCTTCATTGTTATAAAATACTTGTAGTTTTATTATGAATACTTTTGCCACAATTTGAATTTAAATTCGTGTCCGGGCATTTTATCTCATCGCTCTGCGCTGAGGTAAAACATCGCGCTCATGCCTAGTTACGCGTTATAGACACTCTATTCCACTCTCGCTGGGTAGCACCAGCAGTGATCTAACCGTTGAGGAGGATACCTTTGTGCCAAGTATCCGCGAAGGTAAGTTCACGAAGGCAAGTTTATAATTACTCTGGATTTGGTTCTCGAATTTTATGATTGATATGGCACGTTATTCAAATTAAATATTAAGCTTGTAAATGTGTTTTTTATGTGAATTAGGTGATCTTTATGGTGGTTTTTATGACACGTAATTATTATTTTCTACTGCTTTTAAATTCGGCTATATTCATGATTTTGTGACTTTTTCTGATCGATATGGCTGTGATTGCTCTGTCCAAAAAGACCAGAGCAATGATATTTTGCATTAATTGTACGTTATAAAACTATTTAACCAACTTAAAAAAAAGGAGATTCTCAGTTCGGCCTGTATGTGTGTATGAATGTTTGTCCGCGATTATCTCGCGTTTGGCTGAACCGATTTTGATGCGGTTTTCAGAAAAGTGTTAGTTTTATTCTGGGAACGGTTTTAATATAATTAATATAATTACACGAACCGTCTCGAACACAGACTTGATGACTTCCAGCCTCCCGAACAAGCCGGTTTCCGAAGAGGCTATAGTACCATAGACCACATCCATACGCTGCGGCAAGTTATAGAAGACCGAAGAGTATAACTTGCCATTATGCTTAGCGTTTGTGGACTATGAGAAAGCCTTCGATTCGGTGGAAACATGGGCGGTACTGGAATCACTCCAGCGATGCCGTATTGACTATCGGTACATCGAGGTGTTGAAGTGCTTGTATAATAACGCCACCATGTCGGTCCTAGTACAGGAGCAGGACACGAAGGCGATTCCATTGAGAAGAGGCGTAAGACAGGGGGACGTTATCTCCCCGAAACTGTTTACTGCCGCAATGGAAGACGCCTTCAAGCTCCTGGAATGGCAAGGACTTGGCATCAACATCAACGGTGAATACATCACTCACCTTCGTTTTGCCGACGACATCGTAGTCATGGCAAAGTCGATGGAGGAACTCAGCATGATGCTCGATGGCCTCGACCGAGTTTCACAACGGGTGGGCTTGAAAATGAACATGGACAAGACGAAAATTATTTCAAATGCCAATGTTGTGCCCACCCCAGTCTCTGTTGGAAACTCGGTACTCGAAGTTGTTGACTCATATATCTACTTAGGACAAGCAGTCCAGTTAGGTAGGTCCAACTTCGAGAAAGAGGTCAACTCTCCGAATCCAACTCGGTTGGGCAGCGTTCGGGAAACTACGCAATGTCTTTTCGTCCGACATACCTCAGTGCCTCAAGACGAAAGTCTTCAACCAATGTGTGTTACCAGTGATGAGTTACGGCACCGAAACGTGGTCTTTCACTATCGGCCTCATCTCAAAGTCGCTCAACGAGCTATGGAGAGAGCTATGCTAGGTGTTTGATCGAATCCGAAATGAGGAGATCCGTAGACGGACTAAAGTCACCGATCTAGCCCACCGGATTAGCAAGCTGAAGTGGCAATGGGCAGGCCATATTGCTCGCAGAGCAGATGGCCGATGGGGTCGAAAAGTATTAGAGTGGAGACCACGGACTAGCAAGCGCAGCGTAGGACGTCCACCAGCAAGGTGGACAGACGACCTTATAAAGGTCGCCGGAAGACGCTGGATGCAGGTCGCTTCCAACCGGTATATGTGGAGATCAAAAGGGGAGGCCTATGTTCAGCAGTGGACGTCCTATGGCTGAGATGATGATGATGAACAGTTTTAATATATAAAACTAATGGATATCTTGTGACATTACCCACATACAGCCATTTTTTTGCTGACTTGTATTGTAGATTATCAAAGACACCGATTTAATTGAATATCTAAACTAAAAGGGAAAAATAAAAAAAGCTTTTTGAAAAAAAAAAAAGGAACTGACTTCAAAACCAAACACAAAAAAGCATAGAATAACTTTTCTTTCGTAAGTCGGATGGCCATAGTCAGTGAAATAAAAAACAAAGCCACCGACTTCCAGAAGAAAAGGTCACTTACATGTTATCTTGTTACACGTATACCAACTGAATATGACTAAAAACGCCAAAACTAATATTTTTTTATCAATATTCTTTTTTTTGAAATTGGTTTGACCATATATGATCGCTCTGGCACCAATTATGATTGCTCTGGTCGCGAAATTTTTTGAACTTAAATATTTCCATAACTGTTAGTGTAAATTGAAGGCCAAAAGTAAAAATATACTATTTGAATATCATACTTTTTAATGAGATACATAATTACCGTTAAATATCAATATCTGAAAAGCACCAGAGCGATCACACGAATACGCCCGTTTTGGAGATCCACCCATATAGCTTCATAGCCGACATTGTGTGAGTAGGTACTATGTACTTCAGAGCTGTCATTCACTGAGTACCTACGTCTCTTGTTGACTTGAATGACCCTGGCGGTTGAGAGTGTGTCATGCTCACTCAAATGTCTCGCTGATGGTGGCGCTTGTGTCGGATCATTTGGCTCCCTTCAAAATGGTTGAGCCGAATGGTGCTGATGCATGTGTCATGTTTGTGAACGGGCGCTGTCAGTTGCGACTGGTCATCTCTTAGCTGCCACGGTTTATTTTAATTTATTGATTTTTATTTCTGAATTGTCTTTGTTTTAAATTTTACTATGGACACTTTTAAACTTGCTACATCGTTCTCACATAATGTACCATCTAAGAATGAATGATGTAACAATGATTCTGTAATAATTTTGGCGATCTGAAAAGAGTGTCCATGGAGTTTCTTGCACGTTCTTCTCCATAGAGATCTACGACTTGGAACGTGCATCTACGGTACTTTCACAGTTTTTAGGGTTCCGTAGTCAACAAGGAACCCTTATAGTTTCGCCATGTCCGTCCGTCCGTCCGTCCGTCCGTCCGTCTGTCCGCAGTTTAGCTCAGAGACGCACAGTACTAGAGAGCTGTAATTTGGTGTAAATATACGGATTTGTTGTGCCGAAAAAGTGGTGAAATAAAATCTCGTAAAATATTTTTTTTTAGGGTACACCTCCTGTACACGTAAAGTGGGGATGTTTTTTTTTTTTCTCGCGTACCCCTTAGTGTGGGGTATCATTAAATAGGTCTTTAAAAAATATTGATAGTTTCCATTAACATTTTTTTGATAAATAAATTCGTTTGTGAAATATTAAGCTTTAAAGTGCTAAATTTTGCTCGACTCGAGTGTCCCCCCCCTCTACCAGCTAAACGGTTATGTTTGGGGGTGTGAAAAAAATCACAATAGTAGTATATATAACGAAGTTTAAGAGAAAATTATCATGTCTAAGTAGGCTTTACAACTTTACGAGTAATAGTCGACCAACTTATAAAATGTACTTGGATAACATATTTTCTTAAACAAAATGTATCGGAGAACATGTTCTTCAACTGCAAATGTAAGTTTGTCAACTTTATTTTTACAGCTTTAATAGGTATGTTTTTTGGGGATAGGTAGGTTTTTATCGTCAACTATTTTTAACTAACTTCAAAAAAAGGAGGAGGTTCTAAATTCGTCGTAATCTTTTTTTTTATGTATTTTCCCCGATTTCTCAAAGACTCCTGGACCAATTTTGAAAATTCTTCTTTTTAAAATTAAATTCAGCGAATCAGTTTAGTTAGTTCGCATAAGTATTTTGACGGGCAACTACGGAACCCTACACTGTGCGTGGCCCGACACGCACTTGGCCGGTTTTATGTCTTGTGACTGGGACTGTAGCACCATAACTTTTTAGTGTTTAATACTTAATATTCCTTTAATTGTCTATGACAATTCAAAAGTGCCTGTAACTGGCCTACTTGAAATAAATGCTTTGATTTTGATTTTGATAGATTACTATATCAGTCACCTTTGAGTTTTACACAATTTATATTAAAGTGCAAGAACAATGATTAAATTAACTTATACCTAAAGAAGCATATGAGAAGCAGCACACTGTACACACTCTACATACCACACATTTAAGGAAAGCTTTTAGATGAACCGATTTCGTGACGATACTATCAATTTGGCTTCTAAAGTTAACTTTGTCATCCATGAAGTCACCAAGATCACGGTCCTCGTTCACAATGTTCAATAATGCACCTTTTATGTTGTACGAGCCAATATCGGATCGTTTATTCCTAGTAAATCGTATGTGTTAAGCGTTTTAGAAAATTCTTAGAAAGGGTATACTTTACATCGGGCACGCCGCAATCGCGGCGGTAAGACCCCTCTTTGAGGAGTGGCTGGATAGGTGACCTCACCGGACACGGATGTTTCGGGAGGTACCTGTGTCTGAGAAAGGAGGAAACGCCTGGGTGTCACCACTGCGAGGATCGCCCGGAGGACACAGTAGAGCATACGGGGGGTGCGTCTCATTTCATATAAACTTATTTGATATAATTATTTTCATTTCAATAACGTTCACATGATTTAATCAACGTGAGATATACCAACGGTTGATTTAATTTCTTTACACATAATGTTTGTGTTACTCTAAAACTCATTTCATATATTTTTATTTGATATAACGTTTAATTAAGCGAAGATCATTACA
Organism: Agrotis clavis; assembly: GCA_954870645.1. Classification (NCBI taxonomy): domain Eukaryota; kingdom Metazoa; phylum Arthropoda; class Insecta; order Lepidoptera; family Noctuidae; genus Agrotis; species Agrotis clavis. Next base: position 25,038,052 of record OX940933.1, read on the forward strand.
TATAACGTTTGAAACATATTAATATAATTTTCGTACCACTTGCTCAAAAAAGTGACATTCTATGCCACAAAATGCGTACATAACAATAGTCATTTTTAATCTGTTAAAAACAGGGAAAGAAAGTTGTACTGAATTTCATTCATCCTCTAGGGAGAAATGTGATTTAAATTTGGAATACTTACCGATACTGAACTACATCAGTCTGTCTTTACAACATTGAGTTTGTATAAAAAGCATTATACAACTTTTTGAAAAAGGAATACGCATTTATATGCAGTTATGATTATTCAATAAAATTACGAAAACCGAAGAGGCCGTATGAGCTTGATGCCTTTGCTTTTCCGACAAAAAAATATTAGTCGAGGAATTTGCCGCATTTTTGTTTTCTTCAAATACATAAACGTTAAGTTTATTTTAATTTATTTTTATAAATAAGTTAATGTTAAATGTTAATGTTTAATAAATGCTTATCTCATATTATTATTGTGTTAATTTTTTCGCAAATGGTACGAAAAGTAGAGTATTTTCCTCGGTGATAAAGCTGTCTTAGTCTTGGGTGAACTTAAATCCCTCGCTACACTCAGGATTCGAATTAAATATATCGCTTCGCTCGTGATTTAAGTTTTTAACACCCTCGCTACGCTCGGGAGTAAACCTCGAGTCCTTCGTTAAGCTCGCGATTTAAATCGTCACCCGCGACAGAAGACACTGCTTTATCCCCTTGGTTAATAATCTACTATTAACGTTTAAACCATTTTCTTTGATGACTTTGGCTTATCCTTTGTACTTTGATTGTTCGCCTTCACGATTGCTATTGTTATTAGAAAAAATTAGTATCAAAGAGCGAGCGAAGCGAGCTCGGGACTTGGGACACCCCGACACGGACAGGTTAGGGTTAGGTTCGAAGGGGATGGCGGGGTCTGAAAGACTATAATATATGTATAATATCATAGTCGGCACGATGTACGCCTCTTTAATGCTAACCACATTAAAGAGACGATTGAGCGGAACAAGGGCTTCAAAGTGTTTGCAAGAGATATGTCTATTGGGCAAAGCCAGCTGACAAAGCTGAAACGAGAAGAATGGTAGTATAGCGTCGACCAAAGCAAAGGTATTGGAGGAGGTCGAAAAGTTCTATGGACAGCTATACGCTTCGGTCACAAAACCTGTTAGCAGCGAAGACATCCCGGACATCAGCCTGTATGAGATTAGGATGGGAACCGATCAATTTACCGAATTTTGTTTGTTCGAATTTCATTATACCGAAAACTATTGACCGACATCTCTTTTGCTATATATTATGCATTATTTGACATATTTTCAGATCATCGAAGTATCATTAGCCATAAGTATTATTTTACCGAAGTATGTTCCGCCGATTATCAAAACAACTTTTTACAATTGACCGAAGCCTCTTTTAAACTTTTTTTAGTTGCCAAATGCATTATTTGCCATATTTTCACCATACCGAAACCACATTTTACCGAAAATTTAATTACTGTCATAAACATTCAATATATTGTACTACAAAACTTTGTGGCGGAATCGAAATGCTGCAAAGCCGACTTTACGTAGTCTTGTCTGCCCTACCCCTAGAGTGTAATTTAAAATCGCGTAGGCGCGGAGGGTTGGGGTGGCCCGTGAGCTGAGGAGCAGGTGGTTAGAACGGCCGCCGCCGCGGCTGAGGCTGGCCGGCGACGCCGGCCAGTAAGCCGAAGCTGCGGTGGTGAGCTTTCAAATCATCTGCGACGACAAGCTCGCGTTGTGCCACCCAAAACCCCGTAGGACCGGAACCATGACAGAAACAATGCTTGTTACATGTTGCATGCTTGCTTGAATGCTGTGTGTTTGCTGCATGTTGCATGCTGCGTGCTTGCTGTTTGTTGCATGCTGCATGCTTGCTTACGTGATTTTGGTGCTTTTTTGCATGTTGCATGTCTGTTTGTATGCTGTATGCAAGTGTATCACAATATAAACCTTTTTACAAACACAAGAACGACACAATATAAAATAACAAGTCACAAAAGAGTATCAAGAATCACACAAAATGCGCAAAAAGATTCGAACACACGCTAGCCAGAACACCTAAGGGTGTTCAAGTCCAACTATGTAATTAACAGCAAATGTCATTAATGATATTACAATACCTGTCAGAGTTATATTACAGTATATGACATTTGCACAATTATTTTGTATTGTCTACCTACCTACCTACATTTCAATGGCGCCTACTATGCATTTGGTGAAATGAAAATATGTCAATTAAAACAGGTGGTATACTGAATGTTTGGAAACATAATACTTCGAGCAACCGTCGTTTCGAGTAAGTGTAACATCGGTAAAAAGTTTTTCGGCCAAATGAAGTGTTGGAGTAACGAAAAAAAACGAATAGATAATAGGTTAACTGAAACAGTGGCAAACGTGACTTCGATGAAGTAAAAAAAACAAATGATAATAGTTGAAAAGTTTTCGGTCAAATGAAATTCGGTCAAACGTTTTTCGATCTTATGATAGGTAACCGATTAGGATGGCCCTTAATAAGCTTTAAAACAATAAGGCGCCTGGTGAAGACGGAATCACTTCTGAGCTTCTGAAAGTGGGTGGAGCACCGGTACTTTAAGTCCTTCAGAAGCTCTTCAACTCTGTCTTGCACGAGGGTACAACGCCAGAAAAATAAAACAAGAGTTCTATTCTTCAAGAAGGGTGACAAAACCTTATTGAGGAATTACAGACCCATCTCGCTTTTGAGCCATGTTTATAAGTCGTTTTCGAGGGTTATCACGAACCGTCTCAACTGCAGGTTTGATGACTTCCAGCCTCCCGGACAAGCCGGTTTCCGAAAAGGCTACAGTACCATAGACCACACACACGTTGCGGCAAGTTATACAGAAGGCCGAAGAGCATAACTTGCCCTTATGTTTAGCGTTTGTGGACTGTGAGAAACCCTTTGATTCGATGGAGACGTGGGCAGTGCTTGAATCTCTCCAACGATGTCGTATTGACTATCGGTTCATCGAAGTGCTTAGGTGCTTGTACAATAATACTACTATGTCAGTCTGAGTACAGGCGCAGAGTTCGACGGCGATAACTTTGAAAAGATGCGTAAGACAGGCCTCTTAGGTAAACATACAGAAATGAGGAGATTCGTAGACGAACCAAAGTTACCGACATAGCCCAACGAATTAGCAAGTTGAAATGTATGTGTAAATGTAGTGGGCAGGCCATATAGCACGCAGAACTGATGGCCGATGGGGCCATAACGTTCTCCAATGGAGACCACGCACCGGCAAGCGCAGCGAAGGACGTCCACCTACAAGGTAGGCAGACGATTTTATGAAGACCACAGGATCACGCTGGATGCAAGCCGCTTCCAACCGGTCCTACTGGAAGCATATAAAGGAGGCCTATGATCATCAGTGGACGTCTTATGGCTGATATGATGATGACGATGATTTTTTATTTTATTTGGGAATGAAAAATCATCATCATCATCATCATATCAGCCGATGATGACTGTTATAAAGAAAAATAAATTATACTGAAGATTAAGTGGGTGTTTTATGTCCCTACAGGATTCCCAGGTCTCACTTCCAAAGTGGGTCAAATTTTTCAACAGGTTAACCTCTGGTCTGCAAGACCAATATGGCGCTTGTGACGTACCCCGTCGCGAGCCTTTCGGCTGACGTCATGCGCTATCGGCACGTGTTAATAAAACATCTGTAACTCCTTTGTTTATCTTATAGGCCCAACATGCTTCCACTGCGCCACTCTGCTTTATAATAAATCTTTATTTTCAGACCACAGATCCATAAATACTCGAAACTAAAACAAAACAACTTACAAACTAAAACACGTTACGTAAACTAACTAAAGCACATAATCTGAAAGATGGTCTGTGTGCCGCCATCCAGTGATACATTACTTGGCCATCTGCCCTACCAGCTATAGTAGCCACGAGGCTGTTGGGGCAGACACGCACCCGGCGCGTCAGATCACTGACGCGCCGGGTGCGTATCAGCCCCAACAGCCTCGCAACAGCGTCTGCGAATCGCTGATGCGATTCGCAGACGCAGCAGCGAGCCGAAATCCGGAACGCGACGTTAGACGAGTGTTGGGTTATTTTCCTTAGGTTTTTTCGTTACGGAATTTCTTGATTCGGTTGTCGTGCTCAGAGCCCGGTATAAATGCTATGCAATAGCTTAAAAATTACGATCGAACTGAACACCGAAAAAACCTTACCAAAATAACCTTACACCCCGCATCGTCAAGATCAGGAATAACGTAGGGCCTAGAATACTGCCCTACGGTACGCCGTACTGAATATATGCAAAATCACTAATACGCTCACCACCTAGGTGAACTGCTGTTCGAAACTTTGAAGAAAGTAGCAGAAATATTGAAATTGCAAAGAAAATGATTGAAAAACTTTTTTAAAAAAAGGGAACCGACTTCAAAATCAAACACAAAAAAACTATAAAATAACTTTTCTCTCGGAAGTCGGTGGCTTTGCTTTTTTTTATTTCATTGACATAAAAATGGCCACCGAATTCCGAAAGAAAAGTTATTTTATAGTTTTTTGTGTTTGGTTTTGAAGTCGGTTCCCTTTTTTTCAAAAAGTTTTTTATCCTCTTTCGCTAGCATGTTGATGATTGCAGGTGCAGCGAGCGCAACGCCGCAGCCTCGCGCCGCCCCCGCGCGTCCCGCACGCACCGCGCGCACCGCGCGCTCTCTGCCCGGCGCGGGCGCTGGTGCCGGTGACCTCTGGCGGAACATCATCGCTGGTTAGTCTCGTGCCACGACTACAAAGAGTCATACCGAGTTTTCGCAGAAAATCTTCGAACTAGCGTTTTTTAGGCCTTGCCTTGATGCCAACTGTCGAAAATATTTTTGAGACAATTATTATCAACCGTTTTAATATTTTATTGAAAAATAAAAAAGTTAGGTAGGCTCATGGTAGTAGAGTTTCCAGGGCGTTAAAACTTGAAAAACTTGGATTTCATCGGTGAAAATTAGCTGTTTATCCACGGTTTTTCTTGATGTTTAATTAACCTTTAAGCACCGACGTGCATTTTTTGTAACGTTAGTACCGACGTGAGGCCTGAGAGGCCGCTTATATTATGTAGTGTTTTTCAAAGAAAATGATTTAAGTAAATATTTTTGTCTTTGCGATATGATGAAAAATAAAGGGATTTAAGAAAAAATAAGTAAGACAGGAAATATTATTTTATTTTTTATTCATTTAAGACTCGTCATAATATTTGGCATGAATTTTGGGGAAAAACCCGACTATTGGATATAAAAATAGTAACACAAAGAATAATCCTCTCAGATTAGCAAAACATAGTATTTCTTACTTAAGACTAATATAACTTTAAGAAAAAAAATACAGTAGGAACACCAACCTTCTGAAAAAAAAAATGTCCACAGTCAGACTACACCTAAAATTCAAAGCACAGTCAGGGCACACTTGTTTCGCGCACTGTAAACAAATATGTTTTTTGCATGAATAGCACCTACACGTCGATTTTCTTTTGAGTTTAGGTTGACACGAAAGACAAGTCTTGCGTGTTTTGATGCCTCTGGCTTATCAGAACCAAGTACTCTTGCCAAACTCATCCTAAGTTCACGAGGCAATCTTAGGTTACAAAATCTTCGCTTCATGTGCTCTAATACCAACTGTTGAGCTAATTTATTTACAAAAGCTCCTCTATCAGTTTATTTTCCCACATTTACATCATGTAAAATATGAGAATTGACGGAAGTTATATCCAAAATCCAGTCTTGAGAGCAGAACCTCTTCATCTGATGACGATGTCGGCGCGTCCAGGTGTTCAGGTTGAGTTTCCTCAGTATCAGAAATATCAGTGTTAGTACCGGTATCATGCTCACTGTGCTCTGGACAAAAATATTCGCCAGCGTCGTCGACCTCAGATCTGCTAGAATCTTCAGCCACGATCCAGCTCTCAATCACTCGCGCATTATTTGGGTTAGATGCATCTATACACATCCGAGATTTCTTTGAGTGCTGTAAATATGTCGCAGAATTATTTCTTTTACAACCAGAAGGTCCTGGTATATCCATAGTTAACAATATCTTTAAGTATATCAGTTTACTGTAACAAAGAAATAAAACAGAAAACTTACGTAAGTACCGACGTGAGGCCTGAGAGGCCGCGTCGGAATTTCAAATCGTAATTACTCACCAAATGCGCGCGCGACCTTACGCCTTCTTACTTCAACATCAACTTGGGCACTGTCCTTGCAGCTACTTATAAGCGGGAATCAGAATTCCGCGGATAAAGGGGTAAAGAGGCAAGTCAAGTGCATGCCGGGGCCTCATAGACCGCACGTCGGTACTTAAAGGTTAATAATATAATATAATAATAAAATATCATTTATTCTCTCATCACAAAAGGTTGTCTTACAAAGTAAACACTTGACAGTTGAGTGATTATTGATGATAAAAAAACTACCTTTGTGAGAGACTGGTGCCTGATATAGGTTTTTGAGTAATAAAAACCGGTGCTACAGGTCACCAGGATCTCCCATCACGGACAGAATATTCTTATTTAAGAGAGCGTGTACATTAATATTTGTTAGGTATCTAAATTGCGAATAACAAAAGTAAATAATAACAAAAAGAATAACTACCTACCTGTACTAATTTATACATAAAGTATAAAAAGAGAAATGTGTCAATGTTGTGTGATTTATGTAATAAGTGAGTGTAAAAGTATGTATATGATAATTATGTGTGTGTGAGAGGGAATCGAGTGAGTAAGTGTGGAGTGAGTGCGTTGCGAGGAAGTGATAAGGTATGGAACAGGTAAAAAAATGCTTATTTAATTTATTTATTTACAATCAATAGTTGCTCGGTATTATGGTAGTCAAGAGTTTTTAAATATTTTTTTAAGACTTTAATGCAGTCTGATTTAGTTTTGGGATATAAATTTAGGATATTATTTAATTTATTATATAGATACTGTCCCAGGAAGCAAAAGAATCTTTCAGAGAGAGAAGACTTGTACTGATCCGTGGGACATACCCTACCTTTACGTCGATTTTTTTTGTTAAGGTTTTCATCAAATTTCAACTGTGAGTGTTTTTTTATAACAGTATGCATTATAAAGGTCTGTCTGACCGTAAGCAGGTCCCAGTCTTTGTAGAGTTCGACTGTCGGGAAACGATAGGGAAGACCAGCTCCCACCTTTAGTAGTGCACGCTGTGCCCTTTCTAACTCAATAAGATGAGTTCTAGAGGCACCACCCCAAGAAGTGATGCAATAGTCAATTAGGGACTGGGCTAGTGCGTAATAAACCATTTTAATAGTCCTTCGGTTTGCAGATTGTCGGAGTGTTTTAAAAATGTGTAAAAGTTTTCGGAGTCTAGTGACAAGTATGTCTATGTGGGGTTTGAAAGACAAGTGTTGGTCAATTATAGTAATACCAAGGTATTTTATGTTTTCGACTCGTTCTAGCTTGGAGCAAGAACACACATTATTTCTAAGACCGCAAGTGTGCGCAGTAATAGTTAGTGAGTCCGGAGGGAGGAAGTTCGATCTATGTGCAAATGTGATGTAATTTGTTTTGGGGATGTTAATTAATTTATTCACTGTTCGATCTTTGTACCACCTATACTATATAGGGTGACTGGTAATTAGTGTACGATACTTAAACACGTGATTGTGCTCATGATAACCAACAACTTTTACTATGGGAACAAACCTGAAAACGCGAAAAAAAATCAGCTGTTCAGTACATTTATGTTTGCTTAATGTACTGAATCACGTGTTTAAGTATCGTACACTAATTACCAATCACCATATTTATTCATGTTATGATTGCAGAATACACACGTGGTGGAAGTAGCGCGGGCGGCGCGGGCATCGCGGGGTCAGGATTCGGTTGGTCGCCCATCCCCATTCAAGTGCCACTTCGTGAGTATCAACAACTACAATCGCACTAGGTACTCGTAACAACTTACATCAGAAAATGCTCATTTACAGAAGTGGATATTTTCCCTGGACTATCTGTACCAATCTGTACTAACAGATACCACATCACAGACACATAATTATAGCTCACCAGCTTACCACTACACAAATTCAACTATACTAACGGTCAGGATTATTTTTTGGTAATTTCCTTAGGACATGCCCATTGTCAACCTAACCTAGGTTGACATTAAACTTTTAACAAATTCTTATTCAATCCATTTTATTGTTGTTTTACATAATTATTATGTTATGAATGGAAATTGTATAAGATAAATGTAATGTTTTCTAATGCAGAAGGAGACAACAGCGGACGCACATCCATGTCGTTGCTCGTGGTGCCCGTGCCCGTGCCTGTCCCCGCGCCGCACGCCGACCCCGCATATTACTTCGGCAACACTAATCAGCCACCACTGCAACAGTTTCCGGTGCCGACTGTGCCCCCAGGGTCCCCCGCCGTGCCACCTCACAGCAATCACTCCGGATTCGCACCCAGCATCAATCTACCGCCACTACAACAATACCCAACAATATTTAACAATGAACTGTCACAGTCCAGTGTCGATCCGGCGCCGACTACTACCCTTGCGCGACCTGCACCCTCAGCGCCCTCCGGGCTGATCTCTCGCATCGACGCGCGACTCGCTAAGAAAGCACCTAACTTCCCGCCTGTCGGTGAGTCACCATTTTGCATACTTTAAAAAGATTGATATTTGCAGAGTCCACAGTAACTTAAAATTAAAAAAAAAAACCAGCTAAGTGCGAGTCGGACTCGCCTATAACAACTCGTTCCGTAACAGCAAGTGACATAAATAAAAGTTGTTGTAGTTGGTTGTAACTTTGAAAGATAAATTCCGGTTTACGATTTATGACGTATAAAAAAAACGTATAAAATCTACTGATGTCGTTGAAACCAATTTTCACTGGAAGTTTGCGTGGTAAAGTCCACCATGTACTTAATTATATATTTTTTACTTTTATTATTCTCATACTTCAGAAGGTACATGGGCGTAGCTGCATTTTACCACTTTCGAAGTGTCTCTCGCGCAAACTGTTTAGTTTAGAAATATTATGATATTAGTAACCTCAATATAATGTTTAAAGACCTATCCCATTTATATAAAATATATTTATAGATATTATATTATAGATACCCACACGTATGGGTTTGAGTTTCAATTCTAAATATGGGGAACCTCCAAAGTATTTTTTTTTATTTTTGTTTAAAAATCCCAATGCGGTCACATCGACTTACCAAGTTTCAACAGGATAGCTCTTATCAGGGTTGGCATGATTAAAACAAGGTGTTATAAAAAATCTGTTTAAAACAAGTTGTTTTAAAATACCTGTTCAAAACAGTGTTTAAAACAGTTTCAAATTAAACAGTGTTTTTAGGGTTCCGTAGTCAACAAGGAACCCTTATAGTTTCGCCATATCCGTCCGTCCGTCCGTCCGTCTGTCCGCAGCTTAGCTCAGAGACGCTCAGTACTAGAAAGCTGTAAGTTGGTGTAAATATACGGATTTTTTGTGCCGAAAAAGTGGTAAAATAAAATCTCGTAAAATATTTTTTTTTAGGGTACCTCCTGTACACGTAAAGTGGGAATGTTTTTTTTTTCTCGCGTACCCCTCAGTGTGGGGTATCATTAAATAGGTCTTTAAAAATATTGATAGTTTCCATTAACATTTTTTTGATAAAAAGATTCGTTTGTGAAATATTAAGCTTTAAAGTGCAAATTTTTGCTCGACTCGAGTGTCCCCCCCTCTACCAGCTAAACGGTTATGTTTGAGGGTGTGAAAAAATTCACAACAGTAGTATATACAGCGTGAAATTCTCATGGTTGTTTTTCCGAAGCGAAATGAGTTTGTATCCGTAATACAATCGATTAATATTTATAAAAAAGACGTGTGGCACTCGGGGACTGCCGCGGTAAAGCTATTGCATAGCATTTTGTATCAACTTATGCAATTATAATTTTATTTATTTATTTTATTCATGCAGTATTGCTTTTTCTTTGATATTAATTCAAGTTACACTTTTTGAGCGTGGTGACCGATAAGAAAACAATTTTTTCTATTATTAAATAAATAAAAAAAGTTAAAATATTGATATATGTTCCATTAACAATTTTTTGACAAAAAGATTCGTTTGTGAAATATTAAGCTTTAAAGTGCTAATTTTTGCTCGACTCGAGTGTCCCCCCCCTCTACCATCTAAACGGTTATGTTTGGGGGTGTATATAAAAAAATAAAAAAACTTGAGAGGTGTAAGACCTCGATAAATTTATGCAGCTGCCATCTTAGATTTACATTTTGACTGCAACATCGGTTTCAACACCCTCGAAAACCATGAAAACGACACCCATGACGAAAACCTCGATATTTTTTGCAGCCGCCATCTTGGATTTACATTTTGACTGCACCCTCGGTTTCAACATCCTCGAAAACCATGAAAACGACACCCATGACGAAAACCTCGATAATTTTTTGCAGCCGCCATCTTGGATTTACATTTTGACAGCACCATCGATTTCAACACCCTCGAAAACCATGAAAACGACACCCATGACGAAAACCTCGATATTTTTTGCAGCCGCCATCTTGGATTTACATTTTGACTGCACCATCGGTTTCAACACCCTCGAAAACGACACCCATGATGAAAACTTCGATATTTTTTGCAGCCGCCATCTTGGATTTACATTTAGCCTGCACCCTCGGTTTCAACACCCTCGAAAACCATGAAAACGACACCCATGACGAAAACCTCGATATTTTTTGCAGCCGCCATCTTGGATTTACATTTTGACTGCACCCTCGGTTTCAACACCCTCGAAAACCATGAAAACGACACCCATGACGAAAACCTCGATATTTTTTGCAGCCGCCATCTTGGATTTACATTTTGTCTGCACCATCGGTTTCAACACCCTCGAAAACCATGAAAACGACACCCATGACGAAAACCTCGATATTTTTTGCAGCCGCCATCTTGGATTTACATTTTGACTGCACCATCGGTTTCAACACCCTCGAAAACCATGAAAACGACACCCATGACGAAAACCTCGATATTTTTTGCAGCTGCCATCTTGGATTTACATTTTGACTGCACCATCGGTTTCAACACCCTCGAAAACCATGAAAACGACACCCATGACGAAAACCTCGATATTTTTTGCAGCCGCCATCTTGGATTTACATTTTGACTGCACAATCGGTTTCAACTTCCTCGAAAACCATGAAAACGACACCCATGACGAAAACCTCGATATTTTTTGCAGCCGCCATCTTGGATTTACATTTTGACTGCACCATCGGTTTCAACACCCTCGAAAACCATGAAAACGACACCCATGACGAAAACCTCGATATTTTTTGCAGCCGCCATCTTGGATTTACATTTTGACTGCACCATCGGTTTCAACACCCTCGAAAACCATGAAAACGACACCCATGACGAAAACCTCGATATTTTTTGCAGCCGCCATCTTGGATTTACATTTTGACTGCACAATCGGTTTCAACTTCCTCGAAAACCATGAAAACGACACCCATGACGAAAACCTCGATATTTTTTGCAGCCGCCATCTTGGATTTACATTTTGACTGCACCATCGGTTTCAACACCCTCGAAAACCATGAAAACGACACCCATGACGAAAACCTCGATATTTTTTGCAGCCGCCATCTTGGATTTACATTTTGACTGCACCCTCGGTTTCAACACCCTCGAAAACCATGAAAACGACACCCATGACGAAAACCTCGATATTTTTTGCAGCCGCCATCTTGGATTTACATTTTGACTGCACAATCGGTTTCAACTTCCTCGAAAACCATGAAAACGACACCCATGACGAAAACCTCGAACACTCCACTCCACTCCCCTCCCCTATACATTTTGTATTGTGTATATAAACCTTATATTCAATCACACCTCCTTGCCCGTCGGAGTGGGGAGCGTGAGGTTTTTTCGTTACGGAATTTCTAGATTCGGTCCCCGCGCTCAAGGCCCGCGATAGAAGCTATGCAATAGCTTAAAAAAAATTAGACTCAACAAATGGCAGATTTACAATTGTGATAAACAAAACTCGAAAGTGACTTGAACCAACAGTAGTGGCCGCGTGGTTGGCTCGATCGACCACACGGGTCGTTGCACTTTTAAATCAGCTGATCATACTTTGAGCCCTGACTTAATAAAACACAAAACCTAATAAGTTATTCCAATTTTCCTTTCATACTTTTACGGATTTAGGACCGTCATAAATAATTATCTTTTAAAAAGTCTGATTTAGATAATTAAGTATTTGAGGCGTATTAAAAAAATGGAATCAACTTATTTACAATGTTTATTTACGAGGTACAAGTGAGTACTTAAATTTCCCGGTAGCGGAGTAATTGTTCGAAATGCAAACCACTATGTTCAATGCACAAACGATATCGTCGTTGCACAAACGAGTACGTTTTAACTGGTTGTCTTTCAGTTTGATAAGAGTGTCTTTATCAAGTCTCACGATATTGAAAGCGTCCACTATCGCACATAACAACACGTCACGAGTTTGATGTATATCTCACAATACACCAGGTGTTTGAGCTCAGACCACGATAGACCACAGAAAAGATGTCGATAACGTATTACACTTATGACGTTCGCGGAAGGACTAAACTAAACGTAAACGCAGAGGCGCGGGCGCGGGTGAGGGAGGCCACGGCCCCCCCTCACCGCCGCGTTCGTGCAGGCTCGAGAGAGCTTATTTTGCTCTGAACATTTATTATTTCACTCTTCTTTTGTAGTTTGCCGCGTCGTGAGTTTCGTGAAGGTACCTACCTACGTCATATCTAGTGCTGACTACTATCGATTCTCGCTCTTTCGAGTTTATGAATACTTTTTTAAAGATTTGAAAAAAAAAAAGAACTTTTTTTTAAAAGTTTAACTTTGTGTTTCGATAGTACTACTGATGGTTAATCGTCCTGCCGTGGAAAGACAACCATTAAAATTTCACCCTGTATAACGAAATTTAAAAGAAAATTATCATGATTATTTAGGCTTTATAAGTTTACGAGTTATAGTCGACCAACTTATAAAACGTACTTAGATAACATATTTTCCTATACAAAATGTATCGGAGAACATGTGCTTCAACTGCAAATGTAAGTTTGTCAACTTTATTTTTACAGCTATAATAGGTGGGTATGTTTTGGGGATAGGTAGGTTTTTATTGTCAACTATTTTTAACTAAATTCAAAAAAAGGAGGAGGTTCTCAATTCGTCGTAATGTTTTTTTTTAATGTATTTTCCCCGATTTCTCAAAGACGCACGCCTGGACCGATTTTGAAAATTCTTCTTTTTAAAATTAAATTCAGCGAATCAGTTTAGTTAGTTCGCATAAGTATTTTGATGGGCAACTACGGAACCCTACACTGTGCGTGGCCCGACACGCACTTGGCCGGTTTTTTTATTACACGTTTCAACTACTTTTCAAGGCAGATGAATGGATGTAAAATGAAAATAAATTAATATTCAGGAGTCCTAATAGTTTAACATAAAACCATTTTCGAGTGTAATGCTATTGCTATGTCATATTTTTAACTTTTATTGGCATTGTAATGAAATAATACTTAAAAATATTAGAAAAAAACATCACGTCATGTTTTTTTTCCATTGATAATTTTTCGTAAAAAAAAACATTACAAAGGGCGAATTTGAGACAATGTAATCTAGAAATGAAACGTAACTGATTTATACTTAGACATCAACAAATAAGATGGAATGAATTCAAAAAAAAAAACCGGATTGGATATTTCTGGGGCTTTTGATAACGCATGGTGGCCAATGCTTCTGCTTAAAATAAAAGGCCGTGGTTGCTATAATCTATACGTCTTCTCTAATATCTTTATCTTTACATATAATAAAATCGTAGAGCTGTCATTCCTGTACATTGAATATTTTTTTCTTTTTGTATTTTTTTCAAGATAAGGGATCGATTCTGATGCCAAATCAACTTTTTTTTTTCGAATTTTTTTATGTTTTTTTGATTTGATCTATCTCCTAAACTACTGTAAAGTGGTCGATCAAATTTTTCTCAAATATTCCTAATAATATGCTTCTGTTAATAGGCTACGTATTATTACGCTATTTTTCCTGGGAGATAAGCAATTATGAATTTTGTTGTTTTTAAATGTTTGTTGATAGTTGGAAGCTAAACCACTGGATATTATTTATTCAATTTTTCCTCAAATATTCCTTAAACTGCTCTTCAATTAATAGGATATGTATAATCACGCTATTCTCCTTGGGGGATTAGCAATGTTATAATATGTTGATTTTCAGTCATTGTTGACATTTGTATAAGAACCGCTATTTGAAATCTACTGTCAGCGTACTAGCCAGTCTGGTTGGTAACCTACTTGACTTTCGTGCAAGGGGTCTCTGGATCAAATCTTGAGGTTTTCTTTTTCACTTTTTGTTCCTTTTTTTTGTTTTTATGTGTCCTGAGAGCTTCATTTAATTTTAAAAAAATGTGCATACTTTTATTTAAATATTATTCGCCATTTTAATTTATTACTATTTTTTTTTTCAATAGTTCGATATAAATCTACACTGATTTAAATTATAGGTAGTAAGTTGGATATTTTTTTAAATTGGTATTGTTTTGAGGTGTAGGAATTTTTTAGAAAACAATCATTGTTTCCATTATTTTCTGTTTATTTATTTTTTGAATTGGTGCTCAAACCAGTGCATAGATCCTGTATTAAACGACGACAAGTTGTACTCATCGAGTCAAATAATTAGTTATTTTTTAGGTATCACGCGGTATGCTAAGGGAGAAGAGTAATGCTATCGTACGTTCAATTTGCAGCGATACTGTAAATCGACCAAAAAATGATAGTCTAATGTTTAAAATAAACACGGATCTTTGAAATAAATGTCGCTCAAATAAAAACGTTTCATATGCAAACTATGTACCTAATACTGATATAACGTTATTGATCTAAACTAATAATCAAAATGCAAGTATGTTTGTTTTTTACCTTTTCACGCATTACTACCTACTGAATCGATCGTCCCAAAATTTAGCATATACGTTGTCAGGAGTATAGACACGGATATAACGTATCTTTCATCCCGAAAAACAGAAGATAGCTGTTGCCGAGAAAACAATCACGTTCATATTCCAGATGGCGCCACTTACACGATCCGTATTGTTTCTCAAATTCTAAATTAACGCATGCGAAGCCGCGGGCACACACTAGTAATATTATAAAGCTGAAGAGTTTGTTTGTTTGTTTGTTTGAACGCGCTAATCTCAGGAACGACTGGTCGGAATTGAAAAAATATTTTTGTGTTGGATTGTCCATTTATCGAGGAAGGCTATAGGCTATATAACATCACGCTATCACCAAAAGGAGCGGAGCAGCAATGAGAAATGTTTCAAAATCGGGAAAATGTATTCCTTTTCGAGAGCTTTCGTTGCGTGCGCTGCGTAAACGGTTAAAGATACGTAAAAATTATGTACTACGGAATTATTCCTCATAAAAAGTTCTAAAATAAAGTCCGCGAGAGCATATATCTATCTTTTAAGATTAAGTCACTATAACCTTTTTTATGGAAATCAAATTTGTTTTAAAGTAATGCATTATTTGCGAAGGTATTTTCATTAATATGATATTAATCCTTATCAAAATAAATACGTTAATCATCACAAGCATTTAATTTTGAACAAAATTGCCCTTGACATCGTTTGATTTCAATGAATATCTTAGGAGATATCATAGTTTCAAAATAATGTAACAACATAATTATTACTGCCTGGGCAATACTGAGCATGTCATAATTGCGCGTGAGGTAAAGTGCACCCTCTACCTCTCTCCCGAGCCACCGCTGAAGACGCCCAGGGCGTCGGAAATAGTGGGTCATATTCCAGCCGCTTACGGACGGGGAGTAATGGGTAGCTTGCCGTCCGACAGCATGTATTTATAAAGAAGCACTGGCCAATTCCCGCTGCATAGACAAGTCGAGGCCCGGCGGGAAGAGCTCCGGCGCCATCTCAGGGGGCGGTATGGATCCTGTATCGAATGGGGAAGGAAGAAACGCCTGGGTGTCACCACTGCGGGGATCGCCCGGAGGACACGGTAGAACATACGGTGCAGGACTACCCCGCTTGGGCAGAGCACCGCCGTGTCCTCACAGCGGCGATAGGCACTGGTCGAGGCCATGCTGCGGGGCGAGACGGAATGGGAAGCGGTCGCTTCCTTCTGCGAAGCAGTAATGCTAGCAAAGGAGGAGGCGGAACGCGTGAGGGAGAGGACAGCGTCCACCTAACGACGCAGCCGCCGCGGGAGACGCCCACGGCAACGGACGGCGACATGCGGGCGGCGAGTAATGGGTGACTCGCCGTCCGATCATGGACCATGCCCGGGTCGACGGCGCGTTGTGTTCCACGCGCGCCTCAAAGAGCTGTCAGCAATCTGACGGGGCCCCCCTAAGAGGGCCAGAGCCTGCCGGGGTCGCGGGACTGTCTCACTCGATAACCGTGACCCTGGTACATAAAGGGTTAATGAAGGAACATCGTGGATTTTAGTCAGTACAAGTCTTACAGTCCCTCCTGTCCCGCCCTGGGCGGGAGGACTCTTTTGATGATTTTGGCACGATAAAAAAAGGGGGCGGTATGGAGGGAGCGACTATCGAAACCGAGGTTCGGGCACGCCTCAATCGCGGCGGTAAGACGTACCTCTCTTTGAGGAATGGCTGGAAGGTTTCACAGCGTCCTGACCAACCATCTGACGCAGATCCTCACTGGATACGGAAGTTTTGGGAGGTACCTGTGTCGGATGGGGAAGGAAGAAACGCGTGGGTGTCACCACTACAAGGATCGTCCAGGACACGGTAGAGCATACGGTGCAAAATTGCCCCGCTTGGGCAGAGCATCGCACATGTCCTCACAACGGTGATAGGCGGCGACCTCTCGCGCTCGGCATAGGTTGACGTGAAATAGAGTGGAAACCGGTCGCCTCCTTCTGCGAAACAGTCATGCCAGCGAAGGAGGAGGCGGGACGCGTGAGGAAGAGGACAGCGTCCACCTCACGACCCACGCCCAGCCACCGTGGTAGACGCCCACGTCGCCCTCGTCGCAGGACGATCTCTGGCCAACAGGCGTGGGCATTCGGACGACGAGTCATGGGCGACTTGCTGTCCGATCATGGACCATGCCCGGGTCGACGTCAACGTTGTGTTCCACGCGCGCCTCAAAGAGCGCCAGCACAATGACGGGGGCCAAACCCCTTAGAGGGCCAAAGCCAGCCGGGGTCGTAGGACTTACGAGCTACCGTGACCCCGGAACGTAAAGGGCTATTGTAGGACGCCGTGGATTTTAGTCAATACAAGTCTGACAGTCCCTCTTGCCCTGCCCTGGGTGAGAACGATTTTATGACGCTAAAAGAAAAGCATAAAGAAAATGATTTGTATCGGTATCCTCCCACAGCGCTTCGCACTAAAAAATACATTGTTAAGTTCCGACATCCACGCGAACGAAGTCGCGGGCACAGCTAGTAATATAAATGATCTCCTTTGCTCATACTTTTCAAATGGTTCTGCAAAACTTAAACTCGGACATCATTCCGTATCGAAACCTCTCACCATGGGCTGTCCTCAGGGTTCGGTTATCGGTCCCCATTTATGGAATCTAGGCTTTGATGATTTCCTCGCGATTCCACTTCCTAGTGGCTGTTCTTTAACTGGTTACGCGGATGACGGTCTCCTACTCATTCAGTCGAGTACTCGTGCTGGTCTCGAGAATTTGGATAACACATGCCTACGACTAATATCTCAGTGGCGCGATCGAAACCGTCTGACTTTTGCACCACATAAAACCTATTAGCTCCTTTTAAAAGGAGACCTTAAATCGTGGCCTAGTATTAAATTGAATTATTCCCGTTGGATCCCACTTTTGGATCCCATTTTTTAGGTAGTCCCGATGAATCCCATTTTTAATTCCCGTTGAATCCCACTTTTTGACAACATGTGTACATATCAGAAGAAAACTGTTACCGTTATTTTACTGATATATTCTGAGTAAGTAATTTATGAATTTTACTAAAAAAAAAGTTCCACAAGATCCGGCCACCATAGGCTTTCCATAGACCGGTCACACCAGTGTGTGTAGAAAGATGGCAGAGACACATTCTGAGAAATTGTTTCAGTCTTTACTTAAAAACTGATAGAATGTCACTAACCAGCAAAAGTACTAGGCTAGCATAAGTTCAAGGTGGTATGTTTTGCGCTCTGGCGCCACGTGACACGCAACGCGGGGGTAAGGTAACTCAAAATGGCCTGCCAAAGTACTAGGCTAGCATAAGCTCAAGGTGGTACGTTTTTCAACGGGATCAGCGAAGTTCATTTGAAAAGCGCTGTGATGCCACGTGACAGGGAGGGGGGGAAATCACTCTAAATGGGTAGTTTATTTTTCACAGAAACGAGATATAAAAAACCTGCAATAATGTTATATTCTTTTGTGATAGTGACTACACTGATTTTAATTCGACACTGACTGACACTTGTCATGTTGCGCTCAATATGGATGTCTTTTTTAATGGACATTGTCTACTCTCGCCCCAGCCACCGCTGCTGACGCCCGAGGGCGTTGGAAATCGCGAGTCATATTCCAGCCGCTTCTGGACGGGGAGTCCGGGAGCCGTCCGACCAAGGACAGGCCCAAGTCATGGCGCGTCGTGTTTCACGCTTTCCTCAAGGGAACTAATGCGTGTCCTCCCTCCGCCCCAACCGCAATGGTAGGCGCCCGCGGCGTCGGACGTCAGCAGATGATCTCCGGCCACCGTAGGCGCGGGCATGCGGGCAGCGAGTAAAGGGCAACTCGCTGCCCGACCAAGGACCATGCCCGGGTCGACGG
This sequence comes from Agrotis clavis, assembly GCA_954870645.1. Classification (NCBI taxonomy): domain Eukaryota; kingdom Metazoa; phylum Arthropoda; class Insecta; order Lepidoptera; family Noctuidae; genus Agrotis; species Agrotis clavis. Next base: position 25,056,952 of record OX940933.1, read on the forward strand.
CGCGTTGTGTCCCACGCGCGCCTCAAAGAGCGTCTGCATAATGACGGGGCCCCCCTCTCAGAGGGCCAAAGCCTGCCGGGGTCGCGGGATTATTTCCTTACCGTGACCCCGGAACGTAACAGGCTATTGAAGGACACCGTGGATTTTATCAGTAGAAGTCTGACAGTCCCTCCCGCCCTGCCCGGGGTTGGAGGACTCATTTGATGATTTTACCACGCTAAAAAAAAAAAAAAAAAAAAAAAAAGGGAACTAATGCGTGACTGGGCCATAGGGCCATACGCCTAACACGACGCGGGCGAAACCGCAAATTATGATAGCAATTTTGTCGTTGAACCGGTAAACGGCGCATCACGACTTTAGAGGTGACATTTTTTTCCCCCGTTGGCGGCGCTTCACCTATATATAGGTGATGTGCCGTTAAGGGTTTTTGACAGTACTATCTTGTCATAATATTGCTTATTCTTAAAATCCTTTACGTTTGCATCGGTTTTCTCTTTTCTATTTGAACTATCGAGAATATCTGCCTTATAAAAGTGCAACACTGACCGTCAAAAATGTGTTTATGGTTTCGAAATTAAAATGTCAAAGAAAATGACGAAAAACGACAATTTGCGACGCCATAAAAACTGCTGATCTAGCGAAAAAAAAGAATTTTTGCAAACAGGTGAGTATTTTTGAGAAAATTACTGATTTGTTGGTTAATTATAATATAGGTAATGTGTATGCAACGGGGTTTTACCCAGAGGTAGGTATATTTCAATTTATATGTGATTTTCACTGAACGAGTACGCTTTTACGTAAAGTGGGACTTCCTTCAATCAATCCCATGTATTTGTGTATTGAATAGACATTATGCACTTAATATTTACGCATAAGTTCCTCTATGAACGTAGCTTTCAGATAGTAACTATATTTTTAAGTTCCGTGAAACTTTATAGTCGTAATAATTTATTTAATTTTGTTGAAAAATTTTGCACCGTCGGCAAAATGTTTTTGCCATACCTATTATTGGAATCAAATATAACAGCTCACAATTTAAGACCCATTAATATTAGTCATTTTACCCGTGGTGCTAGGCAACTGGGCTTCTCCCAGTTGTAATGTCCCTTTGTGCCTGTTGGCCTTGTTTTGTTCTGTCTCCTGCTTGCATGGAGGGAAGTGGGAACATATATTTTTTCCTACTCCTCCACTATTCTCTGATTACTTTCATATTAGAGTGCTAGGTGGCGTTACTTTGTATGAGTTTTTGTTTCATGTTGTGTAGTCGAAATACTTTTCTGTGCAATGTGTGAAGTGGCCAAATAAAACGTTTATTAAGCTAAAACTAAAGAAATCTTGTTTATTTGACCAAACCTGAAGTGGTTATGGGCCCAGGCCCACGTTAATCAATAATTGGTCATAAGCAAAGAGCAGAGAAAACAGAAAAATTCTTAGTGATTTTCGACAATTTCGACAAAAGAACGGCGTGCTTCCAAAATGGAGTTTGGAAAGACAAACTTAGAAAAATTCGACGGAACGAATTTTAAACAATGGAAGTTTCAAATTAAATGTGCCCTGCGTGCCAAGGGGCTAGATATCAACACGCCAAAACCAGATGGAAATGCGATTCAATGGAATAAAGATGATGGCATGGCGATGTTTGTGTTAACGTCTGCTATGGATTTAAATCAAATAGCACTCATCGAAAATTGTGAATCAGCGCTAGAGGTGATGACCAAGCTTGAGTCCATTTATGAACAAAAATCCGAGATAACCAAAATGATGATACATGAACGTTTCTATCAATATAAAATGTCACCAGCGGACAGCATAGCTCAGCATATAGCTAAAGTAGAAAGTTTGGCAAAACAACTTAAAGAAAGTGGAGAAGTTATTAGTGAAACTGCAATCATAACTAAAATCTTGAGTACACTCCCTCCCAAGTACAGATCTGTTCGCCAGGCTTGGATGTCGCTTGATCCGAAGAATCAAACTGTAATTAATCTGACAGCACGTTTGCTAGATGAGGAGGCCAGTTTGAATGTGGAAGAAGATAATGAAACTGCTAGTGGCAAAACAAAATATGAAGAAGAAAACTGTTCCATCAAAGAAAACAAAGGTAGAATTAAATAATGAAGACTCAAATGAAAAGTCACATCGCTTTATATGTTACAACTGTGGGAAACGAAACAGAAACAACAAGGAGAAAAGAATATGTTAGCATTTAATGTAGCAAATACAGATTGGCAAAACAATGATGATTTGAAATGGATATTAGACAGCGGTGCCTCTGCTCACATGTCTTATAAACGTGAAAATTTTGCTGAATTATATGAGTATACGGGATGTCCACTGAAACTTGGAAACCAAGAAGCTTTAGAAGTAGTTGGCCAAGGAAATGTATTGATAGACAAGTGTGTCAATGGACAGTGGGAGACATGTATCCTGAAAAATGTTCTTTATGTACCAAAGTTGAGAAGAAACCTATTTTCTGAAGGAGTAGTGACCAGACAAGGTTATAACATTATAAAGAAACATACAGATGCATTGATATGCAAGGACAATAAAATAGTGCTCTGTGCAGTTTTGCAAAGCAATAATCTGTATGAGTTAAAGGTGAAAACACTGCAAAATCCAGTGTGTAATGGAGTGCAAAAATTGGACCTTAAAACATGGCATGAACGTCTAGGACATTTTGAATATTAAAGAAATACAGAATATGTGTAAAAACAATGTTATTACTGGTGTGGACTTATCAGACTGTGACAAGTTTGTGTGTGAAGGTTGTGCTTATGGTAAGCATGCTCGTCAATCATTCAAGAAATCAAACAGAGGGCCACAGCAACCAGGTGATGTTGTATACAGTGATGTCTGTGGACCATTCAGTGTTCCTTCAGTACAAGGTATGAAATATTTTGTTATTTTTAAAGACGCTTCTACAAGTTTTAGGTATGTGTACTTTTTGAAGAACAAATGTGATGTGTTGAACTGTTTTAAGAAATATAATTCCATGATTAAAAACAAGTTTTCACATAGTGTACGCATATTGCACACTGACAATGGTGGAGAGTACACAAGCAAGGACTTTAAAGAGTATATTCTTGACTGTGCGTATAGTATAGTATAGTATCATGAGCTGACTGCCCCTTACACGCCTGAACAAAAGGGCCGGGCAGAGCGAGAAATTAGGACAATTGTTGAAAGTGCACGATCTATGCTCTATGCATGTAAAGTACCACTCAACCTTTGGGCAGAAGCAGTAAACTGTGCTGTTTATCTGTTGAACCGGATGTCTTCAAGTCAGACACCAAATATTACCGTATAGAGTTGTGGAGTGGTGTTAAACCTAGTCTAGATCATGTCAGAGTGTTTGGATGTGAAGGATATGTCCATGTGCCAGATCAGTTGAGGAAGAAGCTTGATAGTAAAAGTTGCAAGATGATGTTAGTTGGATATGATAATACAAACTACAAAATGTATAATCCAATCACAAAAAGAATTACAATTTCAAGGAATGTTATTTTCAATGAACAAAAGAGTCCTGAAATAAAAGGAAATGAAGCTCAAATTTTTATATGGGATGATAATGAACAAAATGCTGAAGAAGAGATAGAAAACACTGAATCGAGTGAAAGTGATGACAGCACACATACTGCCATTGATGAAAATGATGAGACCTATGAACCTTCACAAGAAATTGACTTTACAGATATGGATCGTTCAAATATTACTTTGCGACCACGTAGAAACAATGTTATTGAGGCAAATTTAATAGAATTGGATGTACCTGTGAGTTACAATGAAGCCATTAAAAGTAAAGAAAGTGACTTATGGCTAAATGCAATAAATGAAGAATTAGAAGCTCATCGTACCAATAACACCTGGAGTTTAGTGGAAAATGAAAACCAGAGAACTGTAAGTTCCAAATGGGTTTGTACTATTAAAAGAAACAAAGATGGTCAAGTAGAAAGATATAAAGCTCGACTTTGTGCCCGTGGTTTCACACAAATTGAAGGGATAGATTACAATGAAATCTTTTCACCTACTACAAGATATGAATCAATAAGAATACTGTTATCTTTATCTGCTGAAAATAATTGGAACTTAAAACAATTAGATGTTAAGACAGCTTTTTTGTATGGAGAGTTGGAGGAGGATATTTTATGGCTATTCCAGATGGTGTAAAAGCACCAGCAAATAAAATATGTAAACTGAATAAATCCTTGTATGGCCTAAAACAGGCATCTCGTTGCTGGAATCAAAAGTTTAATAATTTTCTATTAAAGTTTGGTTTTGTTCAGTCACAAGCAGACAAATTGTGTATTTGTTGGTAACTTTAATGGTATTAAAGCTTTGTTGATATTGTATGTAGATGATGCTCTAATAATGTCAGAATCAAATGCAATATTAGATCAAATTGTCAATTATTTAAAGCAGGGATTTGATGTCAAAGAGTTAATTTTAAATAAGTTTGTTGGTTTAGAAATCTTTAAAGATGATAATTTTGTTTGTATCAGTCAAAAACAATATATTGAACAAATAATAAATAAATTTAATATGAGTAATGCAAACTCAAGCAGTACACCAATTGATGTAAATGTTCAAATAACTAAAAATGTTGATAATAACCAGATTGATTTTCCTTATAGAGAAGCCATAGGGTCTTTACTGTTTTTATCTACAGCAACTAGGCCAGATATTTCATATGGAGTCAATTTGTTAAGTAGATATATCAATAATCCTAGTGTGCAACATGTTAATCAGCTTAAGAGAATTATTAGATATCTTATAAAAACTAAAAATGTATGTATTAAGTATCAAGGTCATGAAAGTTTAATTGGATATTCAGATTCAGATTTTGCTGGGGACATAGAAACAAGAAAATCAACCAGTGGTTATATTTTTATGTTAAATGGTGGACCTATATCTTGGTCTAGTCAAAAACAACCTTGTGTTGCCTTATCAACAACTGAAGCTGAATTTGTTTCTGGTTGTGAAGCTGCTAAGAATCTTTTATGGTTAAGACAGTTTTTCAAAGAAATTGATGTCATTCAGGATTGTACAACTCTGTGTATTGATAATCAAAGTTTTTTTTTGTGATAAACAGGATTATTAATTAATTTGATTGCACTTTGATTATCAATACACAGAGTTGTACAATCCTGAAAAAGTACAAAGTAAGTTAATTGTTATTAAGTATGTGCAAAGTTCAGATCAACTGGCTGATATTTTCACTAAGGCTCTACCTACTGTTAAATTTGAACGTATAAGAGATGAAATATTGTTAGTTATGTAAGTTAAGTTTTTTCTTTTAAAAGCAGGCAAATATGAGAGATTTTTGTTTATAAAATTTAGTGGGAGTATTGAATAAAATTTTATATTTAGTTCTAGGCTGTATGCCCTAAGTCGTTTGCCTGATTACTTTCATATTAGAGTGCTAGGTGGCGCTACTTTGTATGAGTTTTTGTTTCATGTTGTGTAGTCGAAATACTTTTCTTTGCAATGTGTGAAGTGGCTAAATAAAACGTTTATTAAGCTAAAACTAAAGAATTCTTGTTTATTTGACCAAACCTGAAGTCTATCTATAAGGGTTCCGTTTTTGTAATTTTGCTACGGAACCCTAAAAATTAACATTTTCTTTATCCATTTGTAGAGTAGTTGTCGTATTTCTGTCTATCCGCAGCGGATTCACGGATCCTCGTAGAGCAGTTCCGTGCACAGGTTCCAGAGGAGCCGTGGCTGCCTCCGATACTATTTGCTCCTGTCGGGACGCAGAGCTGCCATCACAACTTTCTGAGTGGTGGCGCGGCCGTCGGAGCGCCCCTAGAGCGGAGGCGTGTCAAGTGTAAGAAGCGCCGCGTGGAGAGTGCGAGAAGGAACTCGGCTGAGTCAGACCAGGAAGAGCAAGCGCGGGAACCTCCGCCCCCCCCTCCGCGCTTCGAGCGCTCGCTGTACATTGAAGCGCGCCTTACCGTGCCACGCGCTGGTTACACCGAGCCGTACAAATTGTGGTATGTGCAGCTGCCTATAACTTTGTTATGTTATAAAACCTGGGTAATCAACACCATGTTCTCATATTTTATCGAGTTGACACGCTTTTTCTGCGTGGTAAAATCACCAAAATGAGTCCTCCCACCCAGGGCAGAGCGAGAGGGACTGTCTGACTTAAATCCACAGTGTCTTTCATTAGTCCTTTACGTTCCGGGATCACGGTAATACGTAAGTCCCGAGTCTCCAGCAGGCTTTGGCCCTCTAAAGTTTTTAAGTAATAGCCGTGATCGTATGCCACTATGCCACCAAGCCAATAAAGATTGTATGAAACAACCGCAGGAGGCAAACGACTACGGCTATTAGGTATTTAAAAAAAATCTGTAAAACCGCACAAAATCGCGCACTGAAAAGTATGAAACAAGAACAATCCGTTCTTGTTTCACACTTTTAAGTGCGCGATTTTATCATAGTCGGGTTTTACGAGTATTACGAAAGCTTCGGTGTGCTTGCACTGTACAACATGAATGGTGTGTGTTTCTAGCCAGCCCTAAAAATCTATCTATATATATAAAAGAACAGGGGTTTTTCTTTTGACTCGACTACAGCCGAAACCACTAAACGCAGAAACTTGAATTTTGGACAGCATTTGCAGTTTACCATGTAGATTGGCAATAAGACGGGATTTTGCGAAAATCCTCCTCTAAGGGGGTGAAAAGGGGTGAAAACGTTTGTATGAAAAATCTTATTCCTTGGGTTTATAAACTTGAAACTTACCACGAATGAGAAAACAAGTAAATAAATAAGATTAGTACCATTATTTTTTTTTAACTACCCTCCATTGGTAATCTAGGGGTTGTTAAAGTTTGTATAGAAAAATCATAACGCGTGAGCTGATGAATTTGAAAATCAGTATTTATATACTAGATAAGAATTAAACAAACACGTGTTTTTGGTTTTTACGAAAATCACCCCCCAGGTTGGTGAAAAGGGGTATTCAAGTTTTAAGGGGAGGATATTAAACCACTAAACGTAGAAACCTGAATTTTGGATGATAGTTGCAGTTTATACTGTAAGTAAGCATTAAGAAAGGATTTTGCGAAAATCTACCTCTAAGGGGGTGAAAAGGGGTGAAAACCTTTGTATGCAAAATCTTATTCCTTGGGTTTATAAACTTGAAACTTGGTACGAATGTGAGTATAAGTATTTAAGTTCATTCATTCTGCGGAGTTTGTCGCGAGTGCACGTCAATACTTCTTATTCACGACTATATTTAATTTTTGCTTCTCATTACAAGTTTGAAACATACATTAAAAATCGGTACCTCTCTTACTATCTTGTGGAAGTGCCCATATACGTCCGGCGCCATCATTAATCCTGTATTGCGCCATCTCGCTCATCAGGCAGTAGGTGAGATAACTTTCAAATTACAACAAACTTAGAAAAAGTCATTGCATTTTGCGGGGCTCGATCCCCCGACACGCCGTGTAATAAGCAATCGCAGTCCGGGCCGCTAGCCGCTAGACCAGCGATACGTGAGTCGCTCGGCTCAAATTACTTGACCACTACATTCGGCTCAGATAATACCTGATTTGTTTTGTTTCACTATGCATCGTTCACCAACTAAATGTCACTCGGATACGGATCTAGCGGGCACCACGGCTGCCATAGAAAATGTGTCGCAAAGAAAACGGAAACAACCCGTATCCGATATTACTGAGGCTATTGCGACGCTTTTAATGGAAATAAACAAAAAGTTCGATGACTTCCGAGGTGATCTTGATAAGGCCATAAAACAATATCTAACAACGTCAGTAAAATTAAAACTGACCTTGCTGCTGTGACTCTGTTGACATCAGAGATAAAAACTGAGCTTAATTTCTCTCCGATCTGACCACTCAAGCTAGGAGAAACGAGTATTTGATTTGGACGCTATAAACACAGGGTAACAGTGGGGGACTTAGCGTAATTAAAAGATTCTGTTCAGCATGCTGCAGGTGATCAGGAAGATTTGAAAAGGGAACTAGTTTCTATTCGTACACAGTCAATAAAAGCTGATATTATGAACAACGCACTGACAGCTTTAGAATCGAAAATCGATTCGTTGGAGCAACAGGCGAGATGTTGTAATCTGGAGATATGCAATGTACCTGAAAAGCGCAATGAAAATTTGACTGCGCTAATGGATAATATTAGTTCCAAGATAAATTGTTCATTATCCCATAGAGATATATATAATTTCCATTCATCGCGTCCCGCACGCGCATCAGGACAATAAAAAACCTAAAAAATTATTGTAAAATTAAGCTCTCGCATTTTAAGGGATAATTTACTTAGTTCGTTTCGATTGGCTAAAAGTATGAACTGTGATCAGCTGGAATTCTCGGGAAATACGCAACGTATCTACATGCATGAACATTTGACTTTAAGAAAAAAACAATTGTTTCGTGAAACCCGAGAGGCCGCCAAAGAGTATAACTTTAAATACGTATGGGTCAAGCGTGTGACAATCCTCGTCCGTGAAACTGATACCTCTTCCGCGCTGGCAATACGATTTCCTGAAGATATCAAAAGGATTAAGCCTGGCACTCGCTCTATCATCGGTAAAAACAACCATCAGTCCGAAAATGAAATGTTACAGTAATTTAATTTCTAAAGCTCTAAATTTTAGTCATGTTTTTATTAATAGCAAAGAAACTTATAATTTATGTATACAGATAGTAGTCATTAAAATAATTCGGTATTTTGTTATGTCTTATTCGGTATTTCAATGGGCCTTGTTCCTTTTATGGATACAGAAATATTTGTTATTGCACTATTCACTATTATTTTTGATTATCTTCACTATCACTATCACTACATAGTATAAAACAAAGTCGCTTTCTCTGTCCCTATGTCCCTTTGTATGCTTAAATCTTTGAAACTACGCAACGGATTTTGATGCGGTTTTTAGGGTTCCGTAGTCAACAAGGAACCCTTATAGTTTCGCCATGTCCGTCCGTCCGTCCGTCCGTCCGTCCGTCCGTCCGTCTGTCCGCAGTTTAGCTCAGAGACGCCCAGTACTAGAAAGCTGTAATTTGGTGTAAATATACGGATTTGTTGTGCCGAAAAAGTGGTAAAATAAAATCTCGTAAAATATTTTTTTTTAGGGTACCTCCTGTACACGTAAAGTGGGGATGTTTTTTTTATTTCTCGCGTACCCCTTAGTGTGGGGTATCATTAAATAGGTCTTTAAAAAATATTGATAGTTTCCATTAACAATTTTTTGATAAAAAAATTCGTGTGTGAAATATTAAGCTTTAAAGTGCTAAATTTTGCTCGACTCGAGTGTCCCCCCCCTCTACCAGCTAAACGGTTATGTTTGGGGGTGTGAAAAAATTCACAATAGTAGTATATATAACGAAGTTTAAAGGAAAATTATCATGACTAAGTAGGCTTTACAAGTTTACGAGTAATAGTCGACCAACTTATAAAACGTACTTGGATAGCATATTTTCCTAAACAAAATGTATCGCAGAACATGTTCTTCAACTGCAAATGTAAGTTTGTAAACTTTATTTTTACAGCTATAATAGGTGGGTATGTTTTGGGGATAGGTAGGTTTTTATTGTCAACTATTTTTAACTAACTTCAAAAAAGGAGGAGGTCCTCAATTCGTTGTAATCTTTTTTTTATGTATTTTCCCCGATTTCTCAAAGACGCCTGGACCGATTTTGAAAATTCTTCTTTTTAAAATTAAATTCAGCGAATCAGTTTAATTAGTTCGCATAAGTATTTTGATCGGCAACTACGGAACCCTACACTGTGCGTGGCCCGACACGCACTTGGCCGGTTTTTTTTTTTAATAGATAGAGTGATTCAAGAGGAAGGTTTATATGTATAATAACATCCATTAAATAGTGGAGAAGTACTGTTATTTTTGAGGTTTCTAATGTGATGTCGTAAATAATTACATTTTTTCCGCGTATATTGCAAACGCAGGCTGAACCCTACGAGTTTTATCAAAATAATGTACTAAGTATTGTACACATTGAAAAGGTCTACAGAAAAGTCCGTGATGGTATATGTCTATCTCTTATGGATAACCCACAATAACTTTTTTTTGTTATTTACTTTTTACGACAAATAATGGCTAATTTTCGAAGCGATTTTAACCAATACAGCATTAATCCTTAACCAATTAAATACCTTGAATACATTTTTCATTTAATATAGATCTATATGGCCCTTTACACCGTATGATTTAAGTGAATATTTTCGAAGATATTACAGATTAAAAAATTGCGGGACGTAGCGTTTGCGGCGGTACCGGCCGGCCGCCCGGTGCGGCAAGAGCGTGCCTATAAATAGCGCGTCTGAGGCCGCGGTTTTCCCTCAATCCGCTAATCGCATCGTCCGCTCGATACGATCCATCGCGTATTAGTTCCGTTCGCCGACCAAGGCATACCCTCATCACCCCCGACGACCCCATCACCCTCCTCCAGGAGAGCCGTAGGGAAACCAGTACGCTGCGCAAACACAGACACAGACCGACTCCGTCATTCCGCCCTCGCCGCCGAGGCCGCCCGTCGCGACGCCCTAGTCAATGCCCCCCCCGACCCTTGCAAGAGCCAGCCCGCGATGCTGAGCCTGTAGTTTTAAATTAGCCCCTAAATAATGAAATATTTAGTTATCCAGTCTGTCCCTTGCTGTCCTCTGTCAGTGACGCCCTAAGCCGAGGTCCGTACCCCACAGGGGGTGCCCTTAGCGTGTGGTCACTTAGTTTTTAACTTAGTTTGTAAGCCCCTGGCTGGAGGCCTTAGAGTCATCTATGGCAACCACAGGAAAGTCCGGTTAAGCAGCACACAACCTCTTATAGGTTGACCTGCGAGATGCCCGTTTCCAAAAAAAAAAAAAAAAAAATAGTACTTTGAATTTAGCAGCGATCGGACGCATTTATTATACATAAACGCGATGTATATGTTGTAAATAAAATAAATAGTTAAAAATGTAAAAAATAAATAAGTAAAAATGTAGTGTATGAATTTAGATATTCCAAATATAGCAGGAAATCTTCATGGTATAGGGAAAGGGGGATTGTTTTACTCCAAATTTAACGCGTGCGGGCCACGGGCAGTAATGAATAAATCAATACTACTGGATCGATTTTAATCACATAGGCTATATATTTTATACCCGTGCGAAGCCGGAGCGGGCCGCTATGTTTTTGTATACAACGTTCACAGTTTTAATGCCTAATATCTATATCTTTTTAAAATGTACTTTTTTAAATCAATATTTTCTTCATGTTAGATAACTTAACAGTTTATTATCAGAACTGCAGGGGACCTCGAACTAAACTCAATATCTTATACATGAATATTTTAAGTAACTGTTATGATATAATTATTCTTACTGAGACCTGGCTCACTCCACATATTATATTTGATAATGAATATGTTGATGAACGCTACTTGGTTTTCAGATGCGACCGTAATCGCACTGCTACAAATAAAAACCGGCCAAGTGCGTGTCGGGCCACGCACAGTGTAGGGTTCCGTAGTTGCCCATCAAAATACTTAAGCGAACTAACTAAACTGATTCGCTGAATTTAATTTTAAAAAGAAGAATTTTCAAAATCGGTCCAGGAGTCTTTGAGAAATCGGGCAAAATACATTTAAAAAAAAGATTACGACGAATTTAGAACCTTTTTTTTTGAAGTTAGTTAAAAATAGTTGACGATAAAAACCTACCTATCCCCAAAAAACATACCGTAAAACATACCTATTAAAGCTGTAAAAATAAAGTTGACAAACTTACATTTGCAGTCGAATAACATGTTCTCCGATACATTTTGTTTAAGAAAAATATTATCCAAGTACATTTTATAAGTTGGTCGACTATTACTCGTAAAGTTGTAAAGCCTACTAAGTCATGACAATTTTCTTTTAAACTTCGTTATATATACTACTATTGTGAATTTTTTCATACCCCCACACATAACCGTTTAGCTGGTAGAGGGGGGGGACACTCGAGTCGAGCAAAATTTAGCACTTTAAAGCTTAATATTTCACAAACCAATTTTTTTATCAAAAAATTGTTAATGGAAGCTGTCAATATTTTTTAAAGACCTATTTAATGATACCCCACACTATGGGGTACGCGAGAAAAAAAAAATAACATCCCCACTTTACGTGTACAGGAGATACCCTAAAAAAATATATTTTACGAGATTTTATTTTACCACTTTTTCGGCACAACAAATCCATATATTAACACCAAATTACAGCTCTCTAGTACTGTGCGTCTCTGAGCTAAGCTGCGGACAGACGGACGGACGGACGGACGGACGGACGGACGGACGGACATGGCGAAACTATAAGGGTTCCTTGTTGACTACGGAACCCTAAAAAGAAGGTGGTGGAGTTCTCGTGGCTGTCATAAAAACGCTGAATGCTGTATGCGTACCGTATTCTACAGATCCTCGTATTGAGCATATACTTCTCCAAATTCCTGGTTCCGGTCACGTGAAATATCATATTAGTGCGACATATATTCCTCCAAGTTCCTCTGAAGAAATCTATTTTGTTCACTTCGAAAATCTTCACAACATACTAGACAAATTAGATTCCAGAAAATTTTATTTATTTGGCGATTATAATTTGTCTAATATTGAGTGGCTATCTATTGAAAGCGAAATATCTGAAGCTCTGTATTGTAATGTCAACTCATCTATTTGCAGACATTTGGATAATTTTATGTCAGTACTCAATGCTTTCCAATTTAATCATCTAAAAAATGCTAAAGGACGTATTCTAGATTTAATAATTAGTAATAATGATTGCCATGTTCACCCACCTTCTTCCATCTTACTACCGATAGATAATTATCATCCCCCTTTTTGCTGTACATTTCGTTATAAATTTGAATTAAGTACCATTCGCGCAAAAGTCTCGAAATATGATTTTTACAAAGCCGACTACAAATTAATCAATCAGGACTTGAGAAAAATAGACTGGGTCAGTGATCTGAATCACATCTCAGCCGATGACACTGTTAATGCTTTCTACGATATTATTTACCGAACCATAAAAGATCATACCCCTTAAGCATCCACACGCTCGTCCAAATTTCCCATTTGGTTCTCCGGGTCTTTAATACGTATTTTCAGGAATAAGAATAGAGCTTGGATAAAATGGAAATCTTACGGGAACATCTCAGACTACGAACAATTTTCTGTTTTAAGGCAAAGATTTCAAGTAGAATGTAGAATATGTTATAATAAGTATATTGATTCAGTCGAAGAAAATATTAATAAAAATGTTAAACACTTGTGGACTTTCATCTCTAATCAAAAAGCAGATACTAGCATACCTTCGTCAATCTATACTAATATTATAAAGAGGTAACATTTGTTTGTAAGTTTGTATGTTTGTAAGTTTGTATGTAGGGGGTAATCTCCGGAAGTAATGAACCGATTTTAAAAATTGTTTCACAGGTAGAAAGCTACATTATCCGTGAGTGCTATAGGCTATAAATTATAAAGATATCATGTATATTAGCCGAAATACTGCCCAACGAAGTGGGCACGGGTCAGCTAGTGTCTTATAAAAACCGTAGCTCCAGTAATTCCACTGAAATTTGTAATTTATTCTCCGAATTCTTCCATTCAGTTTACGAACATTCTACCTTTGATGTTAATAATAATTGGTTGCCTCCACAAAAGTTTAATGAAAATAGTATTTTAATCAACAGTGTTACTTTTAGTCTTGAAAAATTCTTAAAGTATTAAAAGCACTAGACACTACTAAGGGCCCGGGGCCAGATGGTATTCCACCACACTTCTTAAAAAAAACTGCAGATATCATATGCACGCCGCTGCATATCATATACAACAAATGTATTTCCGAGGGTACATTTCCTGAGATATGGAAGAGAGCTAACATAACGCCCGTTCATAAAGCAGGTTCAAAACAAGATATTATCGAGAACTACCGTCCCATCTCTATTTTGTCCACCTTGTCGAAGCTTTTTGAAAGACTGGTTCATGACGAGCTTTATCCTATATTACATAACTCAATAATCAAACAGCAGCATGGTTTTGTTCAAAAAAGATCCACAGTTACAAATCTACTGGTTTTCACAGATTTTCTGTTCAATAACATGGATCGTCAATTGCAAGTAGACGCTGTTTATACAGATTTCCAGAAAGCTTTCGACAAGGTGGATCACGAACTGCTTCTGACGAAAATAGCTTTTAACGGTATACGAGGTGACTTATTACGCTGGATTGCATCATACGTAACTAATAGAACTCAAAAAGTTGTTATAAAAGGCTTTGAATCTACATCCATACATGTTACATCCGGGGTACCCCAAGGTTCAATTTTAGGCCCTCTCTTGTTTATTCTCTTTATAAATGATTTGAATCAATGTTTCAGACATTCAAAATTTCTGTTATACGCCGATGACCTCAAAATTTTTAGAATAATACAAAATAGAACTGATTGTTATTTATTCCAAGAGGATCTGGATAGATTCTCATCATATTGTATTAGAAATAAGTTAAAATTAAACATCCTAAAGTACTCACATATAATATTCACCAAAAATATTATAACCCACTCATACAAGCTAAATGATACATCATTGCATAAAGTTACTGTAATCAGGGACCTTGGGGTACTTCTGGACAGTAAACTTCATCTTGATCAACATATTGATAAAATTATAAGTAATGCGTTCCGCATGTATGGATTTGTGATGAGATGCATGACCGATTTTAAACGTACTCGTACATACATTCATTTATATAAATCTCTGATAAGATCACAGTTAGAGTATGCCGTAATGGTATGGAACCCCTTGTACAAAAAATATATAGATAATCTTGAAATTGTTGAACATAAATTCCTCAAAACCACTCATTATCGTTGCCTCCGCAAAAAAACATCTCACGTTAATTTATTAAAACATTATAAACTAACTCCTAGCATTTGTAGTAACAAAGTTTCATACAAACTGTCAACCCCATAAACAGCCCCTTAGGGGTAGAATTTCAGAAAATAGTGCCTTCGTGTGCATTTACGTCATAAAAGAACAACCTTGCAAAATTTAATACTCCTAACCTTTGTAGAAACGAAGTTTCATACAAAATATCAACCCCTAATTCAACCCCTTGGGGTCTATTTTCACAAAACACCCGCAACAACGTCCAAAAAAGAATATCTATGCAAATTTTGAGTCTCCAAACTATCAACCCCGAAAAAGCCCTTTAGGGGTCGAATTTCCGAGCACGCCGCAATCGCGGCGGTAAGACCCCTCTTTGAGGAGTGGCTGGAGAGGCGTCACGGCGTCCTCACCTTCCGTCTGACGCAGGTCCTCACCGGGCACGGATGTTTCGGGAGGTTCCTGTGTCGTATGGGGAAGGAAGAAACGCCTGGGTGTCACCACTGCGAGGATCGCCCAGAGGACACGGTGGAGCATACGGTGCAGGACTGCCCCGCTTGGGCAGAGCACCGCCGTGTCCTCACAGCGGCGATAGGCGGCGATTTCTCGCGCCCAGCACTGGTCGAGGCCATGCTGCGGGGTGAGACGGAATGGGAAGCGGTCGCCTCCTTCTGCGAAGCAGTATTGCTAGCAAAGGAGGAGGCGGAACGCGTGAGGGAGAGGACAGCGTCCACCTCACGACCCAGCCGCCGCGGGAGACGCCCACGGCAACGGACGTCGCAAGACGATCTCCGGCCACCGTAGGCCCGGGCATGCGGTAGGCGAGTAATAGGTGGCTCGCCGTCCGATCATGGACCATGCCCGGGTCCACGGCGCGTTGTGTTCCACGCGCGCCTCAAAGAGCTGTCAGCAATCTGACGGGGCCCCCTAAGAGGGCCAGAACCTGCCGGGGTCGCGGGACTGTCTCACTCGGTAACCGTGACCCTGGTACATAAAGGGCTATTGAAGGAACACCGTGGATTTTAGTCAGTACAAGTTTGACAGTCCCTCTTGTCCTACCCTGGGCAGGAGGACTCATTTGATGATTTGCCACGATAAAAAAAAGAAAAAAAAGGGGTCGAATTTCGCAAAACCGTCTTAGTGAACATTTAGGTCTTAAAAAGAACCCCTCGCAAAATTCGAGACGCCTAGCACTTGTAGCAACAAAGTTTCATCATCATCATCATCATCATCTCAGCCATAGGACGTCCACTGCTGAACATAGGCCTCCCCTTTTGATCTCCACAGATACCGATACTATATACAGATAGTATTAAAAAAGCTGAAAGCGTTTTCACTTTTAAAAGAAAACTACGTAACCTCTATTTAAGTCCCAATAAATAGCTCTCTTTCTCAAGTCTAGTCATAATAGTTATTATTAAGTTGTTTTTTTTTTTTTTTTTCTTCATAGCTGCTATAATATTGTTTAGTTTATTTTATCTGTATTTAAGTATTAGTATGTACCTATATTAATATCAAAGTATTTGATTACTTTTTTATTTTTTTTGTACCCTACCACAATTTTTTCTCATTGAACCCAAAGGTTGACTGGTAGAGAATGCCTTGTGGCATTAAGTCCGCCTATGTACCACTTTTTGTACATGAAGTTTAAATAAATAAATAAATACCGGTTGGAAGCGACCTGCATCCAGCGTCTTCCGGCGACCTTTATAAGGTCGTCTGTCCACCTTGCTGGTGGACGTCCTACGCTGCGCTTGCTAGTCCGTGGTCTCCACTCTAGTACTTTTCGACCCAATCGGCCATCTGCTCTGCGAGCAATATGGCCTGCCCATTGCCACGTCAGCTTGCTAATCCGGTGGGCTATATCGGTGACTTTAGTTCGTCTACGGATCTCCTCATTTCGGATTCGATCACGTAGAGAAACACCTAGCATAGCCCTCTCCATAGCTCGTTGAGCGACTTTGAGCTTTGAGATGAGGCCGATAGTGAAAGACCACGTTTCGGTGCCGTAACTCATCACTGGTAACACACATTGGTTGAAGACTTTCGTCTTGAGGCACTGAGGTATGTCGGACGAAAAGACATTGCGTAGTTTCCCGAACGCTGCCCAACCGAGTTGGATTCGGCGGTTGACCTCTTTCTCGAAGTTGGACCTACCTAACTGGACTACTTGTCCTAAGTAGATATAATATGAGTCAACAACTTCGAGTACCGAGCTTCCAACAGAGACTGGGGTGGGCACAACATTGGCATTTGACATAATTTTCGTCTTGTCCATGTTCATTTTCAAGCCCACCCGTTGTGAAACTCGGTCGAGGCCATCGAGCATCATGCTGAGTTCCTACATCGACTTTGCCATGACTACGATGTCGTCGGCAAACCGAAGGTGAGTGATGTATTCGCCGTTGATGTTGATGCCAAGTCCTTGCCATTCCAGGAGCTTGAAGGCGTCTTCCATTGCGGCAATAAACAGTTTCGGGGAGATAACGTCCCCCTGTCTTACGCCTCTTCTCAATGGAATCGCCTTCGTGCTCTGCTCCTGTACTCGGACCGACATGGTGGCGTTATTATACAAGCACTTCAACACCTCGATGTACCGATAGTCAATACGGCATCGCTGGAGTGACTCAAGTACCGCCCATGTTTCCACCGAATCGAAGGCTTTCTCATAGTCCACAAACGCTAAGCATAATGGCAAGTTATACTCTTCGGTCTTCTGTATAACTTGCCGCAGCGTATGGATGTGGTCTATGGTACTATAGCCTCTTCGGAAATCAGCTTGTTCGGGAGGCTGGAAGTCATCAAGTCTGTGTTCGAGACGGTTCGTGATAACCCTTGAAAACAGCTTGTAAACATGACTTAGAAGTGTGATGGGTCTGTAGTTCTTCAATAGGCTGTTATCACCTTTTTTGAAGAACAGCACCACATCACCTCTACTCTATGTTTCAGGCGTTTTGCCCTCGGAGAGGACGGAATTAAAGACTTTCTGGAGGACTTTAAGTACCGGTGTTCCACCCGCTCTCAGAAGCTCTGAAGTGATTCCGTCCTCGCCCGGCGCCTTGTTGTTCTTAAGCTGCTTCAGGGCCATCCTAATCTCGTACAGACTGATGTCCGGGATATCTTCGGTATAATGTCGGGACAGCTTGGCTCTTGGATCTCCTACCAAGCTGTCAACGGGCTTTGCGACCGAAGTGTATAACTGTCCATAGAACCTCTCGATCTCGCCTAAAACCTCTGCTTTGGTCGACGCTATGCTGCCATCCTCCCGTTTCAGCTTTGTCATCTGGCTTTGCCCAATAGACTTGTCCTTTGCGAACACTTTAGAGCCTTGGTTTCGGTGTATGGTCTCTTTAACACGATTCGTATTAAAGAGACGCAGATCGTGTCGCAAGGACTTAGATATACGTCTACCTGTTGAGCTGCCTATATGACTTCGCGTCATCGGAAGACTGCAACTGTAGCAAACGTCGTTCAGCCATGAGGTTTAAGGTTTGCTCGGTCAATTTCTGAGGTCTATCTTTACGGCAGGGTCTAAAAAACTTAGACCGTACCGTGCGGACAGTTTCCACTAGCCCGTCGTTGATCTCGTCCACTGACACTAAGTTCTCAAGGCAAGCAAAGCGATTAGAGAGCTCGAGTTGAAAGCTTTCGGGGTTTTGAATATGGGGATTGATATTCAGCGAGCCTCTTACGATTCGGTGATCGCTACCGGTTTTTACCCTGTTGATCACAGAGACATCACTGAATATCCGTTTCTTGTCGGTCATGAAGAAGTCTATCTCGTTTCTCGTGAAACCATCGGGACTCAGCCAGGTCCATTTCCTGTGAGGCGGCTTCTGGAAGAAATAGTTCGTCATGAAGAGTTCCTCTTTCTCCAGAAAGTCGGCCAGCCTCTGTCCACTAGGGTTCCGTTGCCCATATCCAAATTGCCCCACTCTCAACTCATAACCGCTTTTCTTGCCCAACTTTGCGTTAAAGTCCCCCATAACAACAGTGAAGTGGGTTTTGGAGCTTTTACAAAGTTTCATACAAACTATCAAACACAAAAACAAACCCCTTTGGGGTCGAATTTCGCAAAATCCCGCCATGGTGTCCATTTAAGTCTTATAAAGGAACCCGGTGCAAAATTTGAGGCTCCTCCCACTTACATTGACAGAGTTTCATACAAACTGTCAACCCCAAAAACAACCTCTTAGGGATCGAATTTCGCAAAATCCCGTCTTAGGTATTACTTATGTCCAAAAAAGAACCCCTATGTAAAAATTTGAGTCTCAATTCTATCAACCCCAAAAACAACCCCTTAAGGGTTGAATTTCTCAAAATTTCCACCTTGGTGAGCATTCACATCTTAAAAAGTACCACCATGCAAGATTTGAGACGCCTAGCACTTGTACTAAAAAAGTTTCATACAAACTATCAACCCCAAAAACAAACCCCTTAGGGGTCGAATTTCGCAAAATCCCGTCATAATGAGCATCTACGTTCTAAAAAGACACCCCATGCAAAATTTGGAATTCCTAGCACCTGTAGTAGCGAAGTTTCATACAAACTATCAACCCCAAAAACAACCCCTTAGGGGCCGAATTTCGCAAAATCCGTTCTTAGTGCTCACCTACGTGGTATAAGGAGGGCAAATTTCAAGTTTCTAGGCCCAGCGGTTTGGGCTGTGCGTTGTCAGATCAGTCAGTCAGTTTTGAATTATATATATATACAACATGTAACGTAATTAACGCACACCCTCAGACACCCCAATTAGAATATTATGTTATAATCACAATACATATATTGAATTTTTAATTTAACATGTAAATGCATTGTTATTTAACTAAATTAGTTATTTTGCAGTAAGGTTTATTTTTCTTTTTTTTTTGTTTTGAATGACGGAATTTCTATTAAAACAAATAAAATTGCACTTTTAAGTCTCGTTGCCTTGATTTACGGTCTATCTTAGTTTGTTTTGACTGTACAGAGGTACATACTAGGGGGAATTTCCGTAGTATTAATTATTTTTGAAAAAAAAAATACCTATATTAAAAATGATAGAAATCGATTCAGTAAACGATTCTGAACAAACTAATTTCAGGATGTGCGTTAATTATGTTACATGTTGTATAGATAAACCTTAGTTTTATGAGGATAAGATTAATTGATTTGTTGGATTAATTAGTATTGTTGTACTCGTACTTTTCAAACTTTCAATCCGAATAATGTAAGCTGTGGATAACGTAGTTGGTTACGCACTGATAATATCTAGTTTATAAGCTATTGTTAATCATGTATAGTGTGTAATTGTTGGTTTTCCTCAATAAACAAAATAAAAAATAAAAATAAGTAAATAAAAAAGATGGACAGGAAAATCATAACGTGCAAACCGATGAATTTGAAACTATACAAATTAGATCAAAAATAATCAAACACGTGTTTTTGGATTTTTCGAAAATCCAAAAACACGTGTTTGATTATTCCCCCTGCATTGTTGAAACTGGGTAATTACGTTTCAAGGGAAGGATTTTTCTGTTTGCTTCAATAAACTCGAAATTTGGCCTAAATAATCTCTCAATCAAATTAAGGATGCGTATTTATCTGTATTTAAAAAATCAACCCCTCACGGGGTGAACATAGGAAATTCAGGACTGGAACATTTTTAGATTTTCCAAAAGTATCCTATAAAGAGGGTGAACTGGCATTTAAATTCACTGAGTTCGAAGTTAAAAACACGCGCAGACGAAGTCGCGGGCAAAGTGCTAGTATTATAATGTATGCATGGTGGTGTATGTCATGTCGCAGGTGGGACGCAGCGAGCGGCGCGTCGCGCATGTACTTGCACGGCGGCACCACTGCCATCTACCGCATGGTGAAGGCCGGTGGACGAGTACAGAGCGCGCAGGTACTACCCCACAACCTTACTAAAAATAACCTTTTTTCCTGCTTCTTTGCCAGGCCCTGTCCCTTTTCTAATTCGGCTTTCCTAATCGTTCTTCCGAACCCGTTCTCCGGATGCGGCAGCCATAGAGGTGGAGTTGTACGAGGGCTACAGGGCATCGAAGATCGTCCTCCACGACGAGATCTGGCGGGCCAAGGAATTGGCCGAGGTAGACCTCGACTGGGGCTCTTTAGCGCATACCGTGACCCTGGAACGTAAAGGGCTATAATAGCCCTTTACGTTCCAGGGTACAGCGTTCAGTACGAGTCTGACAGTCCCGCACCTATGGATTAATACGTACTTGTGTTAGGACGTTTATTTTTTAGAACGTCAAATATAATCGATTAAAAGTAGCTGGCAGCTTAATAGTAGCATTATGAAATTATATCTTTATAATTTATTTAGTTATGTAACAATCA
The DNA here is from genome assembly GCA_954870645.1 of Agrotis clavis. Taxonomy (NCBI): domain Eukaryota; kingdom Metazoa; phylum Arthropoda; class Insecta; order Lepidoptera; family Noctuidae; genus Agrotis; species Agrotis clavis. The sequence continues at coordinate 25,078,189 of OX940933.1, forward strand.
ACAATATTTTCACGTTGGCGTTCTTGTTTTTGTCCCTATCTCTGTCAGTAAGAGTGTCAATGAGAGAACTCAATGTGTATTCTGACAGGCCTGTTGGTCTAGTGGTTAGTGACCCTGACTGCTATGCCGGAGGTCGTAGGTTCGATTCCCACCCAGGACAAATGTTTGTGTGATGAGCACGATCATTTGTTCTGTGTCTGGGTGTAATTTATCAATAATATGTTTTTTTTTAACTAACTAACCTAACCTAACCCCGTGCAGGGCGGGAGAGACTGTCAGACTCGTACTGACTAAAATCCACGGTGTCCTACAATAGCCCTTTGTGTGCCGGAGTCGCGGTATACGTATGTCCCGCAACCCCGGCAGGACTGTGGCCCTCTATAGGGGGGCCCCGTCACTATGCTGACGCTCCTTGCGGCGCGCGTGGGACACAACGCGCCGTCGACCCGGGCATGGTCCATAATCTGGGGGCACGGTAGTGCCCCCCGCCAAGACGAGCCAAGCGAAGCGCAAGGGCACTACCTACCTTTTCTCGAAGTGTTTCGTCGTTTTTTTGAACCCTCATAGAGTTGGTTTCCGATGTACCAGAAAGTTCATATTCGCAGGATATGATGCCAATAATAGACTTATTAAGCACACAAAGTATCAATAGAATAGCTATGATACTTTAGATTTTATTGATATCTAAAATACACAGATTTCGTCACTGACACACTGATGATCATCAAAATGTTTGGCTACTTCCTGAAGTGCTAGAGAGCTGAAATTCGGTATGTAATTTTAGTTTAGTATACAACCAACAAAAAAGTTCATAAACTTATAACTTTCGCCCCCCATCCCCCTAAAATGGGGGGTAGAAATTAGTATGAGACCTTAAAATGTTAGGGTGCTTCCTGAAGTGCTAGAAAGCCGAAATTCGGTATGTAGACAAAGTTCAGTATACAAAAAACATCCCCCATCCCCTAAAATTGGGCGGGGGGGGGAGGGGTAGTAGTTATTTCCAATGAACTTCTACAATATGGGTATCAAATGAAAGGGCTTGTTGAGAGCAACTAAAAGAGTAATGTGATGTCATTTTAAATCCAAGATGGCGGACCATCTAAGATATCGGGATAGTTATTTTTAATGCACTTCTACATTAAGGGTATCAAATGAAAGGGCTTGTTGAGAGCAACTAAAATAATAATGTGATGTCATTCTAAATCCAAGATGGCGGAATAGTTACTTTTAATGCACTTTTGCAATATGGGTATCAAAAGGGCTCGTTGAGAGCAACTCGATGAATAATGTGACGTCATGCTAAATCCAAGATGGCCGAAAAGTTATTTTTAATGCACTTCTTCAATATGGATATCAAATGAAAGGGCTTGTAGAGAGCAACTCGATGAATAATGTGACGTCTTTATAAATTCTATATGGTGGACCATCTAGGATGGCAGAATAGTTATTTTTAATGCACTTCTACAATATGGGTATCAAATAAAAGGGCTCGTTGAGAGCAACTCGATGCATAATGTGACGTCATTCTAAATCCAAGATGGTGGAATAGTTATTTTTAATGCAATTCTGCAATATGGGTACCAAATGAAAGGGCTCGTTGAGAGCAACTCGAAGAATAACGTGACGTCATTATAAATCCAAGATGCTAGCAACCTACAAAAAGAACTTAAATCCCACCAAAAACATTTCGTGTAAAATGTTGCCAATTCGAGCACATAAGGTTTGCCCTACCAAAAAGATATCAGATCATGTGGAACCAAGCTTCTGAATCTACGCGGCCTAACTCTACCGACCCTAACTTCACAAATTCTACACATCAGTTAAAATGTTTTGCTTGGCTGTTTCGTTACTTACTTCAGAAACGAAATATTACCCCCATGACGGTAGCGAAACGGTGAAGCCATACATTTTTACTGATTTGTAGAATTTGTGAAGTTAGGGTCGGTAGAGTTAGGCCGCGTAGATTCAAAAGCTTGGTTCTACATGATCTGATATCTTTTTGGTAGGGCAAACCTTATGTGCTCGAATTGGCAACATTTTACATGAAATGTTTTTGGTGGGATATGTATGTGTTTAGAAATATAATATATAAGTATGTTAATCAGTTTTCTAGTACCCATAAAACAAGCGTTGCTTAGCTTGGAACTAGATGGCGTTGTGTGATAGTTGTGGAATATTATTATATTATTATTCTGAAAAATAAATGCTGCTCAGACCCAGGCAAATCTTTTTTCCGCAAATGTGAGCCAATTCTACCATGCTCCGTCTTTCCGTAGTGTAACCGTAACAATAAAAAACCATCTTGGCGTTACATTGACATTGATCCTCTTTTTGGGACTACTAATTGAGGCAAAAGCTCAGTTCTTCGCAAAGAGCTGGGGATTCTTTCCAAGGTGAGACGATACTTCACACTTGAACAGCTGCTTTATTTGTTTAAAGCTCGAGTCCGGTCAAGCATGAAGAACCGTTCTCACCTCTGGGTCAGATCTACCAAATACCAACTTGAAGTGCTGGAGTCTCTCTGGTTGACAAAAAGCCCGAATTGCCAGCCTGTCGTTTTTCATCGGTTACACTTAGGAGAGTCTGCGATGAAACTACACATTTGATCCCGCCTGCCCGTTTTCATTATCCATATGCGCTATATGTACAATCATGGTGGACATCCCACACCTATGTATACGTACGAAGCGTTTTGCCAATACTTGATGGAATTCCTAGCCGGGTCTGTATATCCTGAGGGCTACAGCTTAGGGAATTTAAAAAAAAAATATTTGAAAATTACCTCCCATATGCCCTTCTCAAATTGACCCACACTTTCCGGAACACCCTGTATATCGCCCTCAAATTTAAAATGCCTCTTTTTCTATGTGAATAGGTATTTTCAATAGATATTCTGGTGGTATAAATCTCGTCCATTACGATAGAATACTCAGCTTGGATCAACCAAGGAGTGACGTAACGCGTGATGTTCCAGATCCGCTTGGATCGCTCGGGGGAGACGGCCGTGCGGCACTGCATCGTGTCCCGGACGCGCCGCGTGTCGCTCGCCGAGCGCGCGCTGCCTGCGCTGCCCGACCTCAGAGCCTTCTCCTTCGCCGGTTACTACCTGTTCTTATTAACCACATTCTTAGACTCGAAACATTTTTTTATTTCATTACACAAAGTTTAATTTTTCATAACACAAGCCAAACTGCACAAAAAAAATTTGCTTAAATAAACGTGAAATTGAACTCTCAGTTAAGATAAAGATCATGGTTCTGTAGCCAAGAACTTCGTATGTGAATACGGAGTAGTTTCTCACCAATCACAAATTCTACCCGCTACGTTGCTATTATGAGACCATCCCATGGTACCTTCTCAGTATAAGAAAAGTTAACTAATTAGGAGACACAACGTAAGACATTTGTTAGCAAACCCTTGCATATATAATAATATAACTAGACTAAAAGGAGGAGGTTATCAATTCGACGGTATGTTTTCTTTTGTGTGTATGTTACACGATTACTCCGCCAATTACCTATAGACCGATTTTCAAAATTATTTTTTTAGTCCGAAGGAGATAATCCCGAAGTGGTCCTATAGTCACCAAGTCAGGACCTGTTGATCGATCCTGGAGAAATCGGACGCAACCCTCAAATATGGGCCCACGCATCGTTTTTCTGAAATCTTATGAAGTAATTTAAGTAGAAGAGAAAGGTACAACTACTTTACAGAATGGAGTAGTACTGTTGAATCCCACTTGAATGTCACTGGGAAGAGTTGTTACGTAGAGGTTTGCATGACAAAAATGTAGTTTGACATTTACAAGCAGGATTTAAATTAATAGAAGTTGGTAATCTCCCGAGTTGCAGGGTACGTGGTGCACGACACAAAGCGCGCCGAGCTCTGGCGCCACACGCTGTCGGGCCACAACGGGGAGCTGGGCGGCGTGCGCGGGGAGGCGCTCACCTTCCGCCACGAGCTGCTGGTCACGCGCTCCGCGGACAACTACACCACCACCCCACACTGGTGACTGTCGCCTTACACTCCTGTTCTAACTATCCGACCTAATCATGTTCACATGTTCTCCAGCTATTGATTTTCAAGCTAGCTAAACAGTTCATTGTTGATAGACTTCCCTTATGCATAAACACTAGCTAGACACTGTTTTAAGCTTTCACGGTTTGTCTCTAAATTTAAAATGTCACTTACAGGATATCTTCCGTGATTATCTATTTGTTTGAGTTCCCGATATTTCGACGCTGTTGCAAGCGCCATGATCGCGGGTTGACTGGAGATTGCGGATGGATGAAAATAAATTTGTTAGGAGCAGACAAATCTGTCTAACCTCTTTCTTTGTCTCTTGTTACGCGCACTACTGGAACTCGACACTAAGTCACGGCGAAACACACTCACAGTATCAACAAGTTTTTTGGAGTCTTTATAACGATGCCGGCTGCCCTTTATGAGCATGTTCACAACTGGATTCCACGTACTCGACAATTTGAATAAGCTATCCTCACGATTGAAATTCTTGTGTTTTTTTATTTCAATTGCTTCTCTTGTCAGTCTTGGTATGTAATGTTTGTCCGTGGACAAAATACTAGGCTTGTGAAATTCAATCCAGTGATTGGGCCCTGACTGTAGCAGATGTTCAGCTATGGCAGATTTTTGCTCATCGTTATTTGACCATCGTTGTTTTACCTGTGGATGGAACACATTGAAGACTTGGCTATTTCTACTTGTCCTGTGCCTATCAAGGTGTGGAAGCGGTATGTGGATGATGTGCAGAAAGTGTTACTCATGAATGGCTACAAAACAAATGATGAAGCAGTAAGACCAAAAAAGAAGCGAGCCGCCAGGGCTACAGTGGAACGCCAAACAACTTTCTTGCCATATCTGAGAGGAGTAACGGACAAGATAGGTCGTTTATTGAGTAAATACTCGATAATGACTGTGTTTACTCCTCATAGGAAAATTGCACAAAGTCTGCGTTCACCTAAGGATAAAATCCCATATGAACATCCTGGGGTTTATAAAATCGATTGCAGCTGTGGCAGCTCATACATAGGTCAGACGAAGCGAACTGTCTCATGCCGCATCAAAGAGCACATCAAGGCTGTCAAAAATAACGATGAGCAAAAATCTGCCATAGCTGAACATCTGCTACAGTCAGGGCCCAATCACTGGATTGAATTTCACAAGCCTAGTATTTTGTCCACGGACAAACATTACATACCAAGACTGACAAAAGAAGCAATTGAAATAAGAAAACACAAGAATTTCAATCGTGAGGATGTCTTCAAATTGTCGAGTACGTGGAATCCAGTTGTGAACATGCTCATAAAGGGCAGCCGGCATCGTTATAAAGACTCCAAAAAACTTGTTGATACTGTGAGTGTGTTTTGCCGTGACTTAGTGTCGAGTTTCCAGTAGTGCGCGTAACAAGAGACAAAGAAAGAGGGTAGACAGATTTGTCTGCTCCTAACAAATTTATTTTCATCCACTCGCAATCTCCAGTCAACCCGCGATCATGGCGCTTGCAACAGCGTCGAAATATCGGGAACTCAAACAAATAGATAATCACGGAAGACATCCCGTAAGTGACATTTTAAATTTTGTGCATTATCTGATGGTCCCGTTCGTGTGCAGGTACTCGGTGCGCGTGGACAGCTCTGTTCTGCGCGCCGACGCGGACACCTACGTGCATTACTTCGACAAGGTGTTGGAGCAGCCTCACAAAGCCACCATGTTTCATTTCGACATCGGTGCGTCGCCGTCGACTCGCGCGCATTTCACTTTCTGTGTGCTTTGCACAATACTGCACAAGTTACATGAGATGATAATATTGTAATGTTTTAGCCGACGCGTGTGAGACACTTGAAACCACCAATCAGATCGAGAGCATAGAGCCGCTCCGCGAGTTCACCAGTCTACGCCGCCTCCCGCGATATGATGAAGATTTCGCACAGTGAGTCACAATGACGGTTTATGCTTCTCTGTTCACATGGGTGATATTACCTGGGTAAGCAAAGTGGACAACGACGCCAAACTATCCATCTTGAAACAGCACGATTCCAAGGCAAAAGCCTTGCCGCCTTAAATGAATCAACTAGCACCAGCGCAAGACAGCGAGGCTGTCATCATGTGCCGTTGTTGTTTCAAAGAAATCATCCAACCATTCGTTCTTTTATTTTAACTAGCGACCTGCCCCGGCTTCGCTCGGGACCAATTTATATATTAAAAGAAGTGAGAACCCTTCTTCCCAATGGTAAAACCAGCATGAAAATGGTGTAGTAGTTTTTGAATTTATCAGCCTAACAGTTTTGTAAAACTCATGCTAGCCTAGTACTGCAACGTAATCATTGTAATTTATAATTTTTCAAAATTTAATAATAAATTAAAAGCGTGGACGTCTTCCGGCTGATGATGATGAAAGCAGTGATCAATATTTAAGTGAATTGAAATTTTGAATGAGCTTTTATGAACGTGTAAGCTGTGTATAATGAGATTGTAAGTTCATAGTTAAAACGAAGGAATTTTTTATTTTCATCTTTTTAGAGCGTTTTATTAAAAGCTTTCGTTACAAATTTTTTTTTGCTTTTAATTTATTTTTTACATTTTTAGTTATCGACAATAGTTTTCTTAGTCTGTTCATCTCATTCAACGCATCATTAGATGCCGTCAATCATGGTCCGCCATATGAGATTTAGAATGACGTCACATTATTTTTCGAGTTGCTTTCAACAAGCCTTTTCATTTGATTTGATACCCATATTGTATAAGTGCATTAAAAATAACTATTTCGCCATCTTGCATTTCAAATAGCCTGTCTTGGATGTCCGCCATGTTGGATTTAAGACACGTGACTTGACTATTTTTTTCATATTGCTGACGGCAAACGCTTTCATTTGATACCCATATCATGGGGGTGGATTTCAAACAGCGCATCCGCCATCTTAGGGAGGCCGCCATATTGAATTTGTTATAACGTCCTCAAATAATATACGCCCCCACGTTTTGAGTGGCCCCTCTCTCAGCCCCGTAGGTCTATACAGTAAGAAATCACATCCAATGGAACATAATTTATCCTTTTTATGTCGATTCATAAAAAAATACCTTAGGTATAAGCAAATATTTGGGCGTACATACGTCGACGACGTGGAAGAAGCGGTTCGCAAGACCATCTTGATGCAGAACTCGCGCTTCGTGGCATCGGGTAACCGACAGGGCGCGACCTTCGCACTCGGCATCAACTTCCTTGCGGACCGGCTAGTGGTGGAGCGAAGCTGGCTGCTGGGTGTCGAGGCGGCGCCCAGCAAAGACCCCGACTTTCCCTTCCCGCTGTCGCCCGACGAGGTGGACGCGTATCGCGACCGACTGCCGCGCTCCTTCGACTGGCGTCAGCGCGGCGGTGTGACTCCCGTGCGATGTGAGTGCCCGCTTTCACTATTAATTATTTTATTATAGATTCATTAACAAGTAACTTATGACTCAAAATGTTAGTAACAATATAAATCTTAATCACTATGTTAGTATTCCTTATCTACACATTTAACTTATATCTATATAATGTAGTGTGTGAATCCCTGCTACAGACTCAGCACCGAAGTGTGGACAAGCCTGCAGCAGCGGTTCACACATTAACAGTCCAATCTACAACGTGTAACGTTAATAGCGCAAAACCTCTATTGGGGTAACTCAGCCCATGTTACTGAACAATGTTTAATCAAAAACTATTGGAAAAATAAAATATTTTTTTCATACAAAATTGCTGGAGAGCTACTGAACCCTGCGACTAACGGTCTTCCTGTAAGGTTAGAAATTTTTACACGTAATATTTATAGCATGCTAAGAGCAATAGCGACGACCTGGCAGGCGTCAGCCGTGCACATCATTAGACAATTTAATTTTCAAAGTGTAAAAAATTTTGAAAAAAAAAACTTGTTCCTGTAAGCTTAAAAATTTAACAGAATGTAGTTTATTTATTGTAAATCTTGGAAAAAAATGACAGGCGATTACAAGGTGCACAATTATGTGACAGGCGAATCGAAAAGTGCAAAGTTGATGAGGAAAAATAAACTTTCTCCTGTAAGATCAAAATTATCTCGCGTTTGGCTGAATTGATTTTGATGCCGTTTTCAGAAAAGTGTGCGTTACATTACGAGAAAGTTTTTAATATACAGGGTGATTTTTTCAACGGGGCGTGGATGGCTATCTCCGAAACAATGAGGAATATCGAAAAACGTTGAAAGGAATCTCGAGGCCGATTTTGACGAAAATAAAACTGCATCGTTGGATTTTAGAAAAATCAATAATCCTGGCCAGGAATCGAACCCGCTGATTTTGGAAAAAAATCACAGCCTGTATTATTACACCATTCGATAGTGTTGCTAATAAGGATCAAATTCTGGGAAGTGATCATATAAGGCAAACTTAAGGAAATAGCAGATTTTCATGAAATTGCTTTATTATTTCTATGTTCTACTGAGCCATAATTTATTTATAATTGTTTTCAATAATTCAGTGGATTTGATGTCTCAACAATCCCAGTGTATTCAGCAATGCGAAATTATTGAGTTGAACAAAAATAAGCGTTATTTCAAAGAAGAAATGGATAACTTATGTTCCGAATACAGTTATCGTCTTGAACATTCATCAGTTTCTTTTTTCAATTATACGTTTTCCTAAAGTTTGCCGTATATGATTACTTCCCAGAATTTGATCCTTATTAGCAACACTATCGAATGGTGTAATAATACAGGCTGTGATTTTTTTTCCAAAATCAGCGGGTTCGATTCCTGGCCAGGGTTGTTGATTTTTCTGAAATTCAATGATGCAGTTTTATTTTTGTCAAAATCGGCCTCGAGATTCCTTCCAACGTTTTTCGATATTCCTCATAGTTTCAGAGATAGCCATCCACGCCCCTTTGAAAAATTCACCCTGTATATTAAAATCTTTCTCAGAATGTAACGCACACTTTTCTGAAAACGGCATCAAAATCAGTTCAGCTAAACGCGAGATAATTTTGACTTACAGGAGAAAGTTTATTTTTCCTCATCAACTTTGCACTTTTCAAATCGCCTGTCACATACTTGTGCACCTTGTAATCGCCTGTCATTTTTTTTTCCAAGATTTACAATAAATAAACTACATCCTGTTAAATTTTTAAGCTTACAGGACCAAGTTTTTTTTTTCAAAATTTTTCACACTTTGAAAATTAAATTGTCTAATGATGTGCACGGCTGACGCCTGCCAGGTCGTCGCTATTGCTCTTAGTATGCTATAAATATTACGTGTACAAACTAACCTTACAGGAAGACCGTTAGTCGCAGGGTTCAGTAGCTCTTGGACCGAGCCCATCAGTATGAAAAATCTTTTTTTTTTTTTTTTTCAAAAGATTTTGGTGAAACATTGTTCAGTAACATGGGCTGAGTTACCCCACGAGAGGTTTTGCGCTATTAACGTTACACGTTGTATAAATAACATCACCGCAGTATAATGGCAGATTTACATTGAGGCAGTAACTGACGTCAGTGCCGGCGCCGAAAACTGACTCTTATACGCAGTCAGTATGTCGTCAGTAGACGAGGATATATAAGCCGGAAACACATTACTAACACCCGACGCCACCCGATGAAACGTGATGCGTGTTGGGTAAAATCAAATGTATTGTTTTCTATGACCAGAATCACACTATGAACACCCGACGCGACGACACGCGCTCACTGCACATCGGGTGTCGACACGTTGCGTCGCGTGGCGTATTAAATAATGTGTTTCCGGCTTAAATTTTGTGTACAAACGTTCATAAAGTCAGTGCGGAAAAATGAATTCTCGAAAACAGCAAAAAATCAAAGTTGCAGCAATGCTGTTGCACACATTCCTCTATTTCTATAATTTTACGATTTGAGATCTGACAGGCATTCATTATTGCGGTATAGTTGAACAAGTTTTAAGTTTTCCGTATCGTTCAGTATTCGCGTAATTTTGTTTTGCGCACGAAGCGTGGTCACCATACAACAGAGCGGCAGCGACTGACTTGGGCGTATTTACACGCCGTCAGTTGCACCGGAGCGGGTGGCGGGGGAGCGCATTGAATGACGCCGAAAAATATGCAGCGCGAATATTGAAGTCAGTACTGCCGCGACAGTACTGTACTGACCTGAAATCAATTTATGCTATAGCACTAGGTCAGCACTGACTCGTCAGTGGACTGGCGTCAGTTACTGACTCAATGTAAATCTGCCTTAATGTTGGGGCTAGCCCGCACGTAGCGCACCAGAGAAGCGCATCTTTTACGCATCGTAGAATAAAAACAATCGACGCGAGCTTCAGCAAACATCCCCGACGCGCTACAGTAACGGGACAGCCCCATTAACACCCGGAACGCGTTATTATATTGTACGCGAAGGGCGCTGTACGATTTCTGAGTGTAGACAACCCACAGGCTACACGTGTAAAAGGAAGTGCAATACGCTCGAAATAAGGTTTTCTTCACCTCTCTAGAACAGCGTGCACACCTGCGAGCTATCATGTTAGCTCTAACCGACAGCGCCCTGCGTTCCCTCTCTATATCGTCATCATCTTTGTAGGTCGGAGGTCAAATTATGTCCTAGATAATTATTTTTTGTACACCCTTGTTAATTGTGCTCCATTCATTTTAACCGGTGGTATCGTTTCGGGACATTGACCGCCGGCACCAAAGACCATGACCTCACTTTTGATTACGTTGTAGAACAGTCCGTGAATCAAACATCGAGGCGCTCAGCAGCGCCATATGGTCGGCGTAACTGATGTTATTTACGCAAATTCCATCAATATTTAAATATATCTACTACAATGTACTTTGTGTTCTGTATGTGATGCAATCACCTATCGAGCCACTCAGTAACACGGATTGCTATCCACAGATCAAGACAAGTGCATGTCGTGCTGGGCGTTTGCAACGGTGGGCGCAGTAGAGGGTGCTCTGTTCAAAGAGACCGGTCGCCTGGTGCCGCTCAGTGAACAAGCGCTCGTGGACTGCGCGGGCAGGTACTATACACACAGTCAATACCGCTCATGAAGTCTAAGGAAATACATTTCTAATAGTGACATTCTTAAAATACTGTTGATAAAGCAAATCATCACATCAACAGCCTGGCCTTTGTTGCTGTGGCCCAGCCACTAGGGTTTTTCACTAGGCTTTCGGATTTGACAACGGGCAAAAATGTATGGAATGTTTTTTTTGTTATTAAGTGAACTCAGTTTTTCGCTTGTAATACATGTATTTAATTTGGTCCAAGAGCAGCTACCACTAATGACACTTATGGGAAACGAAAGTACATACAGAGGCCTTATCATGAATTTCCAGTTTTTGTGACGTAAAGTAAACTGGAACTTTGACATTAATATCTCATGTGTAAATTTTATCAATAGAGGCGCTGTTCCGTTTTTCTATGCAATAAACGCAGTAAATACTTCAAGTACAACATCATCATCATATCAGCCGTAAGACGTCCACTGCTGAACATAAGCCACCTCTTTAGACTTGCAATAGGACCAGTTGGAAGTGGCTTGCATCCAGCGTGATTCTGTGGCCTTCATAAGATCGTCTGCCCACCTTGTACATAGGTGGACGTCCTACGCTGCGCTTGCCGCAGCTAGGTCTCCATTCGAGAACCTTGCGGCCCCATCAGCCATAATTTCTGCGTGCTATTTGGCCTGCCCACTGCCATTTCAACTTGCTAATTCGTTAGGCTATGTCGGTAACTTTGGTTCGTCTACGAATCTCCTCATTTCTGAGTGGATCGCGCAGAGAAACTCCTCACCATAGCTCGTTGTTATGCAATTTCCCGAACGCTGCTCACCCGAGTGGGATTCGGCGGTTGATCTCTTTCTTGAAGTTGGACCTACCTAGTAGTACAAAACAAGGTAATGCAAACAGTCGCACTGTTTGTCTCAGGTAGACATACGAGTCAACAACTTCTAGAACCGTGTTCCTAACTGACAATGGGGTGGGCACAACATGGTTATTGCACATTACATTTTGGTCTTGTCCATGCTCATTTTAAAGGGTAAGTAATATATGATGTAACTACAAAATCTCTAAAATTTACAAGAGATAACAACTGAATACATAATTTTATTTGATATAACGATCTGTTACTTTATTAAACGATTGACATAATTTTAAAATGACTAATTTCTAAAAGCATAACAATCAATGAATATAAAATCGCTCAAAAGACATAAAACTTATTTGATCTATTTTTTTTTCTTCCTGGTGAGTAATCTAACACTGATGTACCTACTAATAGTACCACCTGGCCTGAATCTTCGACGGAGCCCCACTTCGCGGGGCTCCTATTTCTGCGTACAGGGCTTAACCCGGCGTCATTGTGGTAGGAAATAGGCACATGGGCGTTGAGGTGGGTCAATATTACCCGTATATTAAAATCGAGATATTTCCATAGTTATTGAGTGTATTCGTAAACTGTGTTGTTATACAATTATTAGAGTACTAGCTGACCTGGCGAACTTCATACCGCCTAACAGTCAATTCTTCTAGTTTTTTTTTTCTTAATACTTTATTCTGCTATTTAAGAAACGGCCAAAGGCGAGTTGGACTCGCTCATGAAGGGTTCCGTGTAGCAGCAAGTAACATAATATAAAAATTCTAGTAGTTGGTTGTAACTTGAAAAGTTAAATTATTGCAGTTTACGAATTATGACATATTAAAAAAAAACTAATTACTTGATCTCGTTCAACAGTTTTCGCAGGAAATTCGCATGGTAGTGTACATCATTTTTTTCAGTTTTGTCATTCTCTTATTTTGGAAGTTACAGGGTCCCCCCTGTAACTTTTCACACACATTTTACCACTTTGGAAGTGTCTCTCGCGCAAACTCTTCAGTTTAGAAAAAAAAGATGTTTGTAAATTCCATAACATTTTTAAAGACCTATCCATAGGTAAGTACCCCACACCACACTTATAGAATTGGAGTTTTTTTTTTTTGAGTTTCAGTTCTAAGTCTGGGGAACCCCCAAAATTTTAATTTTTGTGTGAAAATCCTAAGGCTGCTTTTCCACCACACATGCGCTATGCTACGTTGCTGCGGTTTGATATCCACCAATCATATTTACATAGCACAGCACTGGTGGAAACGGATTCAACTAAGATGTGTTTTTATATAAAAAGATGCGTGCTATGGCTGCGTGCTGTGGCTGCGTGCTGTGGCTGCGTGCTATCGCTGCGTGCTATGGATGCATGCTATTGGTCGTTTTCCGTACAATCGATACATCGCATAGCTCGAGCTGCGTAGCTACCTTGTGACAGCGCATCTTCATAGCGCAGCTACCTTGTGGCAGCGCATCTATAGAGCGCGGTACCTTGTGACAGCGCATCTTCGTAGCGCAGCTACGCATCTTCGTAGCGCAGCTACGCATCTTCGTAGCGCAGCTACGCATCTTCGTAGCGCAGCTACGCATCTTCGTATCGCATTATGCATCTTCATAGCGCAGCTACCTCGTGGCGGCGAATTTTCGTAGCGCCAGGGCCCCCGTAAGGGCTACTGGCGCCTGTGTGCAAAAAAGGATTTTGGCGCTCCTTACAGCATTTTGAATTATCTTTTTTATGGGTGTAGGTCAGTGGTGTAATTTAAAATTCAGCGCCCTCGAGCTGTAAAGCTTGCCGCCTCGGAACTTAAACACAAAAGAAACCATAAAGTGCTACTCAAAGTTCACACCCAGAGTGCCATATCATCTTAGAGAAGACAAACTTAAAATTTTAAATTGTGTAGACCACATATTAGGAAGCATTTGTAATTGAAAAATGAGCTATAAAGAGAGGTCAAGAAAAGCAAATGTCAACCTTATTTGGAGCGCGAGCGAAGCGAGCGCGAAATTTTTTAGGTTTTTGGAATAGGACATGGTAATTCTTCATAGAAGAGCGAACGCAGTCAGCTCTAAAAGTAAAACGTTTCCGGAATTCAAGTTTTAATCTAAAAGTGAGATCAAATATTTGAAGTCTTTAGTAGGTACTTAAACCTAATCCTATAAGTTCTCAACTCCTATTTCAAAATTATTTTTGATATATTTTTTTGAATATTTTTTTCGGGCCCTTGGCTTTGGCGCCCTTAGAAGATGGCGCCCGTGTGCATTGCATACTTTGCACATAATTATGGTAGCGGGGGCCCTGCGTAGCGCAGCTACATTGTGACAGCGCATCTTACTCGCACAGCTACATAGCGTAGCATCAATGGAAACGGTCACACAGTTTCGTGGCTCAGCTTTTACATCCTCGCAGCACAGCTACATAGCACATCTCTGGTGGAAAGGCACCCTAATGCGGTTTACATAATACATCTACTTACCAAGTTTCAACAGGATAGCTCTGATACTTTCGAAAAAAAAGTGGTTGTGACATACGGATGGACAGACAGACAAACATGACGAATCTATGAGGTTTCCGTTTTTTGCCATTTAGCCAAACCCTAGAGGAAACTTATAAAGAAAGTTGATAATAAATACAAATTAATAAAAAACTTAAAATTCTTTTCAAAAGTCACTAAAAATCACACTGAAAATTACAATTTCAGATTTCTTATTTTCACCATCATCATCAGCCTATTAATGTTCCCACTGCTGGGACACAGGCCTCCTCTCTGTGAGAGGGAGTGGGCCATAATCCACCACGCGGGCCCAGTGCGGATTGGTGGATGTCACATGTCTTCGAATTTTTGTTTCTAGGACATGCCGGTTTCCTCACGATGTTTTCCTTCACCGTTTTGAGAGCAGTGGTGATGAAATAAATTACACCAAGTAATGCGCCTGCCTGGATTCGAACCCGCGACCTACAACTCGTAAGTCGGGGCCGATACCACTGGGCCACCACTGCGCTTTCTTATTTTACTTATTCAAAATTAAGTTTTACCTATTTTTATTGTAGAACTTTATGGTTTTTTTTATCGTGGTAAAATTATCAAATGAGTCTTCCCACCCAGGGCAGGGCGGGAGGGACTGTCAGACTCGTACTGACTAAAATCCACGGCGTCCTTCAATAGCCCTTTACGTTCCAGAGTCACGGTAATGAGATAAGTCCCGCGACCCCGGCAGCCTTTGGCTCTCTAGAGGGAAGCCCCGTCATCATGCTGACGCCTTTTGAGTCGCGAGGTCGTCACCTATCGCCTGCGTGAGGACACGGCGGTGCTCTGCCCAAGCGGGGCGGTCCTGCACCGTATATGCTCCACCTGTCGTGTATGCTCGTGTCCTCCGGGCGATCCTCGCAGTGGTGACCCAGACGTTTCCTCCTTCCTCATCAGACACAGATACCTCCCGAAACATCTGTGTCCGAGAACTTTATGGTAAACGAAATTTCTTGTTTGATTTCCTGGCGAGTAAGCAAACAGTAAAAACCTGACCCGACAAACGTCGTTCTATCAGAAGTTATTGGTCTGTGGTAGTCTTACAATTAAATGCTTATATTTTCTGGTCAAGTCTGGTGATCAGACAGTCCTTTGCGTTTCATCTAAAGCGAAAGAAATCATTTGATAATTTAAACATCCCAAAAACAAAACAAAAAATTAGTAGTTTAAGAGAAGACTGATTATTTTTTCAATTTCTGCTGGAAATTGAAAAAAAAATCATTTAACAAAAAAAAGTATTCACAAAAAATACCATCCTGAGATTCGAACCTGTGCCCTAAATATATCTGTCCAATCGTATAACCTCTAGACCATCGACGTTGCTGTCAATGATCTTCAAATAGACGTTCTTAATATGATACTTCAGTCGGAACGAAAAACAGATGACGAATAACATACATTATGCGTTTCATAACAGAAAGTTTAAAAAAAAAGAATATTTTAGTCCTTATTAACCTGGTCCTGATGGTTACAAACACAACAAAAAAAGAATCATCCGAATCGGTCCAGCCGTTTTCAAGTTTTGCTCTTAGCAACACATTTAGCGATCCATTTTTATATTATAGATTTATTTGTTAAAAATGAAAAAGAAAAACATAATTCAAAAATAATTAATTGGCTTTAATAAAATTTTACAAAAACTTATAAAAAAAGTAACGAAACAGAGATCTCTTGTGCTTTTGAGATATTCTTATTATAGTAATCAGTATATTAGAATACTTATGGAATTTTTCTAACCTAAAGGATTACATCTTTTAAAAAAAATGTAAAAACACTAATTAGAATCTTCGTTAGAGACGCAGTGACTACAAAAAGATATGAGGTGTTCAGGACAAATGTATTTGGGGCAAACTTGATATGTGTGCTATGTTTTGCGGTCCGGACATCGCGTAATTTTGCACGATGCTTTTCTGATGGTTTACCAACAAATCCTTCCCCAAATAGTATCCTCAGTCATGCTCGCTAAGGAGGAGGCGGGACGCGTAAGGGAGAGGACAGCGTCCACCCTTCACACCAGCCGCAGTGGTAGACGCCCACGACGACAGACGTCGCTAGTTGAGCCCCGGCCACCGTAGGTGCGGGCATGCGGACGGCGAGTAATGGGCGACTCGCTGTCCGATCATGGACCATGGCCAGGTCGACGGCGCGTTGTGTTCCACGCGCGCCTCAAAGAGAGTCAGCAAATGACGGGGCTCCTTTAGAGGGCCAAAATCTGCCGGCGTCGCGGGTCTTACGAATTACCTTGACCCCGGAACGTAAAGGGCTATTGAAGGATACCGTGGATTTTAGTCAGTACGAGTCTGACAGTCCTTCCCGCTCTGCCCTGGGTAGGAAGACTCATTTTTTATGATTTTGCCACGATAAAAAAAATGTGCTTAGGAGATTTCACTAGAAATATGTAAATTTTAGAGGAATCTGTTTTGTCATAAAATAAAAGAAAAAACCGTTATCATACATACCAAAAATCAATAAATAATGTTAAAAATTGATTACTTGAAAATGGCACAAAATGGTAACGTCAATTGTGAGGATGGGTCAAAATTACCTTTTTGAAAATTAAATGCGTGTAGCTTCCAGCTCGGTGGCCGTCACATTGATTTCTCGTCAGAAACGTTTAGAACACACTATTGGCTTCAGCTACTGCACAGAAGGGCAGCGACGTACGCACACTTTCAAAAATATTCTAAATTCAAAACCAGCCGGGTCATTTTGACCCAACCTCAATGACGCCGGGTTAAAGTAACGTAACACGAAGGGGATGGCGGGTTCTTTCAGACCCCGCCATCCCCTTCGAACCTAACCTGTCCGTGTCGGGGTGCCCCAAGTCCCGAGCTCGCTTCGCTCGCTCTTGTATCCTAGGTCAAATAACTGATTACCACCTGTCCTGCTAGCTCGACGGAGCCCCGCTTCGCGGGGCTCCTATTTCTGGGTGCAAGGTTTAAAGTAACCGAACATGAAGGGACCTTCGAACCTAGCCTGTCCGTGTCGGGGTGTACCAAGTCCCGAGCTCGCTTCGCTCGCTCTTAAATACTAAATTTTTCTAATAAGAATAGCAATCGTGAAGGCAAACAATCAAAGTTCAAAGGATAAGCCAAAGTCATCAAAGAAAACATTTTAAACGTGAAATTATATGTTTCAAATGTTATAATGTTATGATTTTCGCTTAATTAAACGTTATATCAAATAAAATTATATGAAATGAGTTTTAGAGTAATGCAAATTTAATACCGTTCGTAGTAAAATCTAGGCCACTTAAAAATATATGTATGGATAACTTTGTTGCAGACTTATTACTTATGAACCTAGAAAGTGTTTCTACATTCGAAAACGTTACCGATATGGTGCATGTATTTAACAGCTACATACAGGGCCCCCGTAAGGTCTACTGGCGCCCGTGTGCAAAAAAGGATTTTGGCGCCCCTTATGGCATTTTGAATTATCTTTTTTTTATGGTAGGTCGGTCAGTGGCGTATTTTCAAATTCAGCGCCCTGGGGATGAAAAGCTTGCCGCTTCGGAACTTAAACACGGAAAAAAAAACCATCAAGTGCTACTCAAACTTCACACCCAGAGTTCCATACCATCTAAGAGAAGCCAAATTTAAATTTTTGTATACCAATACAAGATTATGTAACTAACATAAGAAGCATTTGCTATTGAAAAATGAGAATGAATTTCAAAAGCGAGGGCAAGAAAAGCAAATGTCAACGTAACTTAAAGCGCGAGCGAAGCGAGCGCGAAATTTTTTAGCCTTTTGGAATAGAACAAGGCAATTGTTCATGTTTGAAGTCTTTAGTAGGTATTTAAACCTAATCCTATTTAATTAAGTTCTCAACTTTTATTTAAAAAATATTTTTGTTTTTTATTTTTTTCTGGGCCCTTGGCTTTGGCGCCCCTAAAGGATGGCTTTGGCGCCCCTAAAGGATGGCGCCCGTGTGCATTGCACACTTTGCACATATGGTAGCGGGGGCCCTGGCTACATAACTTCTCTATTTGACGTCCACGCACCTCTTAAGTCTTATTTCATAAAGGAAAAGTCATACCCTTGAATTACAGATACAATCAAGGTTATGATGCGTTTGCGAGATGAAGCACTAGCTGAATAATTTAGGAAGACGAAATCAGATACAAAAAAACAATACTACAAACAGTTGAAATCATTAGTAATAAGTTCATTGTATAATGAAAAAATTGCGTATTTCAAGCATTGTATAAAAAATAAAATTATAAATCCAAAACAATTATGGAAAAATCTCAAAACTACCCTATCACCCATTAGACCCAGACAAGACCTTCCATCGCATTTTACAGAGATCTTACTATGAGAACCATAGACATAGCAACGCAAGTTTCACTATTGCTCCAGTGGACCAGAATGATATCTCACGCATTTTGACTAGCCTGAAAAGTAACGCGGAAGGATACGACAACATTACCTTGGAAATGCTTAATATGACCTTGCCGTACACGTTAAAAACAATAACGGATATAATAAACTATTCAATTGAAACTTCAACGTTTCCCGATCAATGGAAAATTGCCTCCGTTAGACCTTTGCCAAAAATCACAAACCCGATCGAAATAAAGGACTTGCGCCCCATTAGTATTTTGCCATGCCTGTCTAAAGTGCTTGAGAAAGCCGTCAGTCGCCAATTAACAAGCTTTTTGGAGCAAAATGACATACTACCAGACTTACAATCTGGTTTTAGAAAGCAGCGCAGTACCGCTACTGCTCTGCTGGATGTCACTGACAATATATTATGTGCCCAGGATCGGGGAATGTATACCTTACTTGTTTTTCTCGATTTCTCCCGCGCCTTTGATGCTATAAATATTCCCCTTTTATTGTCAAAGCTATCTTATTACAGTTTCGACTCCAACGCTATGGAATGGTTCAGCAGCTATCTCAATACCTAATAGAAAACAATTTGTAGATTTGCGTTTTGAAGACGGCACTACACTTACTTCATCTCTTTCACCTATAGACAGGGGGGTCCCGCAGGGCTCAATACTAGGTCCGATACTTTTTATTTTGTACTGCGCGGATATTGTTAAATACCTCCAGAACTGCAAGTTCCACATATATGCTGATGATGTCCAGTTGTACATATCCTTTAGACCAGATGAATACGATAGAGCCGTTTAAGATATTAATGATGACTTACGCAGAATTGCCATCTGGGCTGAAGAGAACTGCCTGTCACTGAACCCAGCAAAAACTAAGTATATCATATTTGGCACTAGGCAGCAACTGGCTAAATTACCCGCAACACTGGACCTCGAACTGATGGGAGAACAGATTGAGAGAGTATGTGAAGCGCGGAATCTCGGCCTTATAATGGTTATCGCCCTTCGTTATGAAAAACATGTAGCCGATTCCGTACGAAACCTAACAAATAACATTCAGCAATATTACGACTCAAATTGTTCTTGTTATCATTTTCTTTTTTGATAGTCTATAACACTGACATAAATTATGAATATTGTACACCTTATGGGTATGTTACAGTGATACAAAATTTATAAAAATTTGTAAGAACTGCCTTTTAACCTGTGACAAACAATAAATGAATTTGAATTTGAATTTGAATTTGCCATATTTGTGTTTTTGTTATGGAATACCAGCCAGAAGCCACGTCACCCCATTTTTGAACAAACACCGTACGCTTAAAATGAAATCACGACAGAAGCTTCACTTGGCCTGTTTATTGTTCGGCGTGGTCAAATATCAGAAACCCGACTACTTTCTTATTCCACCACATATTATTATACGAATTGTTCGATGGTTAGTCCTACCAGCAAGCCAAATTTTCTGAAAAATAAAATAAAACTGAGAAGTTACAGGTTTAGAAATTATGAAGGTTATAATATAATTCGTATTTTATGAGAAATAGCCAAGTCAGAAATTAGGCTACAATGTATGATCCTTAGTTATAAAAAGAAATCTATTTTATGTTGTTTTAAATAAATTTCAGAACTGACCATTGAACTTGGCACCCATTTAGATTTCACTTCTTTTTTTGTTGAATTCAACAACCAAGGCATAATACCAAACTATTATGCTTGGCTTTGGCTCTCATTTCACTTTTATGTTTTTGATGGGATATCATTACTTTTTGTACATAAATAATGATCTTATACATTATACATAAATTATGACCCCTAAAGAAGTGAAATCTAAATGGGTGCCAAGTTCAATGGTCAGTCCTGAAATTTATTTATAACAACAAACTATATTTATTTTTATAACTAAGGATCATACATGTAGCCTAATTTCTGACTTGGCTAGTTCTCATATACGAATTGTTCGATGGTTAGTACTACCAGCAAACCAAATTTTCGGAATAATAAAATAAAAACTGAGAAGTAAAAGGTTTAGAACTTATGAAGGATATACAATTCGTATATGAGAAATAGCCAAGCCAGAAATTAGGCTACATGTATGATCCTTAGTTATAAAAAGAAATATAGTTTATGTTGTTATAAATAAATTTCAGGACTGACCATTGAACTTGGCACCCATTTAGATTTCACTTCTTTTTTCGTTGAAGTCAACAACCAAGGCATAATATCAAACTATTGAGCTTGGCTCTCATTTCACATTTATGTTTTTGATGGGATATCATTACTTTTTGTACATAAATAATGATCTTACACTAGGTACTGATCGCTAAATAGATTGAAACAATAATTATTAATAAATCCCAGTTAGGCAGTTAATAACTGTAGGGGATGTTAGACACGGATTTAATTCCAACAGTGTGCATCAATGAAATAGTTTAAAAATTACATGTTCACAAAACCTTATACTAATCGCCTGCCCATCTTAACACCGCGATTCAGGATCGTGACGTAATTGCACAACGCCATCTAGTGGGCGCTAGTGGTTGTAGAATACGGATACTTACGTGTAAAAAATACGAAAATCAACACTATTCTTAATAATAAGCACAAAGACGGGAATATTTGGATTAAAAAAAAATATCTAGTGTCACTTGAATAAAACAATTCTTCATTTATTTAGTGCATGGTGCAGTGAGTTTTTGAAAATGATAATAGGTGGCGCTACTAGTTATAAAATCCGCTTAGTTACGCGTAATAATTACGAAAATCGACTTTAATCTTAACTTATAAGTACAAAATCGGGAATATTTGGATTAAACAAAATTAGGGTGGTGTTTAACTCGTTATATATTTACGTAAAGATCATAAAATCCACAAATAGAGATTTACAGGCACTAATTATAAGTTAAGTGAAAATTATAATAAAATAATAAAAAATTACCAGTTTCTGATTTTTTCCTTTGTATTCATATAATTACCTATCTGTATGCCAAATTTGAACTTTCTAGGTCATCTGGAACTGGGATATAGTTTTGATCTATAGATCAGTCATAAAAACGACGATTTTTGGACGTTAATATCTAAATAACTGTTTGAGATATGTTTATAAAATTTGGAACACATATGTATCTCGCCAGTCTCAATATATGTGCCAAATTTGACAAGTCTACGTTAAATAGTTTTTGAGTTATGAGGGGCTAAAAAGTGGCTCCAAATGGTTCGTGTAATATTACACACTGTGAGCTGCGCGCCTGCTTTGCTTGGCTCTGACACGCTCCCGCATGTCTAGATACATCAAAACTCACCCAATGTGCCTGGCCTACTTGCGTGCGATGGGGGCGTGGTGTCGGGAAAACATTTTATTTGTTGTAGGTACGAACTCCATTGGCGTTTTTGTGATGCATATTAGACAGCAACCAACCCCGAATATTAGACAGCAACCAACCCCGAGAACAAGCCGGCTTCAGAAGAACATACTCAACCATAGACCACATCTTCACCTTGACACAACTGATCGAGAAGTATTCTGAATATGGCAAGAAACTCTATGTAGCGTTTATAGACTACTGCAAAGCGTTTGATTCCATACAACACGAACCTTTGTGGTTAGCACTGCAGACGCAAGGAGTCGACGACCGATATATAGAGATACTGAAAGAGATCTATAAAAACAGCAAAGCGGTGGTTAAGCTAGAAGGCAAAGGAGAGCCATTTGATATCCGAAGAGGCGTGAAAGAGGGCGATCCGATCTCACCTAATTTATTTACTGCTCTATTAGAATATATCTTCAGACAATTAGACTGGGAAAATAAAGGCATCAATTTAAACGGCGAATATCTAAATAACTTACGCTTCGCTGATGATATTGTTTTAATATCTGAAAATCACAAGGACTTAGAATACATGTTAAACACCCTAGACATAGAGAGTAGAAAGTGTGGGCTACAAATGAACACACAGAAGACATTTGCCATGACGAATAGCGAAAAAACACCAATCCAAACTGAATCTCATTCTATATGCTATGTAGATGAGTATGTTTACTTAGGACAAAACATATCATTCCTAAACCAAACATCTCGTGAAGTAGAGCGCCGCATAAAGAAAGCCTGGAATAAATACTGGTCGCTGAAGGAAATATTTAAAAGTAAATTACCAATGCATCTAAAAAGGAAAGCGATGGACTCCGTTGTTATGCCGACACTGTTGTACGGATGTCAAACTTGGTCGTTTACAAAAGACATCGTACAAAAGATCAACGTGTTCCAAAGAGCTGCAGAACGAAGTATGCTGGGATTAAAGCTAAAAGATAGGAAGAAAAACACATACATTAGATCCATAACAAAGGTAACAGACGCCGTCGAGCTAGCAAGCAGACTGAAATGGCGATGGGCTGGACATACAGCAAGAGCTACCGATAATAGATGGAGCGAAAGGATACTACATTGGTATCCCTATGAAGACAAACGCCCACGCGGCCGACCTAGACGACGCTGGAGTGATGACATCTACCAAGTAGCCGGATCTACATGGACTCGCCAAGCACAAGATAGACAGCACTGGAAAGAGTTGGAGGAGGCCTACGCCCAGAAATGGGTAGCCCAATGATATACTTGTATCAATAATAATATAACAAAGTATTCCGAAAATCGAATTATACAAATGTATCACTTATTAAATATCTATCACTCAAAAATGTAATTTATGTAATTGAAAAAATGGTTAGTTTTAAATTAAATAATGAATTAATATGAAAATTATATAATTAAATGAAATCATAAATTATTAATAAAAAAATACGTCTAAATAACCATACATACAAATAAATAATTTAAAAATAGTATTGTACGAAAATCAAATCTAATTGAAATTTTTAATGTAACTGTGATAGAAATGTAAATGTGTAAAATGTAATATTAAATAAGAATTAGTATAGTTATGTGCATGAAAACTGTAGGAATTATGTATAACTAATAATTTGGGAAATAAAGGCTTATTATTATTAAAATAGATTTCTTTTTTTAACTAAGGATCATACATTGTAGCCTAATTTCTGACTTGGCTATTTCTCATAAAATACGAATTATATTATAACCTTCATAATTTCTAAACCTGTAACTTCTCAGTTTTATTTTATTTTTCAGAAAATTTGGCTTGCTGGTAGGACTAACCATCGAACAATTCGTATATGAGAACTAGCCAAGCAAGAAATTAGGCTACAATGTATGATCCTTAGTTATAAAATGACCAAATATAAATATTGGTATTAAATCCTTGTCCGTAAAAATCGAACTTCCGTTCTTGCCGGCAACGAACGGTGTGCCGTGTCTAACATCCTCTACAGTTATTAACTGAGATTTATTATTATTTATTGTTTCAATATTTAGCGATCAACAGTGTAAGATCATTATTTATGTACAAAAAGTAATGATATCCCATCAAAAACATAAAAGTGAAATGAGAGCCAAAGCCAAGCATAATAGTTTGGTATTATGCCTTGGTTGTTGAATTCAACAAAAAAAGAAGTGAAATCTAAATGGGTGCCAAGTTCAATGGTCAGTTCTGAAATTTATTTAAAACAACATAAAATAGATTTCTTTTTATAACTAAGGATCATACATTGTAGCCTAATTTCTTGCTTGGCTAGTTCTCATATTGGTGGATCTTGATCCAATCACGTTAGCTTATTTATTTAGCAGGACACTTGTAACGATCCCTTCCTATCCTCTTCTCCTTTCCGCATGCACGCGCGGCATATCGCCGTCCTGTTCTGATGAGCAAGCGCCGCGCCTCGCGCGCCCTCTCTGAACCGAACTCCATGGTCGGTTCAAGACAAAACTAAAAAGGACGAACAATCGTAGCTAACCGCGGCTGGTCGTAGCATCTCTCGCTATAGGAGTGCAAGAAAACTCAAGAAATCCAAAATCCTGGTGTAATTCCCTGTGATTGCTATCAGAAGAACATTAACGTGTGTGTGAAATAACGTGTTACAATAACTTTAATAAGACTAATAGATAAGTGTCGCATCTAAACTCTGACCCTGCAACGTGGCGTGGTGCGTCGTCAGGCCACGCAGACCTTGGCGCCAACCCTGGTTACCCTCGCTCTGGAGTTCCAGAAACACAGGTACGTGCATGCTCCTTCACTATAAAACTGCTGTATTCTATCCTGTGTTTAATCCACCTGCAGCAGTCATTAGTCCTACCGCTATTTGAAGATCGTTACAAGTGTTGTTAGGTATTATCTCTAGACATAAGTACTTTTCGAATAGTTACGCATATACAGTCCACTACCATTCTTCCCCTGAACCATCGTAAGAACCTCCGTATGAACAAATTGTCCATACCCACTTGTGGTGTGTAAACGGAATTTGAACCACCTTCTAGCATTTTCCACCACATATTATTATACGAATTGTTCGATGGTTAGTCCTACCAGCAAGCCAAATTTTCTGAAAAATAAAATAAAACTGAGAAGTTACAGGTTTAGAAATTATGAAGGTTATAATATAATTCGTATTTTATGAGAAATAGCCAAGTCAGAAATTAGGCTACAATGTATGATCCTTAGTTATAAAAAGAAATCTATTTTATGTTGTTTTAAATAAATTTCAGAACTGACCATTGAACTTGGCACCCATTTAGATTTCACTTCTTTTTTTGTTGAATTCAACAACCAAGGCATAATACCAAACTATTATGCTTGGCTTTGGCTCTCATTTCACTTTTATGTTTTTGATGGGATATCATTACTTTTTGTACATAAATAATGATCTTATACATTATACATAAATTATGACCCCTAAAGAAGTGAAATCTAAATGGGTGCCAAGTTCAATGGTCAGTCCTGAAATTTATTTATAACAACAAACTATATTTATTTTTATAACTAAGGATCATACATGTAGCCTAATTTCTGACTTGGCTAGTTCTCATATACGAATTGTTCGATGGTTAGTACTACCAGCAAACCAAATTTTCGGAATAATAAAATAAAAACTGAGAAGTAAAAGGTTTAGAACTTATGAAGGATATACAATTCGTATATGAGAAATAGCCAAGCCAGAAATTAGGCTACATGTATGATCCTTAGTTATAAAAAGAAATATAGTTTATGTTGTTATAAATAAATTTCAGGACTGACCATTGAACTTGGCACCCATTTAGATTTCACTTCTTTTTTCGTTGAAGTCAACAACCAAGGCATAATATCAAACTATTGAGCTTGGCTCTCATTTCACATTTATGTTTTTGATGGGATATCATTACTTTTTGTACATAAATAATGATCTTACACTAGGTACTGATCGCTAAATAGATTGAAACAATAATTATTAATAAATCCCAGTTAGGCAGTTAATAACTGTAGGGGATGTTAGACACGGATTTAATTCCAACAGTGTGCATCAATGAAATAGTTTAAAAATTACATGTTCACAAAACCTTATACTAATCGCCTGCCCATCTTAACACCGCGATTCAGGATCGTGACGTAATTGCACAACGCCATCTAGTGGGCGCTAGTGGTTGTAGAATACGGATACTTACGTGTAAAAAATACGAAAATCAACACTATTCTTAATAATAAGCACAAAGACGGGAATATTTGGATTAAAAAAAAATATCTAGTGTCACTTGAATAAAACAATTCTTCATTTATTTAGTGCATGGTGCAGTGAGTTTTTGAAAATGATAATAGGTGGCGCTACTAGTTATAAAATCCGCTTAGTTACGCGTAATAATTACGAAAATCGACTTTAATCTTAACTTATAAGTACAAAATCGGGAATATTTGGATTAAACAAAATTAGGGTGGTGTTTAACTCGTTATATATTTACGTAAAGATCATAAAATCCACAAATAGAGATTTACAGGCACTAATTATAAGTTAAGTGAAAATTATAATAAAATAATAAAAAATTACCAGTTTCTGATTTTTTCCTTTGTATTCATATAATTACCTATCTGTATGCCAAATTTGAACTTTCTAGGTCATCTGGAACTGGGATATAGTTTTGATCTATAGATCAGTCATAAAAACGACGATTTTTGGACGTTAATATCTAAATAACTGTTTGAGATATGTTTATAAAATTTGGAACACATATGTATCTCGCCAGTCTCAATATATGTGCCAAATTTGACAAGTCTACGTTAAATAGTTTTTGAGTTATGAGGGGCTAAAAAGTGGCTCCAAATGGTTCGTGTAATATTACACACTGTGAGCTGCGCGCCTGCTTTGCTTGGCTCTGACACGCTCCCGCATGTCTAGATACATCAAAACTCACCCAATGTGCCTGGCCTACTTGCGTGCGATGGGGGCGTGGTGTCGGGAAAACATTTTATTTGTTGTAGGTACGAACTCCATTGGCGTTTTTGTGATGCACCCATGTTCGTGTCAAGCAAAATCGACCATATTCTGAAACAGCAGGATACAAAAGTTACATTGGTATCATTTGGCATGTATAGGATGCAACCCGTGTAGAAATATTGTACTAAAGCTATATTTACCTTTTCCTTCTTCGATCTTCTTCGTTTATGCCTTTTATTGCTATTATTTCCTTTATTCATTTTTTATCATAATATATTTGAAAATGTAAAAAACATTATTTTATACATTTTCAAATACACACATCAAAAGTGTCTAGGGATCAACATATATTTTTGCAATAACTTTTCTCCTGATTGATATTAATTAAAATGTTCTTTAAGGATTCATCAAATAAAGTGTTATCGTTTGTCACAGTAACGATAAACCAAGTCACCTTTGCATTCATAAAGAAATTTGCCATTTTCCTAATAAAGGGATTTTTGACATTTGAACCACTAACATTAAAGTTCGAAAAAAAGACTGAAATAACAGTTTTCTTTAAAATTTTATTGGGTAACTTAAACAATTAATAATCCGTGTTTCTACCGCGAACACTAACAACACAAGAACATCGGTTTGGCATACTCAAAATGAGTTCATCCAAATCACGCTGTGGAATGGCCGCCCATGTTCGTTGCAACAACAAAAAAAGGTCTTCTTGCGACTGGATACCCTCCATATTCGGCAGAGCTCTTCTCTGTAGCATATCCCATGCATGCTCAATCGGGTTCAAGTCTGGCGACTGAGCAGGCCAGGGCAGGACATTGATGTTAGCTGCGGCGAGAGTCTGTCTTACAACTCTTGCGGTGTGCGGTCGTGCATTATCATGCATTAACTGAAATAAGGGACCGATTTGCACTTGTAGAGGAACGATGACGTCTGATACAATCGTCTCAGCATAAATTTGAGCGTTGAGGTTGCCTCTGATCCAAATCAACTCAGTTCTTCCGCCGATCCAAATACCCGCCCATACCATGATGGTTCCACCACTATAAGGATGGACTTCCTGGCAGGATTTTAATCGCTGTTGGCGTCCAGGGGTTCTCCAGTGTCGTATACGTCTTGTATCCGGTCTCATACCAAAACGAGACTCATCAGAAAAGCACACGAAACGCCATTGTTCTTCTGCCCAATTTCTGTGTTCAAGAGCCCATTGATATCGAATCCTACGATTGTGCATTGCTATAGGTGGTACCCGTAGCGGTCTTCGGGAATGAAGGTTCACTTCATGCAAGCGGTTCCTGACTGTTTGGTCGCTAATTAAGTTCCCTGAAGAGTGATGAAGCCTCACGGCTAACATCATGGCGGTTATTGTTGGAGCTCTTCGAGTTAAGATTTGAATGTATCGGTCTTGTCTCCGTGTGGTGCAGCGATACCGTCCTCCATGGCGCTCAGCCACGGTACTAGTGCTTCGGTAACGTGTCCAAAGTCGACTGATAACACTCTGACTTGTATTCAGAGCTAAAGCCACAGTACGTTGCCGGGAACCAGCTTCTATCATTCCCACGGCTCTGAGCATTTCTTCCCTGCTTAAATGACGTCGCCGCTCCATAATAACGTTGGTTTTAATCAGTAGTAGGGAAACAGTAGCACTAATAATGTCTTCAATGCGTTGTATGTTTTTATAGGGAAAATATTGACAGCTGATTTTCATCTTTTACTCGAATTTGATTTACAGTTCCTGATTCAAATTATGAAATGCACCAAAAAGGATCCATATAAATTTATAAAATCATAAATTTATTACAAAGCCACATCTCAATCTCAAGAAATCCGCATAAAAATTCTTGATCCCTAGACACTTTTGATGTGTGTATTATTACAAAAATAAAAACATTTAAAAATATAAAAAATAGGTGCCCACCAGCATCGGGAACAGGGTCCAAGCTGCCGGTGGTTAGGGCTCCAGAGAGAGGAACCTCCTCACTATGCGCGCCGTGTCCAAGAGAACTGCTTTCTGCATCAAGCCCTTGAGCCAACTGCACAATGAGAGCCTCTTAAGATGTTGGTCGAGGCTCTTCGCGATTAGTCCATTGACCGTAACGACTATCGGTACAATGACTGCTGAGTCCACGTCCCACATGTCAACAATCTCGTGTGCTAAATCAAGATACTTGATTTATTTATCATTTTCAGCTTTAACGAGGTTGTCGTCATGAGGGACGGTGATGTCAACAATCATTGCACGGTGCTCTCGGCGATCTACCACCACTATATCAGGCTTATTGGCTACAATAGTCCTGTCAGTGATGATAGATTGATCCCAGTACAATATGGCATGACCGTTTTCAAGAACTGGGTCGGGCACATACCTGTAGTATGGTTCTTCAGAATCCACAAGGTTGTACTGCAGGGCAAGTTGCTGGTGAATAATCCTAGCTACTAGATTGTGTCTGTGCAAGTACTCGCTGTTAGCAAGACGAGAACAACCGGAAATAATGTGTCTGATCGACTCACCGGGACGGTGGCATGCCCGACAGATGTCAACCGTACCGTCCTTGACAATATATTTCCGGTAATTGTTCGTCATGATAACCTCATCCATAATCGCACAGACAAAACCTTCGGTTTCTCCGAAGAGGTCACCGAAACGTAGCCAGGCTACAGACGCTAAAAAGTCTACATCAGGCCCGTAAAGGGCCCGATAAAACCGTCCGTGTAGCTCCTTGCTCTGCCATACCTCCCTGCGGTCATTAGTATTCAATACCACAGGTTTGCAACAGTTCTCGTTAGCCAAGGAGAGCGGAGTAAGGCCTTTGTCCACTGAAGCTACATCTCGATGCATCCCCACGCCGGCTTTAAGGAAGTATTCCCTGAGACTGCATACCTCGCGGTTGTGCAAGGTCTTAGCATTGAGTAAGCCACGGCCTCCACACTTCCGCGGGATATACAGTCTCATCACCGATGACCGTGGGTGATGCATCCGATTTGCAGTCAGCAGTGTACGGACCTTTCTATCTAGGGCGTCAAGTTCCGTTTGAGTCCATTTGAGTATGCCGAAAGAATACATCAGAACCGGCATGACCCAACTATTGAAGGCGCGCACCTTATTTCCGCCTGATAAAAGACTATTTAACACTTTGTTCAGGCGGCCAAAGAAGCGCTCCCTCAACGATTGCTTCATGCCAGCAACATTGATGCCCAATGATTCCGACATACCCAAATACTTATAGGTTTCGGTTGCTGAAAGGGATCTAAGGTTTATGGAATCTGAGAGTTGGGTGCTCACAGACTCCATAATCTCCCTTTGCCTTACATGCATGACCGCACATTTCTCCACACCGAATTCCATCATAATGGCGCTACTGAAGGTTTCAGTGATCTTCAGTAGCCCCATCAGCTGCGAATTGGTGGGGGCAAAAAGTTTCAGGTCATCCATATAAAGGAGGTGAGATATAACCCGACCGCCTCTCCTCAACCGATAGCCTAGACTTGAATCCTCCAGCAGTGTGCTAAGAGGATTCAGGGCTAAGCAAAATCAAAGCGGACTCAAACTGTCACCCTGAAATATTCCTCGCTCAATCCTAACCGGTTCGTCGCTCCCGAGAATCCGCCGACGTCCCGGATAGAGAAGGAACGTCCTCCATTGCCGCATACATGACAACAAGAAGGTGCGAAGTGTTGCATTTATTTTATACAACTCTAGCACCCTCATGAGCCACGCATGCGGCACAGAGTCATATGCCTTCTTATAATCTATCCAACACGTCGACAGATCCCTTCGGGATCGACGAACCTGTTGGCTTACGGCCATGTCCACTGAAGCTACATCCAATTAACTAATCCAATTAATTAACCAATTATTTGAAAAACCTAGAGCACACTCTAACGGTTAATCCTAAATCATTTTGGAGCTATGTTAAGAGTAGGCGAGGCGGATCTAGCTCGTATCCCTCATCTATGACAGATGGAACAGCTGTATCCACAGATGGAACGGAGATATGCGAGTTTTTTGCTTCTTACTTTTCCTCTGTTTACAGCCCTGCTGAAAACGGTTGCAGTGCCCATAGAACAACTAATATTAATAATATCCAAAAAAGTAGCATAACTTTAAACACCCCATCTATTGATGGTGAAACCTTATACAAAAAGCTAAAAAGTTTAGACTCTAATAAAGGTGCTGGCCCAGATGGCATACCACCAATATTCATATATGAGTGTGCAAAGGAGCTGGTCACGCCCCTATTGCTTATTTTTAATAAGTCTTTATGTAGCGGAATCTACCCTTCAATATGGAAAGAAGCGAAGGTCGTCCCCATCCATAAATCTGACAGTGAGGATTTAGTTTCGAACTATAGACCCTTCTCAATTTTATCAACCATAGGCAAAATCTTTGAGTCTATGATCTGCCCTCACATTCAAAACCATCTTAAAATACACTTGAGTGAGGGACAACATGGTTTTGTTGAGTCTCGATCAACTAATACTAATCTTACACTTTTTACTGAGTTACTGACGAAGGCAATAGATTCTGGCCACGAAGCTCATGTCATTTATACAGATTTTAGCAAAGCGTTCGATCGGGTCCCACATGAAATTCTCATTGACAAATTAAGAATATATGGTATCGCAGAAACCTTACTGTCATGGTTGAGATCATATCTTGAGAATAGAACTTTCTATGTGGTAGTTAATGGTTTTAGATCAACAAGCAGACGCATAACCTCGGGCGTGCCACAAGGGTGTCATTTGGGTCCGGTTTTGTTTAACTTCTTCATCAATGATATTCCGAACTGCTTTCGCCACAGTCAAGTCTTTATGTTTGCAGATGACATAAAATTTGTAAAAAAAGTCAAATCGAAGCATGAAGCCTCTGACTTACAAAGCGATTTGGATGAGTTGGTGACATGGTGCCAAATAAACCAGATGCTCCTAAACCCTAGTAAATGTTACCATATAAAATTTACAAGGAAACTACATCTCATTGACCAGGATTATTATATTGACGGAGAAAAATAAAAGAGTTAGATACAATAAAGGACCTCGGGGTTATGTTTGATCGGAAATTGACTTTTATACCTCACATAGATAATATAGTGAAAAAGTCTTCCAAAGTGCTGGGTTTCGTTATTAGGAATACAAAACAATTTAAGAGCTGCAGAACAAAAATCCTCATTTATAATAGCTTGATTCGCAGTATACTAGAATATTGTAGCGTGGTCTGGCGGCCACACTATGCAACTCACTCACTGCGCCTTGAACGAGTTCAAAAACGTTTCCTGGGGCACTTGTCCTATACTAGCGGTTTGTCCAAGAAAATACGGTCATACAGTGAAAGACTAAAACATTTCAATATGATTTCTCTGGACAAACGTCGACGTCTGAATGACGCGATGTTTGTGTGCAAAGTCATGGCCCATAAAATTGATTGTCCGCAAATATTAAGTCTTTTTAACTTCCGCGCCCCCTCAAGAATTCCTCGCAGTCCTATAACGCCACTCTGCCCTCCGCAGAGAAGAACAGTTCTTGGTGCTAATTCTCCCTATGCAAGGTTTTGCAGGATTGTGAACGGTTGCAGTGATCGGATAGACCTGCATTTTGACAGCCTAGGCAAGTTGAAAGCCAGCCTTTATAAGTATCTGCCCGAATCATGAATCGTTTAGATCGGTATAATTCGGTTAATTTTAAATTTATTTAACTTAATTTAGTTTTCTTTGTTCGATTTGTGTAACTGTAGTCAACCTAAATAAAACTTTTAACATAATATATTTTTAGTATGTTACGACAACTTTTTGTGTGCATGCAGAGTTTACCTGTAAGTGATTGTTACACTTTATTCCTATTTATAGTTAACTGTTTTATTTGCTTGCAATAGTGTGTACAATTGTTGGTGAACCAAATAAATAAAATAAAAAATAAATAAATGTCAATAAGGAGCAGCTCTTTAGTACCGCGGGACCAATTCCTACATCCATTCTGAGAGGCAGACATAATTGATTTGCTATCAATATTATTATTTTATTTATTTATATTTAAGCCAACAAGGACCAAATTACAACTCATGACATAACTTAAAATAATAACATACCAAAATAATACCTACAATAAAACATAGTCACAATACAATACAATATAAATACAAATCAAAATAATTAAAACAATATTTCCACATTAGCCCGCACGTGTACCATGTCACAGTGATACACGTACTGGCAGTCGAAGCGCTGGGCGAAGGCCTTCAGGATACTGTTCGGGCTGACCCGCACCCTGCGCACCAGGGATGTGTACCACTTGCGCATGATAGTGTGAAAGCAATCCACGCGCGCTTCGGCAAACATCCCTGACGCGCTAAAGAAGCGAGGCAGCCCCAAAAGCACCCTGAATGCATTATTGTATTGGATGCGTAGAGCGCCATACTGCTTTTGCGTATAATTCACCCACAGACTGCTCGTGTAGAAGGACGTGCAAAATGCTCTGAACAGGGTGATCTTGACGTCCCTTGAACAGCGAGCAAATCTGCGTGCTATCATATTCGCACGAACAGACAACGCTCTACGCTCCCTTTCTATGTCACTATCGTCCTTCAGATCCGGGGTTAGTAAGTGTCCAAGATATTTAAACTGTTCTACCCTGCTAATGGGGTGACCATTCAGTCTAACTTGAGATGTTTGACTTATGGACCTTCCCCGAACCTGAAAGACCATCCACTCACTCTTTTTAACATTATACAATAACCCGTGTCACTCAGCATATTTTTCACAAATCTCCAGCAGCTGTGACAGTCCACCTACAGAAGCACTCAGCAGCACCATGTCGTCCGCGTAACTAATATTATTAAAGCAGACTCCATCAATATGACAGCCGACATGTGTTCTGCTGAGCTCCTCCACAAGCGCGTTCATATACAGGTTAAAAAGTTTTGGCGATGTCAGCCCCCCCTGCCTCACGCCACACTCCAACCTGTACGGAGTCGAATATGCCCCCGACCACGGAACAACGTTGATCTGGTTCCCATACCAATATTCGAAAGTACGAATGAGTTCCTCGGGCATCGTTGTTTGATGTAGTTTCTGCCATAGAATATCGTAAGAAACCAGATCAAACGCCCTCGATAAATCAAGAAAACACCCAAAAATAGGCGTTATTTTATTCGTGTAATACTTGACAGTTTGCTTCAGACACAGTATAGCCGTTTCAGTAGATAGGCCTGATTTGAAACCAAATTGGTTGTCGTGTATCTGTAGATGTTTATCAAGCTGAGTGTTCAGCAAACTGTCAAGCACCTTAGCGACAATAGTGGCCAAAGAAATCGGTCGATAATTACATTTATCACCAATATCACCGGTTTTGTTTTTGACAATTGGCACCACCACAGTCCTCGTCATCGGCGCTGGTAAGTATGAATGTCCTACACACAAGCTGTAGAACATTGCCAGCACTCTAGGCATATGATGTCCCGCGTACCTTAGGTGTTCAATGCTCAGGTCATCATGGCCCGGAGACTTACCCCTTGACATAGATTTAATGGCCTGTCGTACGTCTTTGGCCGTAAACCGGATGCTGATCTCCCGACCACTGCAACCCTCATTGCTCGAGGACTGTGTTGATGCCAGAGGTGACTTAACCGTAAAATGGTCCCTAAATAAATCTGCTATTGCCGACAGGTCACAGGCACCATTGACACTCACAGGTAGACCTGGTTTACTATTATGTTTGTTTGTAGACTTCCAGAAACTACGGAAATCGCTCCTGGAATGATCGCATCATTCCGCAAGAATGTCCATTTTTATTTGGTCAGTATGATTCTGACACCAGCGTAAACGTGATTTAAAAATCTTACGAGTCGTCTGCATATCATTCCACAAGCGACCCTCCTTCGGTCTGCCATACAACACCCACAACTGAATTTTTTCCCTGGCCGTCCTGTGAGCATCACTTACGTGCCTGTTCCAACCGAGAACAGGACTTCTGTTTCTGGGAACACTTGACGAACGACTATCACAAGCTGCCTGGCTTATTATTTGAATTATGTCGTTGTACATAATTATCAATAACAAGTCTGTGGTCCACATTATTACATACATAATCACAGCATTCAGTCATTTCATTGGGAAAGTCAATTAATTTTAAATTATCATTACATAAATTACTATACATGTCACATTGTTCAGAGTTTCTATCACCCCAGCGAACATCGTTATAATGCCTACAATTATTTTGAGGTTTGATGCTATGTAACAAAATTTCAATCTCGAGTGGAAAATGATCGGACCACAGAACGTCTTCTTTAACTTGCACACTTACAATAGTGTCCCGGGCTGATTTAGTGACTATGCAATGGTCAAGCCATCGCTTAGACCCGTTCGCCTCGCTTATAAATGTGCAAGTTCCAGAATCCAACCCTAGGAACTCAATGTCGGCACATAACCACTGCGATTCCACACAAAAGCCACGGTAATAACAGTATTGGGACTCCCTACAAACGGACGAAACGCGAGCTATACCTACGCGCCTCGATGTCGGGGCGCGCTCGAGGCGCAGACAGTCACGGCCGTACCGTAGTGATGAACGGACGGTGCGTTGTTTTTTTTTTAGCAAATATGACAAGTAGAAAATATTGTGCTGTGTTTGGGTGTTTAACGTCAACAATAACGCATCCAGACATAAGTTTTTTTAAATTACCTGCAACCTCTGAAAGGTGAGTACTAACTATAAAATAATTTTACTTACTAGTAGCTAGTAGCCGTGCTAGTAGGTAGGTACATAATGTGTGACTTTTTAATGGTTATGTATTTTTCTTTATCTCACGAAAAAAAGGGTATTTGGGTTAATAAATACAGTAAAATGAATAAAGTAAAGGAAAGTTACTGAGGCAAGTTAAATAGTTAAGTTATAGGCGGTTCTGAATGAATCATGATACGGTAGGTACTTACTCTTGTGTTAAAACTCCAGTGCATGTGTGTTTTGTTAGTTTGTATTATTCAAAGTAAAGTCATGGTGTACCGGCGCGGTGGGATTGTCGGCGGGCACGGAAATGAAGCAGTGAGCTTCATTTACCTACGGTACGGTGTACAATCAACGTATATTCAGTGTACTACATAAACTTTAACACAGTCATGAATCCTGGAACGTAAGAGTACATAGTACGCTCCGTGTTTGAGTGTGCGCACTCGGTTGCATTAGGCCGACTGCCTTCGTCGTCGTCGTGTGGAGCGGTTGACGCGAATCCACACGACGACGTAATCAGACCCTTGTTATATCGTCACGGGTGCGTTTTACGTAACGGCGCTACAGTAACATTTGTTTATTATCTGTGTTTTGTGTATGAATAATACTAGAAAAACCGGCCAAGTGCGTGTCGGGCCACGCACAGTGTAGGGTTCCGTAGTTGCCCATCAAAATACTTATGCGAACTAACTTAAACTGAGTCGCTGAATTTAATTTTAAAAAGAAGAAAGCTTTTTATTAGAATGCGAGAAGCTTTTTATTAGAATGCGAGTTTATTATACTTTAAAATTCAATAATAAAGCATTTCGTACTAGTCAGTCAAGGCGCAAATATTTTTCGGTCGCAAATTTATAAGCACAATTTGTTTTTCAAACAAACATTTGTTTTTAAATTAAATCTATTAATAAAAAACAACACGCATTTTTATTGAACACTTCCTTTTCAATATACAAAGTATTTTATTTGTTTACTTAAATATAAGAAAAGTATATTTACAATCACAACACTAAATAGAAACAGAAAGTAGGCAAATGTAATTAAAATGCCGGAGACGGGCGTCGGACAGCCCTAACGCATGTTTACGTACCGCGCGGCTGTAGGTATTTATTTCTATCATGCGGCCGAGAGCCACTACTGTAGATATTTATACTGTGCAAAAGCTCTGTAACTCACTGTAAAATCGTTCATGCGGATGAGAGTTAAAATCCCCGAGTATATATACCGATTCTATACTACTATTGTTTATGACAGCACTCACCAAACCGAGACAGTCCGTAAACTCCGTCAAATTCATATCTTTATCCGTTGGCATGTACACACTGAACACCAAGAATGACCTTTGACCCGCGTTTATCTTAACCGCACACACTCGTGGATTATCGCACTGCACAACCGATACCTCGGTAAACACACTTTTTCGCCACAGCAGCGCTACGCCGCCGTAAGGGCGGCCGCGCAGCATGCCGGCGCCGGTGTCCACAGCCGACGTCCCGGTGCAGCCGTACTCCACGTCGATCTCGCTCAGGAACGGAATATCTCCCGGCAGCAACCATGTCTCCTGTAAGGCTATTATGTCAGATGTGCGACACAACTGCCTTACACTATCCACGGAGCGCTTCAAGCTCTTGCAATTGTAACTAATAAGTTTGTATTTAGACTTTATATTCATTTAGCTAGTTACATTGAGCCGGTCACGGTGCCTATGTTTACACCGTTCGCGTTCGAATTTCTTAGTTTAAAATTCACAAATCGTCTGAAAATAATTCCTTCAGGCCATAATCCGCTATCCAGAAACAATGATAATTTAGATTCCGCTACAAGGAATTTAAATGCGTTATACGGTTTCGGATATTTCAACAATATTCGTTCAAGAGATATAACCTCCTCCGTTTTTTGATAGACGTAATCGGTTATGTCTTTCTCTGTCGTTTCTTTGTGCACCTTCGTAATAAATATTGGCACTTTTTTCACGGCGGCCTTGAACTTCCCTGCGTTATCTTTGGCACTGCCAGCCGTACCGTGATAACGGTAATTCATATGTCTTCTACGATGTGACACACGTTGCCATCCTTCACCGTCATCCCTGCCAGCCGCCTCGGTTTGGTAGGCCGAGGCGGCTGGCAGGGATGAGTAACAGCTGATCTATATTGTTGTTGCAATATCGGCGGCGGCGCGCACGGTACTAGTCGCGCTGGAGACGTCACAGCAGCCGGCCGGTCGGATTCGCTCGGGCTAGTGACAGCCGTGACGCCTGGTGGGGGACTCTCGCTCGCACCTCGCACTCGCTGCCTCGTCGTCGCCGTTATATTTTTGTCAGATATTTCACCGTCTACCTTCTTTATGTTTCGAAACCGCGATATGTTGTCAAGCCCACTTAGCGATGATTCATCGACTGCATTTATGCACTCCTCCAATGACGAATTTTGAACGTGTGATAATCCAATAGGTCCGCTATCCATTAACCATCCACCTCGCTTCATATTATTAACTTTACAGGCAGACGCATTTTTAAAATATCTGTCTTAACCTCCTCCAACTGAGCCTGCGTGACATACGTTTCCGTCACTTCCTTAAGTTTGGTTTGCACTATAAGCAGGTCTTTAAGTAATTTTGTGCAATCGAGGTGATCAAATAAAATCGGCGGTAACCGTTCCAGATTTTTCGCAACGAAGATAGGAAATAAATCCGGTTCCACAGTTTTAAACACGCTCACTATGTCCACCAGATCTCTCCGCTCCTTACCCTTATTTTTGCGTTTTACTAATAATATGATAAGCAATTTTTGCTCTCAGAATGGATGTTAGAACTTTATAGATCGTCGGTAGACACGTAATTGGTCTATA
Organism: Agrotis clavis; assembly: GCA_954870645.1. Classification (NCBI taxonomy): domain Eukaryota; kingdom Metazoa; phylum Arthropoda; class Insecta; order Lepidoptera; family Noctuidae; genus Agrotis; species Agrotis clavis. The sequence continues at coordinate 25,116,798 of OX940933.1, forward strand.
GTTTTTTGGTTCCGCGGCACTACTTGATTTATAGAGCAGGTGGGTAACACCTGTGGTAAAAAACACTGGTAGCGACCCTGTCTCTAAAGATGACTGGAATTGTGAAGCTAAGCAAGCGTGCGACCTTCGTAGCCATTTTATCCAAAAATTATGCAGCCCGTCCGGCCCTGGAGATTTCCAATTAGGTAACGGACGGACTGCATGGGCCACGTCAAGTGAAGTTATGGATATTGCTTCCATTTCTGGGATTTAATTATTATTATTATTTTCCCATTTTATTTTAATTTGTACATTATGTCTACCACTTTCACCAAAGATGTTGACGAAATATCTATAGATTGAAAGATAATAGTCCTCGATAGGCTAGGTAAACTTATTAAAATGTAGGTATAATTTGGGAATCCGCACTAAGTACTAGAACTTGCTAGAACTGTTACGTAACGTCCGGCGCGCGCGGCTGCCTGCAGCGCTTTGAAGTGGGTATAACAGTGCTTATTCTGTTTGATTCGTATTTCGTCAGAATCAGAACGGTGTTTTAGTCACTTTTATCACACCACATATATCTATGTATACTATGTATTCCTTTATACCTGTACATTTTACTTATTTATTTCTGCTACACATATTTATTTCTTATTTAATTATGTTTTATTACACACTATAAAGCTGATTTACATCTGTAACGTCTCACAAGGCTCAGTTGAAAACCAGCGTCAGGCACCTTGTGGCCTGGCTTTATGCTGAACTGAGCCTATTTGGCACAGCCGTGAGGCACGTACGGTACTTTTTGTGTTTTTTTTTTAATTTTTATTTCTATTGTATTCTTGTGTAAAACTGTGTGCCAAATGCGTGCCAAATAAACTTATTTTCTTTCTTTCTTCTTTCTTTCTTTCAAATATTATGTGTAGAGAAATTTATAACAACCGTTGGTATACCTCACGTTGATTATTCATGTGAAGGTTATTGAATTGAAAATACATATATCAAATAACTTTATACAAAATGAGACGCACCCCATTTTAAAACCCACCAGTTGGGAAACTCGATTGAGATCGCCGAACATCGTAATGAGGTCTTCCATCGATTTTGCCATGACAAGTATTTTATTTACAGCATACTTCAAGAACGCTGTAAATAAAATACTGAAATCTTGTGATTGACCCACTGGTCATAATAATTTTGAGATCAAGATCTGCCAAAAGATAATTATACATATATTATTTGGCAACAAAATTTAACTTTTGTATAAATGCGACAGTCGTTTTTTTTTATACCGAACCGTCTCTGAAGGTGGATGAGCTATGAGGTCACACCACTCCACAGCGCAGCGCCACAATGCAATGCTATGTATACCTTCGTGATGGCGGCACCGTGTACAGCAGCTCTAAGGGCGCACCCACAGCCGATTCCGCTTCGATAGACGAAGCGGAATCGGCAAAATATCCTTTATGTCAATGAAATAAGGGTGTTACTAATACCATTCGCATCGGCTCGGCTCGGACGACGCGACGCGACGTTGGCCGACGGCGGAACCAGTCGTTTGTCGGTTAGCTGATCGCATCCGTTCGTGTCCGTACGGCGCTGAATCTCTGAACGTTTCCGACTACTGCCAAACAGCGCCAAAGACGGCCAATCGGAGCCGGAGATGGCCGAATGGAGCCGGAGATTGCCAATCGGCGCCGAAGATGGCCAAGTACTGATCGCGATGGTGCAGCACAGTGTTTTATGAAGACCATTTTTCAGACATTGCTTATTTATGTGAAAATCACACTACTTTGTATCCCCATTTTACTAGCATGTTTAGTTTTTGAGATATTTTTTTCATAAAATAATCATTTTTTTTAACAAGCATTTAAAAAACATCTTTGAAACTAAATACGATACAAATCAATCAAATCAAATCGTTTGTTTCAACTAGGCCAATTATTACAGGCACTTTTGAATCATAAAATAAAACAAGTACAAAAATAGTTATGGTGCTACAGTCCCAGTCACAAGACATTAAAACTGTGAAAGTACCGTAGGTGCTCATTCCAAAGCGTAGATCTCTCTGGAGAAGAATGAGCAAGAAACTATGGACACTCTTTTTGAATCGCCAAAATTATTACAAAACCTTTGTTCCATCATTCATCATCAGATGGTACATTATGTGAGAATGATGTGGCACGTTAATAGTGTCCATATAAAAAAAAAAAATAGAGCGTGGCAGCTAAGAGATGACCAGTCCCAACTGACAGCGCCCGTTCACGAACATGACATCAGCACCATTCAGTTCAACTTTTTTGGAGGGAACTAAATGTTCCGACATATACGCCACCGTCAGCGAAACCTTTGAGTGAGCATGACATTCTCTCAACCGGAGTCATTCAAGTTAATGAAAAACGTAGGTGTCTAGTCAAAGATAGCTCTGAAGTACATGGTACTGACACAATGCTGCGTTTTTTATGCTTCATATTTATTTTAGGTACTCAGGAACTTCGATAGATTCAGACTTATACGAGGTTTTTAGTCTTTATTTTTTTTCGGTCTTTCGGTCGTATTTGGAAAAGTTATTCATACTCAAATTATGGCACTCGTTTTCCTTGCGCACCGCAAAAATACCACATCCCAATTGTGTAAAATCAATGTCCGAAAAATCGTCTTCATACAACACTGTGCATAGGGCTGTGGCCGTTCGGAGTAATCGACTGCCGATAGCATGCGAACATCCGTCACGGCAGCCGATCGGCGGCGGCGGTAAGCCGAGTAGTGTGGTGATACACACCCGCGTCAATAAAATTGTGGGAGCACCCTAAGGACCCTGCCCTCACTTTATCCTTTTTTTTTTTTTTCACGTGGCAAAATCATCAAATGAGTCCTCCGGCCCCGGGCAGGGCGGGAGGGACTGTCAGACTTCTACTGACTAAAATCCACGGTGTCCTTCAATAGCCTGTTACGTTCCGGGGTCACGGTAAGGAAATAATCCCGCGACCCCGGCAGGCTTTGGCCCTCTGAGAGGGGGGCCCCGTCATTATGCTGACGCTCTTTGCGGCGCGCGTGGGACACAACGCGCCGTCGACCCGGGCATGGTCCATGGTCGGACAGCGAGTTGCCCTTAACTCGCTGCCCGCATGCCCGGCCCTCACTTTATCCTTTGCTTGATGATTACACCTTAAAAACACCGCTGTGAGCCTAATTTCGCCTTTTCTAACGCGAACAAGGACAACTTAAATAAAATATTATGAAGGTTAATATAAGGCGTGAACGAATACCGTGAGCCCGTAACGTAAAGGGCTATTGAAAGACAACGTGCATTTTAGTCAGTACTTGAGTGTGGCAGTCCCCCACGCCCTGAAGTGGGTGGAAGAACTAATTTGATGATTTTATACACTTTTTATACACATTGATGTACTTTAATTTCCCATAATATCTATGTCTCATCAGTGTTGGCTCTTGGACAACTTTTATCCACTAAAACAAAAATGTCCAAGCCCAGTAGATGGACATGTTGTGTCCATCTACTGGACTTGGACAATATTTTGGTTAATTCACCAAGGTGAACTGAATGGACTTATGTAAGTCCATTCAGTTCACCTTGGTGAATTAACCAAAATATTTATTTTTCCGAGGTCAATTGACACCAAAGTTATCCACTTTGTTCACCCAGGCGAACGAAGTGGAATAAACCATCAAAAGAAGTTCGTGAGCTGTTTTTTTTAATTGTACGGAAAACCAATCTTCTTCAACTTCTTTTTAGATTATTTTTTGTTACGGTACATGTTACCCTACCGTAACAAAAAGATTTCGATTTTTCAAAGTGATTGCAAACATTTTTTCATGTGATATGTTGCTGATGTTAGATATTTTTAGGGACCAACTCTCACTAAGGACATCCTACACAGAGTAATACTTATTTGTGACTAGCTTCTGCCCGCGACTTCGTACGCGGATCCTGTTGCTTATGCCAGCAGTCGCGGTCGTTAAAATCGAAGATCTGAAACGTCTGATGTCGAATTCTAGGAGCCTGGGGACGGGAAAACAACGGGATGCGCGAGACGATTCCAGACGTTCCAGAACTTTCATTTTTGTAAGACAACAGGAAGTGCCCATCAGACTAAACAACTCTTGCTAAGACGTTATTCCTGTATATATTATAGTGTAGCTGGGCTCTTGGAGTTCCGCATCAGGTGTTCCAGATCTTCAATTTTTATACGTTGACAGAGAGTACTCATCAGGCTGAATAACTCTTGCTAAGACGTCATTCCCTTATATGTTATAGTGTAACTGGGCTCTTGGAGTTCCACATCAGGTGTTACAGATCTTCAATTTTTATACATCAACAGAAGGTGCTCATCAGGCTGAACAACTCTTGCTAAGACGTCATTCCTCTATATGTTATAGTGTAGCTGGGCTCTTGAAGTTCCACATCAGGTGTTCCAGATCTTCAATTTTTATACATCAACAGAAGGTGCTCATCAGGCTGAAAAACTCTTGCTAAGACGTCATTCCTGTATATGTTTAGCTGGGCTCTTGAAGTTCCACATCAAGTGTCTAGGATCTTCAATTTTATTCTCTCAGCAGAAAATGCTCATCACATGGAACAATTTTTGCTATGGCATCATTTTTGTATCTCTTATAGTTTAGCAGGTCTGTTGCAGTCCTGCATCAGGTGTTCAAGTTTTCAAGATAAATTATAGCCTATCTGTTAACCGGACTTAATACCTATACAACAACAAAAAAAAACATTCAAATCCGTCCAGTAGTTCCGAAGATTAGCGTGCACAAACACACAGACAAACAGACAGACAAACAGACAAAAATAAAATTAATTACAATTTCGGGTTCGGCATCGTTATAGTAACAACCCCTGCAATTTTTTTATATATACATATATTTCCATTGTACAGACACCACTTTTCTACAATTTTATTATAATTAATAATAATAATAATAAGTTGCGTCGAGCTCGAGCGACGAGTTTTTCTCCCCGCCGTCGACACCGCCACCACCACGACGACGAGGAAGAGGACGGCCACCAGCGGGCTTGGGATCTCGAGGCCAACAGGCCCCGAATGGGGTCCCCGCTGCCGGTGGAAATGTGTCGCGCATGCGATGGACCCAGTCCATGAATGAAAACGTAATGCGCGCATATTATGGGGCTACTGAGGGGGGAAGCAGCTTGACTGCGTACCGTGGTCGGATGCTCTCTCTGTTTCAGGTGCTTGAGCCAGGTATCAGCGTGTCGGCGCAACGACTTTCGGATCAGGTGCGGGTCATTCAGCGTAACTGTATGTACTTGATCGACTACGCTCGGATTCACGGAGTAACCGAGTTATTCCTGCTTCACCAATGATCACGGTGCAGCAACAAAGTTCTTCTGGTATGCCACCGCGACCCGATCGCGATTGTGAAGAGGATCATGACGAAGTTATATCCGTGAGTACCCAATGCAACGCACAATTGAGGAGCGCTTTGGAGAGTGCGTTCCGGGAGTACCGCTCCGTACCACCGGAACTTAGACCACGTTTACCTCGTTTGCCTATGCACAATAAAAACAAGGCGCTTATGTGTGCTCTAGACTCAGAGCTGTCAAATTGTTTTGACAGCAGTAAGGATCTTGCTGATACCCACTCAATCCTGTACTGTGCAGCTGTAGCGGCATGTCGTGTAGCTCACGTCAAATTCCCTGACAGTGACAGAGCCACGCGACCAAAACCAGCAGCTCCAGCTTGGCAGTGCAGGATTGAGCGGCGTATCGGTGAGGCTAGAGCACTCATCGGCAAATTGCACTGCTTCAGGGAGGGTAATACTCGTCCCAGAGTGATGCGTTTTGTGAGGCGGGCGTTCACAGGAATCGATATCGATCCTCGTGATTATTTGGCCCGCGTCACAGAACGTATCGACTTCCTGAAGCAGAAGATTTGTGCATGGGCAAGCCGTATTCGTCGGTACAAGCGACGAGTGGAGCGGTACACTTTGAATCGCACCTTCCAAAGTGATGAAAGGTGGGTCTATAGGGTTTGGGAGCGACCAGACCAAGATGTGGCTGACACGCCCCTGCCGGATGATGATGCCATGAGTTCATTCTGGCGCAGCATCTGGTCGGTGCCTGTCAGTCACACTGAGGGCGATTGGATCAGGGATGTTGAGCGAGCGTGTGATCACATTCCAGAAATGGGGGCTATCACCATCAGCCCCCAAGACGTAACTTGTGCAGTCCATCTGTTGCCGAACTGGAAATCTCCAGGGCCGGATGGGCTGCACAACTTCTGGATTAAATGGTTCAAAAGATCACACGTTTGCTTAGCATCCCAGTTCCAATTAGCCTTAGAGTCAGGGTCGCTACCCCAATTCTTAACAACAGGAGTGACCCACCTGCTCTATAAATCCGGTGGTACTGCGGAACCCAAAAATTATAGACCGATCACTTGTCTACCAACGGTCTATAAAGTTCTTACATCCATTCTGAGAGCTAAAATCAATCAACATATTGTGACTAATTCCATCATGTCTGCCTCTCAGAATGGATGTAGGAACGGGTCCCGCGGTACTAAGGAGCTCCTCCTCATTGATATGGCCATTAGCCAACAGGTTCGCCGCTCCCGAAAAGATCTGTCCGCATGTTGGATAGATTATAAGAAGGCCTATGATTCGGTAGGTACCCCATACATGGCTCATGAGGGTGCTAGAGTTGTATAAAGTTGATATAACTCTACGTACCTTCCTGTTGTCGTGTATGGGGACCTGGAGAACAGTCCTTCGCTATCCGGGATGCCGACAGATCCGAGGTAGCGGCGAACCGATAAGGATTGAGCGCGGCATATTCCAGGGTGACAGTCTGAGTCCTTTGTGGTTTTGTCTGGCCTTGAACCCACTCAGTACATTACTGGAGGGTTCGGGGCTAGGATATCGATTGAAGAGAGGTGGTCAGGTCATATCTCACCTTCTTTACATGGATGATCTGAAACTCTTTGCCCCCAACAACTTGCAACTGATGAAGCTACTGAAGGTAACAGAAACTTTCAGTAGCGCCATCAGGATGGAATTTGGTGTGGACAAATGTGCAGTCATGCATGTGAAGCGAGGGGAGATTATGGAATCAGAGGGAACTCAACTCTCGGATTCCATACACCTTAGATCCCTCTCTTCAACAGAGACCTACAAATATTTGGGTATGTCGGAAGCATTAGGCATCAATAATGCTGACATGAGGCAATCGTTGAAGGAGCGCTTCTTTAGCCGCCTGAATAAAGTACTTAACAGTCTTTTGTCAGGTGGTAATAAGGTGCGCGCTTTCAACGGTTGGGTCATGCCGGTATTGATGTATTCTTTCGGCATACTCAAATGGACTCAGACAGAACTTGACGCCCTGGATAGGAGAGTCCGTTCACTGCTGACTGCAAATCGGATGCATCACCCACGGTCGTCGGTGATGAGACTGTATAGTGTATATCCCGCGGAAGTGCGGGGGTCGTGGCTTTTTAAATGCTAAGACCCTGCACAACCGTGAGGTATGCAGTCTCAGGGAATATTTCCTAGAAACCGACATGGGGATGCACCGAGATGTGGTCACAGTGGACAAGGGTCTTACTCCGCTCTCCTTGGCTAACGAGAACTGGCGCAAACCTAAAGTATTAGACACTAATGATCATAAGAATGTATGGCAGAGCAAGGAGCTTCACGGACGCTTTTACCGGGCATTACATGGTCCCGATGTAGACTTTTTAGCGTCCGTATCCTGGCTGCGCTTCGATGACCTGTTTGGGGAAACCGAAGGTTTTGTTTGCGCAATTATGGACGAAGTTATGATGACGAATAACTACCGGAAATACATTGTGAAGGATGGCACGGTTGACATATGTCGGGCATGCCACCGTCCGGGAGAATCGATCCGACACATTATTTCTGGGTGTTCTCATCTGGCTAACGGCGAGTATTTGCATAGACATAACCTCGTTGCCAGGATTATCCACCAGCAACTTGCTTTGAAGTACAATTTTGTGGAATCGGAAGTGCCGTACTATAGGTATGCGCCCGACCCAGTTCTCAAAAATGGCAATATCTCGTTGTATTGGGATCGACCTATCATCACTGACAGGACTATTGTTGCCAATAAGCCTGACATTGTGGTGATAGATCGATTGGAGCGTCGCGCAATAATTGTTGATATAACGGTCCCACATGATGAGAACCTCGTGAAGGCAGAAAAAGATAAACAATTCAAGTATCTTGATCTGGCTCGCGAGGTTGATGACATGTGGGACGTGAATACGGCAGTTGTTGTGCCGATAGTCGTATCTGCCAATGGCTTAATTGCCAAGAGCCTCGACCAACACCTGAGGAGGCTCTCGCTGGGTGGCTGGATCAGGCGCTTGATTCAGAAGGCAGTACTCTTGGACACGGCGCGTATTGTTAGGAGGTTCCTCTCTCAAGAGCCCTGACCACCGGTAGCCCGGACCCTGTTCCCGGTACTGGTGGACTGCTATTTTTAATATTTTTAAATGTTTTTTGTTTCTTTTTTGTAAAAATATTTAACCCGCCATTGGTGACGTCAATTTGACTTACACATTCGGTGACGCCGGTCTCACGCACCGGGATTTTAAACTTAATTTTTTTCAAGAATTAACTAATAAATGTACTCGTAGTTGACTCAGTGTTAAAATTAGGTATACTTTTGATAATAAAACGCCGGTATATCTTCAATCACAGCTCGTTTATTAGAAGTTATTCATTGGTACTTGCAACACTTAAATTGATCAAGTTTTAATTATAACTTTTCTAAAATGCAAAAACACTAACAATCTTATAGTTCAAAATTTTCGTGTCAGCCTTATCCAGTCTTATGACATTTTGAAATATCCCAAATAATATGAAGAGGTGTCGTTACTTGAAGATTCCAGATCACTCAGATCCTCTTCGCTCTCCAAGTTTCGTATTTGATCTGGGCGGAATCTTCCGATGTGGAATCACTTTCAGCTTCGCTGTCTGATGACGGTGGTGACCCATCAACTTCACGTAAAAATTGTTCTTGTAAAAGAGCCTCCATGCGTCTCTATTCGCGTTCGTAATTCATTCTGAAACTAAATTATGATTAATTGATAAACACATGCGCATTTTTGCTATAAAAAATAAAGCCATGTTAAAAACTTACTGATCATAGTATAATACTATAATAGTACACAAGTTCATCAAATGTACAGTGAAAGTAAGCACAAAACGCCATCAAAACGTGTAAAAACCAAATATTAAAATATGACGTTTTAACTTACGTGTTCGGTGACGCACGGTCTCACGCACCGGGTTGGTGTGAAAACTCGGGACGTGTGCACGCTACGAGTTAGCGGGGTTAACATACGGCGGGGGGCGTGCAATAAGGCAGCTACTCAAAATCACGGCACGATTCGATAGCGGGTGTTAAAGTTATCATCGTTTTACTAACCACCCGGTCTCACAGACATACAGGTCACCAATGGCGGGTTAAAAATGTAATTTATAAGTGTAAAAATAAATAAAGAGAATAATAATAAATAGTATAGATAAGAAATAAATTAATTAGATGTTCCGCTTTTTGTTTAACAGACACGGTGGGCATGGATGCGACCCCGGGACGTGGCCCAACGTTGCTTACAACTACATAAAAGATAAGGGACTGCCTGCGCTTGACGAGTATCCTTACATAGCAAAAGTAAGATATATTATGTAATATGAACATAGCTTAGACATAGACCAAGACGATGGACTGAAAGTTTCCTACTCAGATGTCAAATAAATACAGGCAGAAAAGTGTCACAAAGACTGGATGATTCTGGTCTGGGCTATTCGTTGATTCACGAGCATGTGTCGTGTTCGTGAATCGGCGCCGTTAGTCGTGACTGATCATCAGTCTCTTAGCTGCCACGGTCTATTTTAATGATTTACAATTTTCTTGAATTTATCTATTTTATATTTTCATATGGGCACTTTTTACTTGCTACATCGTTCTGACATAATGTACCTTCTCAAGATGAATGATGTAACAAAGATTCTGTTAAAATTTTGGCGTTTGAAAAAGAGTGTTTATGGAGCTTCTTGCTCATTTTTCTCCATAGAGATCTACGCTTTGGAATGAGCACCTACGGCGGGTACTTTCACAGTTTTTATGTCTTGTGCCTGGAACTGTACCACCATAACTTTTTCTATTTTACCTATTTTATTTTTTGTCTCTTGACAAGTGCCTGTAACAGGCCTATTATGAAATAAGTAAATGTTTTTGATTTTGAGTCAGGTCATAAATACAAACGACATTTTTTTAAATTTATTTATTTGAATCAGACATAGGCCATAATGCAATGTAAAAATAAACACAAATAAATAAGCAATAACATTAGAAATAAATAAATCAAACATACAATCCAAAAACTAAAAACACACAATAATTATTTAATTCATAATTAATGTCATTAATTTGAAATACTATACAACATGTAAATTAGCAATATTATTTCATGGACGAGGCACGCCTTGATTATGGATGATTTGAAGCTCTGAAGCTAATTTCAAAAACTAATCCAAAGACTTCAGAATGCCTCTTCGCGTTTTTGTTATAAAGTTCCTTTTAGAGGACATGTCGCAAACCTTTTTTTAACGAGCACAACATTTTAAAAATGAAAGCAAGACGGAAACTTCACTTGGCGAGCTTACTCTTTAGAGTTATCAGAGCTCACATTCCTTTTCACACTGCTTATTCGATACTAGTGTTTGCCAGACGCTTCGCTTGCGTTAATTTCGAATTTGAGAAACAACACGGATCGTGTAAGTGGCGCATGTGCACCAATTCAAAACATAGATAAACACAAAATACATAACAGAAAGATTTTATTGCTTTGGAACAATTAACATTCCTACACCTCAAACAATAAATTACAGTTTAAAAAATATCCAAATTACTAAATTACAATTTAAATCAGCGTACATTATAAGCTTTTTTTTTAACGTGGTAAAATCATCAAATGAGTCCTCCCACCCCGGGCAGGGCGGGAGGGACTGTCAGACTCGTACTGACTAAAATCCACGGTGTCCTTCAATAGCCCTTTATGTTCCGGGGTCACGGTGATGGAATAAGTCCCGCGACCCCGGCAGGCTTTGGCCCTCTGAGAGGGGGCCCCGTCATTATGCTGACGCTCTTTAAGGCGCGCGTGGGACACAACGCGCCGTCGACCCGGGCATGGTCCATGGTCGGGCAGCGAGTTGCCCTTTACTCACTTCCCGCGCCTACGGTGGCCGGAGATCGTCTGCTGACGTCCAACGCCGCGGGCGTCTACCACTGCGGTTCGGGCGGAGGGAGGACGCTGTCCTCTCTCTCAAGCGGCCCGCCTCCTCCTTCACGAGCATTACTGCTCCGCAGAAGGAGGCGACCGCTTCCCACTCCGTCTCGCCCCGCAGCATGGCCGCAACCAAGGCCGGGTGCGAGAGGTCTCCGCCTATCGCCGCCGTGAGGACACGTCGGTGCTCTGCCCAAGCGGGGCAGTCTTGCACCGTATGCTCTGTGTCCTCCGGGCGATCTTCGCAGTGGTGACACCCAGGCGTTTCCTCCTTCCCTAACAGACACAGGAACCTCCCGAAAGTACATTATAAGCTAGAGAACTATTGAAAATTATTAGAAAAAATAAAATTGCAAATAATATTGAATTAAAAGTATGCATTAATTATTTGAAACAGAATAAATAAAAACAAAAAAAAAAGAAACGCAAAAAGTGAAAAAGAAAAATGCGAGATTTGATCCCGAGACCTAGTAGGTGGGGAGCCCCGGAAGGGATTTTTGCTGTGACTCGAGCGCGTCAGATTATTATAAGGGAGAATCCTTGCACCCTTTAATGTACCTGTACCAAGTATCAACCCTTCATAATATGTTTAATTATTATTAATTTTATTTCATTTTTTCATCAAATGTCATGTTAATTTTGAATATATAAATTTAAATTCTTGTTAATTTGAATGTTTTCTACGTGAGTGTACGGTACCTTATTATTAGCATTTTGAATAATTTTTTTGTAACTTTAATGATTATTTATAATAATTCTGTTTTTGTATTAATGTTAATTTATTTAATTTGTATGAATACCGATGTTACCTTGATGCTAATTTTAATAATTTAATGATTTTTATTTGAACTCACCGTATATGGATATCGTGTCTCGCAAAATGGTTTTTTTTATTGCATATTTGAATTCAGAAAAAAAATACTGCGTCGGACAGTCTGATCCATGTTTTCCTAGGAGGTTTTTTTTTATGATACGACGTGGACTAATTCTTAATTTTTTTAAGAAAACATACCTACTTCAAAATGCTGTAAGTACCATAAAATCAGCTATTTTACAAAAACAAATAGATACAACAAAATCAACATCATAATCGTTGTCTAAAATTTTAATACTATTTTGTAACTACCAAGATACAGCAATATTGATGATTCAGTCGCGCGCGGGTCGCTGTGAATAGCGCACGTCTATACTTATTCACATTAAATTATTTTACGTCTACCCCCTAGACGAAAAATGTTAACAAGTGATATTTTCGAAGAGAATGAGACTAATAATAATGACGGTGAAGTGATGAGCAATTATAGTGATTTAATGGAGACTGAAGTGAGAAGCTTGGAAGCAGAGAATATTAGAAGTATGATGGAGAGCAATTTGGGGAAAAGACCGAAAGATAAAGGTGAAAAAAGTGAAGAAAGTGAAGACCGTGAACAAGGATTTGTAACTGTCACAAGAAGAAAGCAGAAGAAAAAAGAAGAAACAATAAGTCCTCAGGAGAAAGGAGATCGGACATTTTTGTATGGGCTCTGGCCCAAGGGGCGTCGGAGCATGCGGAGCACTTATATTGTTTGAAAGTTCATTAACTAAGCTTACTTTTTTTACAAGTACAAATAAATCTATACTGGGAAAAAAAACTTACAGCATATTCAAATACTTCAAGAGTTAACGCAACATATTATATGGCAATTCTGTCAGATTTGCAGCTGACTCACTCTCTCCGCTCGCTGCTGATTGGTGTGATTGTGTTGTGTTTGAACTGCGTTATCTATTCTGAGCCTGTAGCCAAACGGCAAGCGACAATTGTTAACGTTCAGCAGTCGCTAATACATTTTCAACTTTATAACCCATTGCATAAAGTTGAAAATCTATCAAAGATTACAGATCGTTTTCGTTTGTTTCGTTCGCTATCGCTCAGCAGTCTTTACAAGATTTTCAACTTTATGCGATGGGGTATAAAGTTGAAAATGTATTAGCGACTGCTGAACGTTAACGATTGTCGCTTGCCGTTTGGCTACAGGCCCTGTTATTCCTCCATACTTAATCGGCTGTGTTAAATTGATGCGTTAGATTTCTTCCTTAATCAAATGAGTCCTCCCACCTAGGGCAGGGCAGGAGGGACTGTCAGACTTGTACTGACTAAAATCTAGGGTGTCCTTCAATAGCCCTTTACGTTCCGGGGTCACGGTATTAGTAGACCCGCGACCCCGGCAGGTTTTGTCCCGTCATTATGCTGACACACTTTGAGGCGTGCGTGGAACACAACGCGCCGTCGACGTCGACCCGGGCATTGTTTATGGTCGGACATCGAGTCGTCCATTACTCAAAGCCTGTATGCTCGCGCATACGGTGGCAGGAGATCGTCTTGCGACATCTGTCACCGTGGGCGTCTACCACTGCGGCTGGGGCAGAAGGAGGACGCTGTCCTCTCCCTCACGCGTCCCGCCTCCTCCTTCACTAGCATTATTGCTTCGCAGAAGGAGGCGACCGCTGCCCACTCCGTCTCGCCACGCAGCTTGGCCTCGACCAATGCCGGCCGCGAGAGGTCGCCGCCAATCACCGTCGTCAGGACACGGTGGTAATCTGCCCAAGCAGGGCATTCCTGCACCGTATGCTCCACCGTGTCCTCCGGATGATCCTCGTAGTGGTGACACCCAGGCGTTTCTTCCCTATCCGACACAGGTACCTCCCGAAACTTCGGTGTCCGGTGAGAACCTGCGTCTGGCGGTAAGTCAGGACGCCGTGACGCCTATCCAGCCACTCCTTAAAGATGGGTCATACCGCCGCGATTGCGGTGTGCCCGAACCACGGTTGCGACAGTCGTTCCCTCCATACTGCCGCGGCAGCGGGGATTCGCCCGGAGCGAGAAGTAATGGGAAGCGGTCGCCTCTTTCTGCGAAGCAGTCATGCTCGCGAAGGAGAAGGCGGGCCGCGTGAGGGAAAGGACAACGTCCTCCGTCCACCCCAGCCGCAGTTGTAGACGGCGTCGGCGACGGACGTCGGCAGACGATCTCCGGCCGCGGTGGGCGCGGGCATGCGGGCGGTGAGTAATGGGCGACTCGCTGTCCCACCATGGACCATGCCCGAGTCAACGGCGCGTTGTGTTCCACGCGCGCCTCAGAGAGTGTCAGCATAATGACGAGGTCCCCCTTTAGAGGGCCAAAGCCTGCCGGGGTCGCGGGACTTATCGAATTACCGTGACCCTGGAACGTAAAAAGCTATTGAAGGACACCGTGGGTTTTAGTCAGTATGAGTCTGACAGTCCCTCCCGCTCTGTCCTGGGCGGGAGGACTCATTTGATGACTTTACCAAACGACACCACGTGTATGAGTCATCATGAATGTTCAAAGACATCTTTAGTTCAAATAACTAGATTTAATTGAATAAATAGTTGAAATAGCTCTATAAATGCGTATTTCTTTAAAACGCTATAACTTTTTTCTCCCAGGATAGATTTTTTTGTACCCGTACAAAAAAAGTAAGCTTAGTTATGGTACTTTCTAATTAAATGAACGTCAAGCTCCGCCGCCACTTGGGCCACACCCGCCCGATCTCCTTTGAAGTATGTATAACATCTTTGGAGGTTTTGCCAAAACAAATGGCTATGGCGAAATTATTAAGAGATTTGAATATACAAAATATAATTAAAATAAAATATCGTAGCCCGTACAAAGTTTTTATACAATTTGATAAAAGAGATCAAGCAGAGAACTTGGTGGCAAGCAGTAAGATAACGGTATTAAATTTAATTAAACGCTAGCCGTCTTATTCCAAAACGCCGACTAAATATAGTACTAGGATTAGTTCTAGGTTTAAACCATGGACTAAGAAAAACCTTATTACAAAATGAAGTTTAACACTAGTCCTTGTACTATCTATGGTACTAAAGATAAACCCGCGAGACCCCTAGTTTAACTTCGGTACTAAAGCTATTTGAGGTTAGCTGTCAGAAATATATTGTGTATTTTTTTATCATAAAATTGTTAAAATGGATATTGAAATGATTGACGATATGGATTTGGAAGATTTGGACATATTAAAGACGTCTCGGCGATCGTACAGACATCGCCATCGTGTGAATCCATTTAAATTGAGTGACGAAGACTATAAAATAAAAGTACAGGTTCACAAAACGGTTTGGAAAAAAATTAGTGGATGTTTTACGTGATGATTTAGCTTATGACTCTCGAGGAATGCAAGAGGCTTGTTGCATTACGCAACTGGGCTCGTCATGAAGTAAGTAACCTTGGTCAAAGCTAACATTTATCAATAAACAAAATCCAAACATGACGTATGTAATAGGTACCTATGTATACTAACATTATTGTTTTATTCGTAGATTCAAGACGATACTGCTGATTTATGTGTCTCAACCAGTTGTCAGCCAAACATGTGAAAAGGTAGCAGAGATTTTATCGCGGATGTCTCGAAGATACATAAAAATGCCTACTACCATAAATGAACAGGAGGAAGGCATAAGGAAATTCCACAGTACCTATTGCTAATTTTCCTACAGTAATTGGAGCAATAGACTGCACTCATATCAGAACAAAAGTAAATGCTGATGGGGGTCAGTTGTATATTAATAGAAAAGGATTTTCTTCAATTAATGTACAGGTAATCTAAACTTGGCTGTCTCAATTTTATTGTTAAATGATTTTAGTTTGATCCAAAATGCTTCTCACAGTATAGAACTTATTTGATTGATTACCTTAATTACCAATGTCATATAATAACAGAGAGGAATGTAAGGGTCTAATAAGCTGTCACTTTTCAGGTGGTTTGTGATGCTGACTTGAAAATCATGGACATTGTTACCAGATGGAGTGGCAGTGTACATGACTCCAGGATATTTCGAGAATGTAGACTAAAACAGAGGTGTGAGGCTGGCGCTTTCTCTGGAATATTGTTGGGTGACAGTGGCTATCCTTGTACTCCATATTTATTTATACCATTGCTTAACCCCACAACACCACAAGAAGAGAGGTATAATAGAAGCCACATCCGTACCGGGAACACATTGGAAAGGTGTTTTGGTTTGTTAAAGCAACGGTTTCGTTGCCTATTACGAGGCATGTTTGGGGAAATTGAAACAGCAAAAAAAAACAAATTGTTGCATGCGCTGTCATCCACAATATTGCCATTGATATGAAGGAATATCTGTTCCCTGGCGAAGAAGATAACACAGAGCAATCTTCATCTAGTGAACCTTTAGTACAAAGGTATATTCCAACTTCTGTTAGGGGAAATATTAGAAGGCAGTTTATTGAAACACATTTTCAGTAAAAAAATCTTATAACTTTTTATTACCTATTGAAGAAAATCATAATATATAATCACTTCCTATGGGTTTTAATTATATGAGAAACCTTTATTTATTTATATATCTGCAGCAGATATAAGTATGTACCTGAAAATAACAATTTCACAAATCAGAATATTTACAAACTTGTTAATAATTATGATCTAAAACTAAACCATAGGTTACTTTAATACAGTAATTCACATCAGCTGTATATAGGGGTGAATTTGTGACAATTTTATTAAATTTTACATAACTATGTCATTATGTCGACAATACCTATCATTTTTTACCTAACGATATTTTTTAATTAAATGTTGTATGAACTCTATATGAAATTTTATTTACCACTGCATCACTATCGTAATCATTAACTTCAATGACGAAATCGTGAGGAGCAATCGCCACTACTTCTAAGTCCTCAGGAGAAGGTGATGGCGGTTTTTCGCCACCGCCTGTCTGACTTATTGCTCTTCTATAGCTGGATAAGTTGGATTTAGCGGACAACTTCATTCGTTTCCAGGCCAATTTCAGTTCTTCTGACCGAGATTTACCCATTAGCTCATTAAACCTAAAAAAAATAAGCTTATTAATATCACTAGACAATAACATAGGTAAATAGGTACTATTGTTCAATAAACACAACAAAATCAGTACCTATGTACTTAGTCTGAATATTCTTCCACTCTTTTATTTTCTGCATATTCACGGAAGTTTTTGTAGATTTGTCTGCAATTATATGCGCTGATTCAGCAATTAGTTGACGTAATATTTCCTATAAATGAAAGCAAATTCACGTTAAGTACATAGTCGAAATAAGATGACACAAACACAAAACATTACCTCTACTAATCATTAAAAATTCCATGTTTTACTAACTTTTTCTTCAATGCTGCTGTTTTCACCCCGTTTTTTCTTTTGTTGTTCCATTTTTTATTGCAGTCAGACACAACAAACAATATAAAAAAACGTGGGAATAATATTAAAAAAGACTCAAGTTAGTATTCGATTTCGTATCTTTCGCGCTCTACCGCCTCCTGTAAGTCGCTCCATTTCATGCTAGAGTTGTTAAAAAATATGACAACTTGATTATAAAAAGCTCGTCAAAATACAAGTTGTGCTTGTTCACTATATTGTAACATAAACAAAGAACAATTTATGATATAATTTAGTGTTGATACATAATTATTTAAGCATTTCAAGCGTTATTAAAATAACAATATTTAGACGAACGGAACGTTACTTCAACTGGAGACTGAATGAACGAATGAAAGAATGCCATTTAGGTTTTTTATCTGTGGGTAATATTTAAACCATGGATTTTCTTTGGTACTAGCTAATCCTCGAAAAGTCTTAGTTTTGTAATTAGAACAAATTTTAATCCTGGTACTAGCTTTATTACCGTAACAAACCTAGATCTTATAGTCCGGGTTTAAACCAGTACTAAGTCAAACTTTTGTAATAAGACGGTAGGTGTCAATTTGTAGATGAAGTGAACTTATATTATGGAGTGATCAGAGGCATAGAATTAGAATACAGCGAAAAAGAATTACAAGAAACCGTTAGAAGTTCGAATGAAATTCGACTGAAGGAAAGTGGGAAGACAGTGAAACGGTTCGAGTGTGTTTCAAGGCAAAAACTATTCCTTCGCATGTCTACGCATATGGCTGCAGGCTCACAGTTGAAAACTACGTATTTCCAGTTGCTCAGTGCTCTGGATGCTGGAAGTTTGGTCACATAAGGAAATTCTGCCCATTAAATAAAATTGTTTGTCCAAAATGTGGGTTAAACCACGAAAATTGTGAAGTGGAAACATATAAATGTCCCAATATCAAAGGCCCACAAATGGCGTTAGATAAAAAATGCACCATGTTTATAAAAAAAAAACAAATTCGGAATTTAATGACCGAAGAAGGCATCAGCTATCGTAAGGCTTTACAACTATATGTAGTTAAACATAATGAGAATTATGTACCAACTTATAACACCAATTCGAGTACAATTATAGGCGCAAGCACAAACGCAAAGCATACATATTATTATGCCGAGACACTAAGAACAGTGGCAGTTGTACATCAAGAAGAATCTTCAGATGATATATATTTAGAGAAGAAAGTAGAAGAAACCAGTAATGAAAGTACACCTCAATACATAAATAAAAAGAAGAAGCATAAAAAGACTATCCAAGCATGTAATAAACCGGTGGAAAAACAACTAACCAAAAGTAACTTTTGTCACAATATGATCGAAGAAGCTACGGAAGAGGAGAAGAGAATTAAGAAAAAGAAATGTTTAAAAGTCTATGGATCAAACTGAAACAAGTATTTTTAACTGTTGGTAAATTTGAGGATAAAATACAGTTATTGTTTCAAGTCATATTTGAGGAATGTAAGTTGTTAATAATAAATGTGTTTAATGATGGGCATGTTTTACAAAAAATAATAGGTTATTTTTATGGCTAATACGTATAAAAAACTGCAAGTTAATTTAGTGCAGTGGAACTCACGTAGTTTAAAGCCAAGATTAATAAGTTTTGAGACCTTATTAAACTTGGAAAAAACACACATTGCCATTATAAGTGAAACTTGGCTGGATGACGAAATAACGATCAACTTAACTGGATATAATATCTATAGACACGATAGAAGTGACTCGTATGGAGGCGTAGCCATAATTACCCCCAAATCAATTCAAACCCATCTTTGTCCTATAGTTGTCTCTAATCCGGGTATAGAAGATATACAAGTAAAGCTACTTAATTGTAAAAACTTAGAAAATATTGTATCTATTTATTGTCCTTCATCTGTCAACGTAAATGCTTCTGATTGGGATAGCCTTTTTTCATGCGCTTCAAGAAAGACAATTATTGCCGGAGATTTTAATGCACATCACTCAAATTGCTCCTATAGTGCGAGAGCCGGCTGCAAAAATACCTACCTTATCGGCTACCCCAATAGGCTATGTATAGATCGTTAACCGACACCTAAACACGTAAAAAAAATCAGGTCTGCCAGAGCCGATCCTGCCGGGTCATAGAAATAATCGAGATTTTTTGACGTAATTTTTTAGTAAAAATTACGTCATAAGATACCCGAATGAAAGTGCTGGCAGCAGTTAACCATTGATTAGTTATGTAAAAAAAAGTGGGTCTGCCATTGCGCACCTTGCCGGAAGTACTTGGCAGACCCCTAAAATATGCCCTTCTGAAACACTAAACCTACCTCATCGAGTACCCGGATGGGACCAACGCTAAATAATAACCAAGATGCCTCTGATAATGGATCAAAAGGTCTGCCAGGTCTAAGCTTGCCGGAACTTAGTGTTCAAAGCATTTGAAGTTGATAGGGAGCATAATTTCACCTGAAGTCAAAATAACATTTAACATTTAAAATAACATTTTTAACGTTTATTGCCCGTGGTCCACCCGCTTGGTTCACCTAGGTGTACCACGGGAAAAAATAATTACCCGTGGTACACCCAGGTGAACCACGGGCAAAAATAATTTCCCGTGGTACACCCAGGTGAACCACGGGCAAAAATAATTTCCCGTGGTACACCTAGGTGAACCAAGCGGGTGGACCACGGGCAATAAACGGACAGGGTGAATCGGAATAAAAATCTGATTATGATTTTCAACCGAGTTGGATGAGGGGCATGATTCAGAAGGCACCGTACACCTCAATACGCCTGGCATTGTGAGGTTCAAGTGTCTGGAGCGCTAACCACCAATAGCTTGAACCCTGCTCCCAAAACGATTGACCACAATTTCAATAATATTAAATGTTCTTTATAATTGCTTTGCTTTTTTAAAAAATATAATATTATGAATTTACAAATGAATAAACGGAATAATAAATAGCTGTTGTGGGATGCACCCTAACCCTATATAATGTCGTGTGTGCGCAGAAGCAGGATTGCCGCGCGGCCAGCGAGCGGCCCGTCACACGCATCAGCGGATATTACAAATTGACGCCCAATAATACCCTGGAGCTCCAGGTAACCACAACCTTGCAACGAGCTGACGCGCTGCCAATGTTTATGTCGTGGCCCTAACTCCATTTTGTTGTCGCAGGTGGCGATAAGAAAGTACGGGCCCACAGTCGTGCTCATTGACGGTCTACCTAGCACTGTCACACTCCTGGAAAACGGGCTTTTTAACGATCAGCGCTGGTGAGCATAAGATTTAATAACAATACTCAAAACTATTGTTAACCGACTTCAAAAAAAGGAGGAGGTTCTCAATTCGGGTTTTTTTTTTATGCATGTACTTCGATTACTCTGAGGTTTCTAGTCCGATTAGTGTGATTTTTATTTTGTTCGATGCTGTATACGTGCCATTTGGTTCCATAAAAATTTCATCCAATTTGGTTCAGTACTTTTTATTTTGTGAGCATTTTTATTAATTTCGGTTACTTGGATGATATTATGATGATCTCTATTTTTTGCGTGTTTGTTACGCGATTACTCTGCCAATTGTGGACCGATTTTCAAAATTCTTTTTTTGTTGTATTAGGGATCGTTCACCTTATGTTTCTATAAACCTCGTAGATGGAAATAGGAGCAAAGCTCCGCTGAGCGGGGCTAAAATATATTCTTGAAATTAAATTCGACTAAAATTTGACCGTCTTACAACGAAGTCCGGGGCTTCAGACGTAGGTACTACAATTATTTCAATAAACTTAATCAAGTCATAATTATGCCACTAAACTTGCTGGGTTCCTATTTCTCTCTGTAGGGCATGAAGGGCATGAAGGAAACGGAACCGAACCTCGGGGTGTCCCTGGCGTCGGCCGTCTTCCCGTTAAAAGGCACAAAAAACAATGATTTTTGTCAGACGTAAGTGATGTAGTATAGTTTGTAATCATCCATATATTTTGTACTTACGCATCCACGTTACAAACTATACATTAAACATACACAAAATTCATCTATAGATAGTAATCGCAGATTAAAAAATAGGATTACAAAGCTTTATAAAGATTGGAAATACGCAATGCCACCATTGTCAAAAACTGCCATCTCTACTCTTATAATATACTAGCTGACCCGTGCCCACTTCGTTGGGCAGTATTTCGGCTAATATGTATGATATCTATATAATTTGTAGCCTATAGCACTCACGGATAATGTAGCTTTCTACCAGTGAAACAATTTTTTAAATCGGTTCATTACTTCCGGAGATTACCCCCTACATACAAACTTACAAACTTACAAACAAATGTTATCTCTTTATAATATTAGTATAGATAAATTCAAAACTATAGTTTCACTTCTACTTCATATTTTGGTAATTTGTCGCGCATCAACCTGCAGAAAAAAAAAAAGGTTGCACTCCAGGAGTGCCGGTAGAAGTGAAAACTTTTTTGTTACTATGTTTTATTTTTAATTTGAATGACGTCTTACTCATTTTCGATCAGGGTCACGTGACCCTGACGGTCACGTGACCCTGACGGTCACGTGACCCTGACGCGAGTTTTAAATTTTTTACCCATTACAGAAAAAGTGTACAACGCCGCTAAAGAAGTTTTCACTTCAAAAAAAATTCTTCAATATCGAAACTCCGGTATTGATCTCACCAATTCCGGAATTGGAAACGATATTGAAAAGCTTCTGAATTCCGGAATTACACCGATTCCAGAATTCCTGAGGCCAAGCCCTAGACCGAATAGCAGTACTACCAGGATATCAAAAAATATGGTCAATTATTCAAATATACGCCCCGACAGAGCAAGCAACAAAAGCGACACCAAATTATTCTACGAAGACTAAGGCCCTTCGTACATTAGGCGACTCGGGTATCCGATACTCCAGTCGAATACCCAAGTCGCGCGACTCGAGTCGTAAGACTCAAATCGTCTATTCGGCCACCATTCTATCATCATCATCATCATCATCATCAGCCGGAAGACGTCCACTGCTGAACATAGGCCTCCCCCTTAGACCGCCACGCCGAACGACAATTCGCCACTTGCATCCATCCGTTGCCCGCGACCCTCACGATGTCGTCGGTCCACCTAGTGGGAGGCCTGCCTACGCTGCGCCTTCCGGTCCGTGGTCGCCACTCGAGAACTTTTCTTCCCCATCGGTTGTCAGTTCTACGAGCGATGTGGCCTGCCCATTGCCACTTCAACTTGCAAATTTTATGAGCTATGTCGGTGACTCTGGTTCTTCGCCGAATATCCATGTTCCGGATTTTATCCCGCAAAGAAACTCCGAGCATAGCTCTTTCCATTGCTCGTTGAGTGACTCTCAGTCTCTCTAAAAGGCCAGCAGTCAAAGACCACGTTTCAGAGCCATAAATCATCACTGGCAACACACACTGGTTAAACACCCTTGTCTTGAGACACTGTGGGATTCTCGATGAGAAGATATCACGTAGCTTCCCATTCACCATTCTATATTCAACCTTAATAATACATTGTACAAAACACAAAATGTACATCTCATAACATAAATTAAAATGCTTCTATTTTAAAAATGACGAGCGCATTCCTATTTCAAATTTTTGGAATTAAAAATTGGCGCGTATAGAGGAAAAAAATCAATCTAGAAAGAATATGGTTCATAATTTCGCCGCGCCAACCGGCTACGAGGTAGCTCGATTTGTTCAAGCTTTGACTTTCAAGGTGGTGACCATGGGTTCAATCCCCAGGTAAACATAGAATTTTTCTTTTTCTTGTTTCAGTTGTTTTTTAGAGGTTTATTCAATTTTGAAGTGAAAACTTCTTTAGCGGCGTTGTACACTTTTTCTGTAATGGGTAAAAAATTTAAAACTCGCGTCAGGGTCACGTGACCCTGATCGAAAATGAGTAAGACGTCATTCAAATTAGTTAATTTCATATCTGTACTACTCCAGTTTTAAAATAAAACATAGTAACAAAAAAGTTTTCACTTCTACCGGCACTCCTGGAGTGCAACCTTTTTTTTTTTTTCTAGGTTTTTTTTTTATAGTTTTCTTTTATTTGCACCGGAACGCTGACGCCCTTACTGCTATGATGATGACCGTGGTTTCAAATTTCAGATTTGAATAGGTTTTTTTTAATGTTTTCGTTTTCTTAATTACTTTATTTTTGTCGTATGTGCAAGTACATGACGAAGCTAGGTTAAAGTAGTAATGTTTGTAACGAAACCATAATAATTTATAAAAGTGCAAAAAGTTTGACACCATGCTCGATAGATGGCGCTGTCGTCGAGTTAGATCGCGCTATCGTTTTGTTAGGTTCTATTGAAGGACACCGTGGATTTTAGTTAGTACGAGTCTGACAGTCCCTCCCGCCCTGCCCGGGGTGGGAGGACTCATTTAATATGATGATTTTACCACTTAAAAAAAAAGCTTATTCCATGCTAATTATCTAATAAAATATTCTTTTGAATTTGACAAGCCTGTTGGTCTAGTCGTTAGTGACCCTGACTGCTATGCCGGAGGACGTGGGTTCGATTCCCACCCAGGACAAATGATTGTTTGATGAGCACGATCATTTTTTCTGTGTCTGGGTGTAATTTATATATTATATTTATGTATTTAGAAATATATTAGTATGTTTATCAGTTGTTTAGTACCCATAACACAAGCTCTGCTTAGCTTGGGACGAGATGGCGTTGTGTGATAGTTGTGGAATATTATTATTATTAATTGTAATGATACAAACAAGGATATTTTTCTACCTCAGATACTTTAATAATAAATTTTAAAATAATAGATACAAATTTTTCGTCGGTTAAAAATCGCGAAGACTTGGGTATCGGCGATCTTGATAGATGAGTAGCGAGCGACTAGAGTCGGCGACGCATGTCGGCGACGCTACCTGTGTACGAGCCTCTATGGATTTGTATTGCGATAGTCGCCTGGAAACCAAAATCGTAAGGTATCGGAAACTTGCGTCGCCTCGTGTACGAACCTTCGTACACGAGGCGACGCAAGTTTCCGATACTAGAGTTTCGCCACTACTCATGACCTGCGGAAAATTCGAGGTACTAAATTTTTATAATGCAATTTGATGTAACGACATAGACACTAGCGCCGCGTCAAAAGGTCATGATGGGTGGTCAAGAATATGAATTTATAAAATGGCTGACACATGACTGTGACGATCAAAGTATATTTTTTAGGGTTCCGAAGGTTCAAAAAAAAACGGAATCTTTATAAGATCAGTCGTGTGACAGTCCGTCCTTCACAGTTAATTTCCTGGGAACCTAACATTAATCCAAATCCAAATACTATAACATAATTTAAAATTTTTATTCAATAAAATAGAAAAAAAACCATCTCTCCCAACTTTTTAATAAAACTGCATACAAAATTATGATTTGATAGAGGATTGTAAATATTTTTCTATCGTTTTAAAATAATTACTTTCCAAAAATGATTCAAGAATATGCTACGGAACCCTTTATTCTGTGAATAAAATTAAAAATGGTAAATAAATTGTTCCGCCATCTTGAAAGTCGCGGAAACTCAAGTCGCCGCGATGTCAGCAGATAGGTAGCGCGCGATTGGCGTCGCGCGTCGCGTGCATGTGTACGAACGTATATGCATTTCTATTGCGAGAGTCGCCTGGATACTGAAGTCGTAAGGTATCGGAAACTTGAGTTTCCGAATGTACGAAGGGCCTAACACAAACACTAATGAAATATTGTCACCATCACGTTATTTTAATGGGCGACTTCAATGCTCAAGTCGGAGCAAAACACAGTAAAGAAGAATATACATATCTTAGGAAAGTTTGGACAAGGCAGAAGAAGCCCAAATGGTGAAAATGTGAAATATTAGTCGAACTCCTATTAGAACATAACCTTACGCTTCTAAATAGGTTGTTCAAAAAAAAAATAAAAAAAAATAAGTGGACTTGGTTCTCGCCAGACGGTAGTTACAAGAATGAGTTTGACTACATAACAACAAAATAATTATCCAAAAGCTTTCAAAGAAGCTCTTTAAGAACAGAGTCACCAAGAAAATCTAGGAAATATGTAGCTACACCAACAACCACTATAGCTACACCAACCCGCACTGGGCCCGCGTGGTGGATTATGGCCCACTCCCTCTCACAGAGAGGAGGCCTGTTTCCCAGCAGTGGGAACATTTATAGGCTGATGATGATGATGTAGCTATACTTACACAAAACAGAACACCAAAGCAACGAAACCTTAAAGAAAATTGCCAAGTCACTCAGCGAAACTGTCGAAGATATTATAACAACTGCCAGAAACACTGATGTCAACTCAAGCTGGAACTTATAGAAAAAAACGGAAAAAGTTGCTCGTCAACCACCCTAAAAAAGAAAATATCAAACTAGTATTTGCGCGTTGCGCGTCGCGGGGTCGTGTTTTGGAGAAGTATTCCTTACCTTAATAAAATTTTGAGAATCCTTAAGAATCTTTAAATGAATTGGAAAATCCATAGTCTTTAAAAGATTTTGTAAATTATTAAATTATGTAAAATGTTTTTAATATTCTGAAAACCCTTATAACTAATTCAATAAAAAAAGAAAAAAATGAAAAAAAAAAACAAAATATATTGAGAATTCCATAGAATTGTTAAAAGAATTTTAAAATCCGTTAGAGCACTTAAAAATTTTGAAACCCCTTAAGAACCCCCTAATCCAATCTAAAACCTTATTAAAAACTCAGAAGGGAGGCATAAGGGGCAACTTTGAAAAATGGTTTTTACTTTTCCGTGCCGCCTCGATACGAATCCATCCCCTCAACTGTGCAAATTTAAAATAATTTAAAATGGCCGGTTTTTTTACTATAGTGCGTCTGTGAAGCCCTTAGCGGGTTTCGCCACAGACAGGGGTTTTTGCACGCCCTGTCTGTGGCGAAACCCGCTCAAGAGTTCCTTGGACATGCGGAAGCTCTTTTATTGATCTGAATCATTTCTAAATTAAATTTTCTACCTAGAAAATAGTACTTTTGTAATATATTTGTTGGTAATAATATTATACAGCTGGTATAATTACGGGGTACCTAAATGTTCAGTACATTTTGGGTCATATTTTAATATTATACCACACTTAGCGAGCCAACAAGAGTATTTATTTATAAACTTTTATTACTATTCACGTAATAATATTACACAAGTCGTGACTCTCATACAATTATTTTAAATAAATCAAGTTTTAAGTACAGAAAAAAAATGAAGGTAGCGACGCGGCCGTTTGTTTACTGGCGATTTCGCGGTAATTTTTTCTCTACCGAGAACTCAAAACGACACTTGCTAGCTGTCTCGCTCTACGTAGACGCGTTTTAATAAGTTGAACAAAGACAAAAGTAGTTTTATCGCTGTTTTTTCACATGAAATATGTGAACGTAGACAGAGCGACCCGGAAAGGGTCTCTCCACAGACGCGGTCAAAATGGTCAAAATGACGTTGCGACCCGCTGCGGGCTTAACACGGGTCTCTTAGTGTCTGAGATACGATTGGGAGGGGGGCGGGGAACCAAAAATGAGCGGCTTAGTACTTCTGCCCTATTCATGAGAGTTATTTGTAAGTTTGCTTGTCGTTACCCCTGAGTAACGCTTCATCCACTCAACCTTCGTTACGTCCCGTGATGAAATTGATGAACATTTCGAAAATTATTGAAGCCGCCATCTTGGATTTGGATTCTAACTTCAATATCGGCTTTAGCATCCTCGAAAACCATGAAAACGACACCCATGATGAACAATTCAAAAATTATCGCAGCCGCCATCTTGGATTTGGATTTTAACCTCACTATTGGCTTTAGCACTTAGCACCCTCGAAAACCATGAAAACAACACCCATAATGAACAATTTCGCAGCCGCCATCTTGGATTTGGATTTTAATTTAACCTCATTATCGGCTTTAGCATCCTCGAAAACCATGAAAACGAATCACATGATGAACAATTCGAAAATTATCGCAGCCGCCATCTTGGATTTGGATTTTAACTTCAATATCGGCTTTAGCATCCTCGAAAACCATGAAAACGACAACCATGATGAAAACTTTGAAATTTTTTGCAGTCGCCATCTCGGATTTTGACTTTGACCCCACTAACGGCTTTAGCATCCTCAAAAACCATGAAAACGCCTCCCATGATGAACAATTCGAAAATTATCGCAGCCGCCATCTTGGATTCTCATTTTGACCTCGCCATCGGTTTTAGCACCCTCGAAAACCATGAAAACGACAACCATGATGAAAACTTTGAAATTTTTTGCAGTCGCCATCTTGGATTTTGACTTTGACCCCACTATCGGCTTTAGCATCCTCGAAAACCATGAAAACGACTCCCATGATGAAATTGATGAACAATTCGAAAATTATCGCAGCCGCCATCTTGGATACTCATTTTGACCTCACTATCGGCTTTAGCACCCTCGAAAACCATGAAAACGACAACCATGATGAAAACTTTGAAATTTTTTGCAGTCGCCATCTCGGATTTTGACTTTGACCCCACTAACGGCTTTAGCATCCTCAAAAACCATGAAAACGCCTCCCATGATGAACAATTCGAAAATTATAGCAGCCGCCATCTTGAATTCTCATTTTGACCTCAATATCCGCTTAAGCATCCTCGAGAACCATAAAACGACTCCCATGATGAACAATTCGAAAATTATAGCAGCCGCCATCTTGGATTCTCATTTTGACCTCGCCATCGGTTTTAGCACCCTCGAATACCATGAAAACGACTCCCATGATGAACAATTCGAAAATTATCGCAGCCGCCATCTTGGATTTTGATTTTGACCTCACTATCGGCTTAAGCATCCTCGAGAACCATGAAAACGACTCCCATGATGAACAATTCAAAAATTATCGCAGCCGCCATCTTGGATTTTAATTTTGACCTCACTATCGGCTAAAGCATCCTCGAAAACCATGAAAACGGCTCGCATGATAATATAGATGAACAATTCGAAAATTATAGCAGCCGCCATCTTGGATTCTCATTTTGACCTCGCCATCGGTTTTAGCACCCTCGAATACCAGGAAAACGATTCCCATGATGAACAATTAAAAAATTATCGCAGCCGCCATCTTGGATTTTGATTTTGACCTCACTATCGGCTTTAGCATCCTCGAAAACCATGAAAACGACTCCCATGATGAACATTTCGAAAATTATCGCAGCCGCCATCTTGGATTTTAATTTTGACCTCACTCTCGGCTTTAGCATCCTCGAAAACCATGAAAACGACTCCCATGATGAACATTTCGAAAATTATCGCAGCCGCCATCTTGGATTTTAATTTTGACCTCGCCATCGGTTTTAGCACCCTCGAAAACCATGAAAACGACTCCCATGATGAAATTGATGGACAAATCGAAAATTATAGCAGCCGCCATCTTGGATTCTCGTTTTGACCTCGCCATCGGTTTTAGCACCCTCGAATACGATGAAAACGACTCCCATGATGAACAATTCGAAAATTATCGCAGCCGCCCTCTTGGATTTGGATTTTAACTTTAATATCGGCTTTAGCATCCTCGAAAACCATGAAAACGACTCCCATGATGAATTCGAAAATTAGCGCAGCCGCCATCTTGAATTCTCATTTTGACCTCACTATCCGCTTAAGCATCCTCGAGAACCATAAAACGACTCCCATGATGAACAATTCGAAAATTATAGCAGCCGCCATCTTGGATTCTCATTTTGACCTCGCCATCGGTTTTAGCACCCTCGAATACCATGAAAACGACTCCCATGATGAACAATTCGAAAATTATCGCAGCCGCCATCTTGGATTTTGATTTTGACCTCACTATCGGCTTAAGCATCCTCGAGAACCATGAAAACGACTCCCATGATGAACAATTCAAAAATTATCGCAGCCGCCATCTTGGATTTTAATTTTGACCTCACTATCGGCTAAAGCATCCTCGAAAACCATGAAAACGGCTCGCATGATAATATAGATGAACAATTCGAAAATTATAGCAGCCGCCATCTTGGATTCTCATTTTGACCTCGCCATCGGTTTTAGCACCCTCGAATACCAGGAAAACGATTCCCATGATGAACAGTTCAAAAATTATCGCAGCCGCCATCTTGGATTTTGATTTTGACCTCACTATCGGCTTTAGCATCCTCGAAAACCATGAAAACGACTCCCATGATGAACATTTCGAAAATTATCGCAGCCGCCATCTTGGATTTTAATTTTGACCTCACTCTCGGCTTTAGCATCCTCGAAAACCATGAAAACGACTCCCATGATGAACATTTCGAAAATTATCGCAGCCGCCATCTTGGATTTTGACTTTGACCCCACTATCGGCTTTAGCATCCTCAAAAACCATGAAAACGCCTCCCATGATGAACATTTCGAAAATTATCGCAGCCGCCATCTTGGATTTTAATTTTGACCTCGCCATCGGTTTTAGCACCCTCGAAAACCATGAAAACGACTCCCATGATGAAATTGATGGACAAATCGAAAATTATAGCAGCCGCCATCTTGGATTCTCGTTTTGACCTCGCCATCGGTTTTAGCACCCTCGAATACGATGAAAACGACTCCCATGATGAACAATTCGAAAATTATCGCAGCCGCCCTCTTGGATTTGGATTTTAACTTTAATATCGGCTTTAGCATCCTCGAAAACCATGAAAACGACTCCCATGATGAATTCGAAAATTAGCGCAGCCGCCATCTTCGATTTGGATTTTGACCTCACTATTGGCTTTAGCATTTTTGAAAACCATGGAAACGACTCCCTTGATGAACATTTCGGAAATTATCGCAGCCGCCATCTTGGATTTGGATTTTAACTTTACTATCGGCTTTAGCACCCTCGAAAACCATGAAAACGACTCCCATGATGAATTCGAAAATTATCGCATCCGCCATCTTTGATTTGGATTTTGACCTCACTATTGGCTTTAGCATTTTTGAAAACCATGGAAACGACTCCCATGATGAACATTTCGGAAATTATCGCAGCCGCTTTCTTGTTTTTGGATTTTAACCTCATTATCGGCTTTAGCATCCTCGAAAACCATGAAAACGACATTCTATGATGAAAACTTTGAATTTTTTGTTGTCGCCATAATGGATTTTGATTTTGACCTCACTATCGGCTTTAGCATCCTCGAAAACCATGAAAACGACCCCCATGATGAACAATTCGAAAATTACCGCAGCCGCCATCTTGGATTTTGATTTTGACCTCACTATCGGCTTAAGCATCCTCGAGAACCATGAAAACGACTCCCATGATGAACAATTCAAAAATTATCGCAGCCGCCATCTTGGATTTTAATTTTGACCTCACTATCGGCTAAAGCATCCTCGAAAACCATGAAAACGGCTCGCATGATAATATAGATGAACAATTCGAAAATTATAGCAGCCGCCATCTTGGATTCTCATTTTGACCTCGCCATCGGTTTTAGCAACCTCGAATACCAGGAAAACGATTCCCATGATGAACAATTAAAAAATTATCGCAGCCGCCATCTTGGATTTTGATTTTGACCTCACTATCGGCTTAAGCATCCTCGAGAACCATGAAAACGACTCCCATGATGAACAATTCGAAAATTATTGCAGCCGCCATCTTGGATTCTCATTTTGACCTCACTATCGGTTTTAGCTTCCTCGAAAACCATGAAGACGACTCCCATGATGAACAATTCGAAAATTGTCGCAGCCGCTATCTTGGATTTGGATTTAAACCTCACTATCGGCTTTAGCATCCTCGAAAACCATGAAAACGACTCCCATGATGAACATTTCGAAGATCATCGCAGCCGCCATCTTGGATTTTGATTTCGACTTCACTATCGGCTTTAGCATCATCGAAAACCATGAAAACGACTCCCGTGATGAAATTGATGAACAATTCTAAAATTATAGCAGCCGCCATCTTGGGTTCTCATTTTGACCTCGCCATCGGTTTTAGCACCCTCGAAAACCATGAAAACGATACCCATGATGAAAACACAAAAACTATCCATGGTTTTTTCTTTTCCGAGCCTCCTCTAACGAATCCGGAAAAAACAAAACTCTGGTCTCTTAGTTTCCAAGATACGATTGGGAGGGGGGGGGGGGGGAGGCCAAAAAGGGGAGGCTTGGTACTTTTTCCCTACTCATGAGAGTTACTTGTAAGATTGCTTGTCGTCACCCCTGAGTTACGCTTCACCCACTCAACCTTCGTTACGCTACGGCGGTCGCCGGCTCGCTTCGCTCGCCACCTCCCTCCCTCGCTCCACTCGGTCTCGCAGGTTCGCTCCACTCAGGACCTACCTACCACCGGAAAGCTATCGTAACTTTATCCCTACGCTACGCTACGCTTCGCTTTACCCCTTCCTAGTTTTTCCGAGATACGATGTGGGGAGGGGTGAAGAGGGGGGAGTTTTGAAAAATTATTTTAACCAACTCTGCGTTCCTTGATATGAATCTGAAAAAAAAAATGTTGCAAGTTTATTAACTTCCGAGATCCGCCTAAAGGGGGAGAAGGGGAGCAAGGGGGGAGGGAACTTTGAAAAATGGTTTTTAGTTTTCCGAGCCACCTCTACACGAATCCGTAAAAAAACAAAACACGGTTCTCTTAGTTTCCGAGATACGATGGGGAGGGGGGGGAGAGGGGGGGCGAAAAGGGGAAGTTTGGGATTTTTCCCATACTCATGAGAGTTACTTGTAAGTTTGCTTGTCGTCACCCCCGAGTTACGCTTCACCCACTCAACCTTCGTTACGCTACGGAGGTCGCCGGCTCGCTTCGCTCGCCACCTCCCCCCTTCGCTCCACTCGGGACCTACCTACCACCGGAAAGCTATCTTGACCTTATCCCTACGCTACGCTACGCTTCGCTTTGGAGGGGTGAAGGGGGGGGGGGGGAGGGGGGAGTTTTGATAAAAGATTTTGACATACTCTGGGCCCCTTGACACGAATCTGGAAAAAAAAAATGTTGCAAGTCTGTTAACTTCCGAGATCCGCCTAAAGAGGGAGAAGGGGGGCGAGGGGGGGGGAACTTTGAAAAATGGTTTTTACTATTCCGAGCCTCCTCTATACGAATCCGTAAGAAAACAGAACACGGGTCTCTTAGTTTCCGAGATACGTTGGGGGGAGGGGTGA
Source organism: Agrotis clavis (assembly GCA_954870645.1). Lineage (NCBI taxonomy): Eukaryota > Metazoa > Arthropoda > Insecta > Lepidoptera > Noctuidae > Agrotis > Agrotis clavis. Next base: position 25,149,424 of record OX940933.1, read on the forward strand.
AGGGGGGGAGAGGGGGGAGTTTTGAAAAATAATTTTGACCAACACTGGGCCCCTGGATATGAATCTGAAAAAAAAAATGTTGCAAGTCTGTTAACTTCCGAGATCCGCCTAAAGGGGGGAGAAGTGGGAGAAGGGGGACAAACTTTGAAAAATGGTTTTTACTTTTCCGAGCCTCCTCTATAAGAATCCGTAAAAAAACACAAAACACGGGTCTCTTAGTTTCCGAGATACGGTGGGGAGGGGGGAGAGGGGGGGCGAAAAGGGGAGGTTTGGGATTTTTCCCACACTCACCAGAGTTACTTGTTTACGAATCTGTCAAAATATACCCACCTCCCCCTTCACCATCTGGGAGAACAATTATGTCAATCAGTGAGTGAGCTGTCTAGCTGTTGCCAGCGGTTTCTCCCGCTGCAACTCGAAAATTATCCCACGGGAACATAAAATCGGGATAAAAACTATCCTATGTGTTAATCCAGGTTATAAACTATCTGTATACCAAATTTTAGCCAAATCCGTTCAGTGGTTTTTGCGTGAAAGAGTAACAAACATCCATACATCCATACATCCATACTTACAAATGTAATATTAGTAGGATATAGAAGATAGATTGAGATCTTACATTATACATTGTTTCACATATACTACCATAGCTGGTGTAGAAATATTATATTATCCGAGTCCATGCAAATAATAGTCACTACAAGAATTTTAATAACTTAATAAAATTGTGTGTTATTTATCATTAATGCAAAAAAATAAGTAATTATTACAATATAAAAAATATATATATAAAATGACCATTATACCCAAAAAAATAATGATTATGTCAAAAATATAAGTTTTAATGTGAAAATATTATATTATAAATGCAAAATACTAATAGAATAATGTCAGAAATTATGATTAAAAATTCATTTACGGAATAAAAACACATGTCTAAGAGCCAAGCAAACATTTTAAAGGAGAATGGGCAATTTTGTATGGAGCTTGGGCGGTCAGCGGCCAAGAATAATTTTATCATATTTTAGTGTGTTTTAGTCCTACAATTATTGTGTAAAAGTTTTATCACTGTGGTGTACTTCTAAAACCGATAAAATACATTTTTGTTTTTGAACCCTTATTTTATTATTTTACTCTATGTTTTGGCTTATATCCAATACAAAAGTAAAGTGAAACAACAAATCTAGATAGTTTTAAAGATGTTCATTAAAAATAATGAAAGATTTATTAGCACGGGCACGCCACAATTGCGGCGGTAAGACCCCTTTTTGAGGAAACGCTGGATAGGCGTCATTGCGTCCTGTCCAACCACCTAACGCAGGTCCTCACCGGACACGGAAGTTTCGGAAGGTGCCTGTATCGGATAAGGAGTGAAGAAACGCCTGGGCGTCACCACTGCGAGGATCGCCCAGAGGACACGGTGCAGGACTGCCCCACTTGGGCAGAGCACCGCCGTGTCCTCACGACGGCGTTATGCGGCGACCTCTCGCGCCCGGCACTAGTCGAGGCCATTCTGTGGGGCGAGAGGGAGTGGGAAGCGGTGGCCTCCTTCTGCGAAGGAGTCATGCTAGCAAAGGAGAAGGCGGTACGCGTGAGGGAAAGATCAGTGTCCACCTCACAGCCCAGCCGCAGTGGTAGACGCCCACGGCGACGGACGTCGCAAGGAGATCTCAAACATGTGGGGGGCGAGTACTGGGCAACTCGCTGTCCATGGCCGGACAGTGGAAGTCGAACCATGTGGTATGACCGTTCTCATGAATAGTATAATGTATCGAGCATTTGCCTGTAGTATAGCATAGGACCGCTGTGTCCCCACTGAAGCGATAGGCTGCGACCTCTCGCGCCCGGCATTGATCGAGACCATGCTACGGGGCGAGTCAAGGTGGGAAGCGGTCGCCTCCTTCTGCGGAGCAATCCTAGCGAAGGAGGAGGCGGGACATGTGAGGGAGAGGACAGCTTCCACCTCACCAGCCGCCGCGGGAGACGCGGAGTCGCGGGGTGATTTCCGCCTATGGACCGCATGCGGACGGCTAGTGATGGGCGACTCGCTGTCCGGTCATGGACCATGCCCGGGTCGAAGGCGCGTCGTGTTTCACGCGCGCCTCAAAGAGCTGTCAGCAATATGATATGACCCCTTAGAGGGCCAAAGTTTGCCGGGGTCGCGGGACTATCAGGTAACCGAGGCTCGGAGGACGTTCTTGTACTGATTATAATCCACGGTGTCCTTCTATTGAAGGTAGGTAGGTTTAATCAGTACCCGTGTGACCTCCCGTTCTGCCCTGGGCGAGACTAATTCGATGATTTTAGCATATAAAATCTTTTTGAAGAAAAAAAAAGGAACCGACTTCAAAAACACAAAAAAGCGCAAAATAATTTTTTTTTTCGGAAGTCGGTGGCTTTGTTTTTTATTTATTTCATCGACTTCCAAAAGAATACAAGACTCCCATAGTTGTACTTACAACACTGACGACCGTGCCTACACACGGCGAATTAACCGTAGATTTTCACGGCCGATAAACGTGTGTGTACAAGAGGCCTTATATATTAAAACCTTCTCCGAGATGTAACGAACACTTTTCTGAAAACCGCATCAAAATCGGTTCAGCCAAACGCGATATAATCGCAGACAAACATACATGCATACATATAGGTCGAACTAAGAACCTAATTTTTTTTTTGAAGTCGGTTAAATAAAAGGCAAGTTGCTGATGGATAATCCGCTAGCTACTAGATTGTGTCATTAGCAAGACAAAAACAACAACAATATTGCATATGAACATAATTATTGTGCGATATTGCTTCATGCACTTAGGTTATATTGACCCTCAAATATTTTTTTTCCTAAATGAAATACAGAGTAACGCCCATAGTAAAAGTTATTCCTAAATAACAGTACTTTCATTTGACTCTAAATTAATTGATGGCCGCCGAACGCCCAGGACTGCCCATTCTCCTTTGAATTTGTTAATTGGTAATGTTCTCAGGGCAGGTGGTAATTTATTATAAATCTTAATGGTCATACAGCTGGCATTTTGTAGACCGATCATTGTAGACCGATTTTCAAAATTATTTTTTTGTTCGAAAGGAGATACTTCAGGAGACCAATATACAATGGGGCCACCCATTGTCACCATGTCAGGATCTGATGATTGGATCCTGGAGAAATCGAGGGCAACCCTCAAATTTTATAGGCCCACACATCGTTTTTCGCAAATTTTATGAAGTAAAAGTATTTGCGTATGGAAATCATCATCTCATGTAGCTGAGCTGATGATGGAAGGTACAACTCCTCTAGTAAAGACTTGGCATCGACTGATTTAGTAAATTATGTTTGTGTTCGCATATCTCCGGAACTACAAGTCCGATTTAAGTAATTCTTTTTTTGTTGTACTAGGTATCGTTCAACTTAGGGAATACTGCAAGTTTCATCAAAATCGGTTCAGTAGTTTTCGAGATAGGGAATGAATGTAAGAGATTTTAACGATGTTATTGTTGTTGGTATTACGGATTACAAAATTCTAGTGCTCATGTAAGAAAATGATGTACTCGTATTTGACAAGAATTGTGGTTGAATATTTAAACTAAAAAGAGTAAAATAAAAACTTTTTCAAAAAAAAAAATGTAACCGCCTTCAAAAACAACCACAAAAAAACTTTGACTTCAAAAACAAATACAAAAAAGTTTAAAATAACCTTTCTTTCGGAAGTCGGTGGCTTTGATTTTTATTTATTTCATTGACTATTGCCACCGACTTCCGAAAGAAAGGTTATTTTAAACTTTTTTGTATTTGTTTTTGAAGTCGGTACTTTTTTTTAAAAAGTTTTTATTTTACCCTTTTTAGTTTATTTATTAAATATTCAACCCAAATTCTTGTAAAATACAAAGTTTTCTTACATGATGTGCACTAATCTTGTAATCCGTCACAACAAAAAATCCATATCTCTAAAACTACTGAACCGATTTTGATGAAACTTGCAGTGTACCCTAAGTTGAACAATACCTAGTACAACAAAAAAAGAATTACTTAAATCGGACTTGTAGTTCCGGAGATATGCGTGCACAAACATAAAAACATACATACATACACTTATGAAATTTGGTACATTTGTTCAGACGCTGATATAGACTAACATATACGAAAACTTGGCAGTTCTTATAATATGATATTAATCGTAGGCATGTGTTAGCCAAATTCTCGAGACCAGCACGAGTACTCGACTGAATGAGTAGGAGACCGTCATCCGCGTAACCAGTTAAAGAACAGCCACTAGGAAGTGGAATCGCGAGGAAATCATCAAAGCCTAGATTCCATAAATGGGGACCGATAACCGAACCCTGAGGACAGCCCATGGTGAGAGGTTTCGATACGGAATGATGTCCGAGTTTAAGTTTTGCAGAACCATTTGAAAAGTATGAGCAAAGGAGATTATATTTTTTTTTTTTTTATTTATTTACTTACTTACATTTACCATTACAGGGTGACCCAATGCGATAAATGCGAACTATTTAATCTTAACTTACTTATTACTTATAAACTAATTACAAACAAAGCATTCCTTGTGAATTCACTCAGAGAACAGTAGAATACGTCCGTCTCACTCGCTATGAGGTTGAGAGTGCGGAGCGTACGCGTCAGCGGGGCCTCCTTTAGAAGGTTAGTCCGAGAACGCGGTTCCACCAGCAGTCGTGGCTGTCGTCGTCGCCACACGTACCTGTCCGGAACAATAGACTCACCTGGCTTAAAATAACTGCATTATGCACTTTCCCTCTCAGCAATTTAAATATATATAAAGCTAATGCAAGATCCCTTCTAACCCTTAGCTCATTGTACCCAACCATACCTAAAATAAATAAGGTGGGATACATTAATGGGTAAAAGGGATAGACTCCGTAATAACGCTTATACAAATCTTCTATAATATAAAAATGGATCGCTAAATGTGTTGCTAAGAGCAAAACTTGAAAACGGCTGGACCGATTCGGATGATTCTTTTTTTGTTGTGTTTGTAACCATCAGGACCAGGTTAATAAGGACTAAAATATTCTTTTTTTTTTAAACTTTCTGTTATGAAACGCATAATGTATGTTATTCGTCATCTGTTTTTCGTTCCGACTGAAGTATCATATTAAGAACGTCTATTTGAAGATCATTGACAGCAACGTCGATGGTCTAGAGGTTATACGATTGGACAGATATATTTAGGGCACAGGTTCGAATCTCAGGATGGTATTTTTTGTGAATACTTTTTTTTGTTAAATGATTTTTTTTTCAATTTCCAGCAGAAATTGAAAAAATAATCAGTCTTCTCTTAAACTACTAATTTTTTGTTTTGTTTTTGGGATGTTTAAATTATCAAATGATTTCTTTCGCTTTAGATGAAGCGCAAAGGACTGTCTGATCACCAGACTTGACCAGAAAATATAAGCATTTAATTGTAAGACTACCACAGACCAATAACTTCTGATAGAACGACGTTTGTCGGGTCAGGTTTTTACTGTTTGCTTACTCGCCAGGAAATCAAACAAGAAATTTCGTTTACCATAAAGTTCTCGGACACAGATGTTTCGGGAGGTATCTGTGTCTGATGAGGAAGGAGGAAACGTCTGGGTCACCACTGCGAGGATCGCCCGGAGGACACGAGCATACACGACAGGTGGAGCATATACGGTGCAGGACCGCCCCGCTTGGGCAGAGCACCGCCGTGTCCTCACGCAGGCGATAGGTGACGACCTCGCGACTCAAAAGGCGTCAGCATGATGACGGGGCTTCCCTCTAGAGAGCCAAAGGCTGCCGGGGTCGCGGGACTTATCTCATTACCGTGACTCTGGAACGTAAAGGGCTATTGAAGGACGCCGTGGATTTTAGTCAGTACGAGTCTGACAGTCCCTCCCGCCCTGCCCTGGGTGGGAAGACTCATTTGATAATTTTACCACGATAAAAAAAACCATAAAGTTCTACAATAAAAATAGGTAAAACTTAATTTTGAATAAGTAAAATAAGAAAGCGCAGTGGTGGCCCAGTGGTATCGGCCCCGACTTACGAGTTGTAGGTCGCGGGTTCGAATCCAGGCAGGCGCATTACTTGGTGTAATTTATTTCATCACCACTGCTCTCAAAACGGTGAAGGAAAACATCGTGAGGAAACCGGCATGTCCTAGAAACAAAAATTCGAAGACATGTGACATCCACCAATCCGCACTGGGCCCGCGTGGTGGATTATGGCCCACTCCCTCTCACAGAGAGGAGGCCTGTGTCCCAGCAGTGGGAACATTAATAGGCTGATGATGATGGTGAAAATAAGAAATCTGAAATTGTAATTTTCAGTGTGATTTTTAGTGACTTTTGAAAAGAATTTTAAGTTTTTTATTAATTTGTATTTATTATCAACTTTCTTTATAAGTTTCCTCTAGGGTTTGGCTAAATGGCAAAAAACGGAAACCTCATAGATTCGTCATGTTTGTCTGTCTGTCCATCCGTATGTCACAACCACTTTTTTTTCGAAAGTATCAGAGCTATCCTGTTGAAACTTGGTAAGTAGATGTATTATGTAAACCGCATTAGGGTGCCTTTCCACCAGAGATGTGCTATGTAGCTGTGCTGCGAGGATGTAAAAGCTGAGCCACGAAACTGTGTGACCGTTTCCATTGATGCTACGCTATGTAGCTGTGCGAGTAAGATGCGCTGTCACAATGTAGCTGCGCTACGCAGGGCCCCCGCTACCATAATTATGTGCAAAGTATGCAATGCACACGGGCGCCATCTTCTAAGGGCGCCAAAGCCAAGGGCCCGAAAAAAATATTCAAAAAAATATATCAAAAATAATTTTGAAATAGGAGTTGAGAACTTATAGGATTAGGTTTAAGTACCTACTAAAGACTTCAAATATTTGATCTCACTTTTAGATTAAAACTTGAATTCCGGAAACGTTTTACTTTTAGAGCTGACTGCGTTCGCTCTTCTATGAAGAATTACCATGTCCTATTCCAAAAACCTAAAAAATTTCGCGCTCGCTTCGCTCGCGCTCCAAATAAGGTTGACATTTGCTTTTCTTGACCTCTCTTTATAGCTCATTTTTCAATTACAAATGCTTCCTAATATGTGGTCTACACAATTTAAAATTTTAAGTTTGTCTTCTCTAAGATGATATGGCACTCTGGGTGTGAACTTTGAGTAGCACTTTATGGTTTCTTTTGTGTTTAAGTTCCGAGGCGGCAAGCTTTACAGCTCGAGGGCGCTGAATTTTAAATTACACCACTGACCTACACCCATAAAAAAGATAATTCAAAATGCTGTAAGGAGCGCCAAAATCCTTTTTTGCACACAGGCGCCAGTAGCCCTTACGGGGGCCCTGGCGCTACGAAAATTCGCCGCCACGAGGTAGCTGCGCTATGAAGATGCATAATGCGATACGAAGATGCGTAGCTGCGCTACGAAGATGCGTAGCTGCGCTACGAAGATGCGTAGCTGCGCTACGAAGATGCGTAGCTGCGCTACGAAGATGCGCTGTCACAAGGTACCGCGCTCTATAGATGCGCTGCCACAAGGTAGCTGCGCTATGAAGATGCGCTGTCACAAGGTAGCTGCGCAGCTCGAGCTATGCGATGTATCGATTGTACGGAAAACGACCAATAGCATGCATCCATAGCACGCAGCGATAGCACGCAGCCACAGCACGCAGCCACAGCACGCAGCCATAGCACGCATCTTTTTATATAAAAACACATCTTAGTTGAATCCGTTTCCACCAGTGCTGTGCTATGTAAATATGATTGGTGGATATCAAACCGCAGCAACGTAGCATAGCGCATGTGTGGTGGAAAAGCAGCCTTAGGATTTTCACACAAAAATTAAAATTTTGGGGGTTCCCCAGACTTAGAACTGAAACTCAAAAAAAAAAAACTCCAATTCTATAAGTGTGGTGTGGGGTACTTACCTATGGATAGGTCTTTAAAAATGTTATGGAATTTACAAACATCTTTTTTTTCTAAACTGAAGAGTTTGCGCGAGAGACACTTCCAAAGTGGTAAAATGTGTGTGAAAAGTTACAGGGGGGACCCTGTAACTTCCAAAATAAGAGAATGACAAAACTGAAAAAAATGATGTACACTACCATGCGAATTTCCTGCGAAAACTGTTGAACGAGATCAAGTAATTAGTTTTTTTTTTTAGTATGTCATAATTCGTAAACTGCAATAATTTAACTTTTCAAGTTACAACCAACTACTAGAATTTTTATATTATGTTACTTGCTGCTACACGGAACCCTTCATGAGCGAGTCCAACTCGCCTTTGGCCGTTTCTTAAATAGCAGAATAAAGTATTAAGAAAAAAAAAACTAGAAGAATTGACTGTTAGGCGGTATGAAGTTCGCCGGGTCAGCTAGTACCTTATAAATTTATTTTGTACCTTCTCCAGCATGAGACTATATTTAGTTTCATGCGGAGCCCAGATGACTGCATTACATTCTAACTGGCTTCTCACCAATGCATTATATAATGCTATAATAGCTTTCACATTAGTAAGCCCTCGTACTGTACGCAGCATGAAACCAAAATTTCTATATGCTTTTTTACAGTTCCGCATGATGTGTTCTCGGAAAGTCAAGCCAGTGTTAAATGCTACTCCTAAGTCCTTTACTTCTGTGACCCGTTCCATAGGCAACCCGTCAATATAGTAGGTATGTAAAATGGGATTGTGTGCGCGAGAAAATGAGATGGTAACACACTTCGAGCTATTAAATTGTAGTAGATTTTCCTTGCTCCATTTCACTACCCTATTTATATCCCTTTGTAGCTTAACACAGTCATCGACGCTCTTTATTTCAAGGGACAATTTTAGGTCATCGGCAAACAACAGACAAGATGCGTCTAGGACTACTCCTGGCAGGTCGTTAACCACCAGAAGAAAGCCCAAAGGGCCAAGATTACTCCCTTGACTAACCCCGGACCTCGTGAAATATGGATCTGACACATGTCCCGCATATTCCACATATTGCTGCCTATCCCTCAAATAACTACTAAAAAACCGGAGCGAATGTGGGGTAAAACCAATATTATAAATAATTATAATATAAAGAAAACTATTGATATAATTACTAAATGTTGATTTATAACTACAAAATAATTTGAATAGGACTTGGCTTCTATGAGATCTCAAAACTTTTTACGATGGAAAGACTGCATCGAGAGACTTGGCATTTTTTTACATTTAATGTTTTTGGTGGGGTGTTTCTTTTCTAGGCTAGATCTTTATAAACTCGCCATAATAAATTAAATATTTACAAAAAAACGATTAATAGATAACATTTATTTGTATGTTGCGTAATCAAACGCTTCTCATTCACCCGGTAGGTAGGCGGGACGCGGCGCGCCTCCTATTCGTAGAATAGTTCATTGTTCATAAGGTATATCCCCGCGCCGCTGCGCGGGGCTTTACCTTATGAACAATGAACTGAGAAACACCGACCTACATGTCTAAAAAAAAACCGGCCAAGTGCGTGTCGGGCCACGCACAGTGTAGGGTTCCGTAGTTGCCCATCAAAATACTTATGCGAACTAATTAAACTGATTCGCTGAATTTAATTTTAAAAAGAAGAATTTTCAAAATCGGTCCAGGCGTCTTTGAGAAATCGGGGAAAATACATAAAAAAAAGGATTACGACGAATTGAGAACCTCCTCCAATTTTTGAAGTTAGTTAAAAATAGTTGACAATAAAAACCTCAAAACATACCCACCTATTATAGCTGTAAAAATAAAGTTTACAAACTTACATTTGCAGTTGAAGAACATGTTCTGCGATACATTTTGTTTAGGAAAATATGCTATCCAAGTACGTTTTATAAGTTGGTCGACTATTACTCGTAAACTTGTAAAGCCTACTTAGTCATGATAATTTTCCTTCAAACTTCGTTATATATACTACTATTGTGAATTTTTTCACACCCCCAAACATAACCGTTTAGCTGGTAGAGGGGGGGGACACTCGAGTCGAGCAAAAATTAGCACTTTAAAGCTTAATATTTCACAAACGAATTTTTTTATCAAAAAATTGTTAATGGAAACTATCAATATTTTTTAAAGACCTATTTAATGATACCCCACACTAAGGGGTACGCGAGAAATAAAAAAAACATCCCCACTTTACGTGTACAGGAGGTACCCTAAAAAAAAATATTTTACGAGATTTTATTTTACCACTTTTTCGGCACAAGAAATCCGTATATTTACACCAAATTACAGCTTTCTAGTACTGGGCGTCTCTGAGCTAAACTGCGGACAGACGGACGGACGGACGGACGGACATGGCGAAACTATAAGGGTTCCTTGTTGACTACGGAACCCTAAAAAGGGGAATTACCAAATTTCTTTCGACAGCTGACATTAGGGATCGATGTTTACGTTTTTTATATGACTAATGTTGTTTATTAATTAAAATTGTTACAATTTTAATTGTTTTAAAATTATTATGATAATGTTTCAAAAATGGGTGCTAGCTTTTCCCATACAAATCCTGGTACTTAGATACCTATTTGTTTGATTGAATGAAATACCTACATAACATAAAAATAATGTTGACGGCATGTTTGAGTTTATATGTTTGTAAACGCACCCACGACTCAGTAGAAATTCCTAGGGCAACGTTTACAAATGCCAATGAAAGTTCAAAAATAATTATAAAAACAATAGAGATTCGATTGGTTGTATATTTTTTATTCAGTTATTAAGCGACATGAAAAGTAGTTTTAAAACATGTTTTTTTCGTATTGTTTTATACAATGTTTTAAACTTGTTTTAATCTTTGTTTTTAAACATGTAATAAAAAACACTGTTTAATTTCAAACTGTTTTAAACATGTGTTTTAAAACAACTTGTTTTAATCATGCCAACCCTGGTGGTGGTACTTCTTCCCGGTCGGAACCCATGTTGTGCGTCTGACAATTGTGCGCTAGCCTGAAGATATACGCTTTTATATATGGCAGTCTCCAATACTTTCGCCGGCGCAGACAATACGGCAACTGGTCTGTACCCATCCACTGATTCTGCTGACCCTGCCTTCGGAACCGGAACAACGCGGGTCACCTTCCACCTTTCCGGAAACTCGGCCGCTTTGAGACACTGGTTATATATATAAAGTAATGGCCTTGCCAGCGCTACTCGACAATCCCTGAATATATAAGGCGGGATGCCGTCAGGCCCTGCGGAGCGCTTTGGTTTCAAGTCTCGGAGCGCCTGACTCACATCTTCTAACTGTAATTGGTCCAAGTGCACCCGTGCTGCTCCGTTTCCGCTACCTGCGCTGGCTACAGCCGCTTCTACATCTAACACTGGCCGCTCCGCCCTATACACAGAATAGAAGTAAGCCGCAAACTCTTCCACTGACCGTTGCCCAGATAATGCCACACCGTCTTTCAAGATCGCTTGCGGGCTTCTCCTACCTTTTTTCGACTTAGCATAATTCCAAAAGGATTTAGGATCACTCAGCATTTGCTCTTGAACACGGCTTCGATATTGTTCCTCTGCTACTATTAACATATTTTTGATGTTAGTTCTACATCGAGCAAATGCTTCGTAATCGACCCTTGACCCGCTTACTTTGTACTGTTTATGCCCAGCAGCTTTCAACTTTAAGTTGCGAATTATTTCAACAGTGTACCACTCAGGATAAGTGTATCTTGAGTTTACACGACTTCGCTTTTTTTTGGGTACACAGTTACCTATAATAGAATTAATAACATAATAAAAATAATTTAAACCTACTTCCAAGTTCATTTCATACAATGGCGTCCAATCCACAGCTGCAATTAATGAATATAGCTTAGCTAGGCATGTATTGTTATGACTGGCCTGTTGGTCTAGTGGTTAGTGACCCTGACTGCTATGCCGGAGGTCGTGGGTTCGATTCCCACCCAGGACAAATGTTTGTGTGATGAGCACGATCATTTGTTCTGTGTCTGGGTGTAATTTATCTATAATATGTATGTATTTAGAAATATATAAGTATGTTTATCAGTTGTCTAGTACCCATAACACAAGCTCTGCTTAGCTTGGGACTAGATGGCGTTGTGTGATAGTTGTGGAATATTATTATTATATTATTATTATTATTATATAATGACAAAAAATCGGCTTTATTAAAGTTCCACCCGTCTAGTACACATGCATTATTATCAGGTATAGCTGAACCTGCTGAGTTAGGGTGCCGGCGCAGGCGCGTGTGTGTACTGACCGAGATGTCGAGCGGTGGGTGGTACGCGTCTACCGGTACGAGCGGTGCCTCTGCGGCGCGCACGCTCACACTCCCTCCCTCCGTCAGTGTACTTAGCACAAAATCCAAATGACGACCATTACAATTTGTCACTACGTTACTCTGAGTGAATTCACAGAAAGCTTCGAAGTATTCATAATAATTATTAATGGCTACAGAACACGAATACAAATTAAAATCACCTAAAACTAGTATATCCCTGTACTTATTACATAATTTTTCAATGATGTTAAACATTACCATGTATTCACTATCACTACTACCAGGTGGAATATATAGGACACAAAGCAAAAACAAAAATCTGTTACGTAGGTAAACAGAAGCGCAAACCAGTTCGAACATAATTATGATCGTCCACGTTGACGTCATCGGGCAACGACACTCGTCGCAACTCAAAACGCGGTGTGGCCACTAGACACGCGCCGCCTTGTTTCCGACCGTCTGCTCGGTCACACCGCAAAACAGTGAATCCAGGAGGACATATTTCTGCATCATGGATGGAGTCATTGCAGCCGGTTTCCGTGATGGCGAACAAGTCTGCATTTGCCATTGAAATATTGGAAAAACATTCTTCAAGCTTCGTCCGAAGCCCGCGCACGTTCTGATAAAATATTTCAACGGAGTTACTCAGGATTTCTAAGGTTGGTTGGTCTTCGAAACCACACCCACTCTGCAAATTCTATATTAACAGCCCAACTTTCAGGCTGACATAATTTTTCATATCTGCTCTCCGGAACTCCAATGATAAATGATGCATAATCCCTTTCAGTTCTATGCTTTATTTTCTCCACTTTAATTGGTACTTCTTCTTCATAAATGTTCCTCACATATTTTTCTAGACTTTCTACTGTTGTTTGTTTTTGTAAACGCCACACGTGCAAGTATCTTTTCTTTTCCGTTCCCTGTATGTCAATTGCGCTCGTATTTCCGCCTTTTTTTACTTCACTGTTCGAGTGTCTGTTTTTCTTCCTTGCTACAGTAGTCCAATTTGCCTCTTTTTCTGGATCTTCCTTTTCCTCGATCAACACATTCTCAGACCTTTCATTATTTACCACTGGCATCTGACCCTCCTTCGATACTACTTGTACTTTCGCTGCTTTCGTGGCCACAAATTCCTTTGCTGGCACATTATTGCCCACTACCTGCTTCTGTTTATTTGTGACGATTTTTGCAAACGACGGTTTAAGCCCTGTAGAGCCTTGCTCAATCTTACTTGACACATTCAGCTGACTTTTCTTTAGACTGGCTTCTAAGGTCTCATTCCTATCCATTAAAGTTTTAATTTTTGCTTCAAGTATATCAGTTTTGTTCGCCTTTTGCTGTAATACCCCCAACATTTTTTTCAATTCTTTTAACTCTGTTTCCGTATTAACAAATCTATTTTGCATTAATAAAAATTCTTTTCGCTGCTCCTCCAAATAAAACTTCACTTCTCCTCGAAACTCCCGTATCTCGTCTAGAAGTAATCTATCTGTATCAATTACTTCGCTAGTATTCCGTCGACTGCCTCTCACGGCGGTGTTTACATGGTTGCTCGGTGAAAACGCTTTGCTGGTGACCGTAGTTCCTCGGACAGGTGTGTCTTTATTTCCCCTTTTCGGCATTGTGCTTGCACACTCGGGACATATCCATAGACTCCTGTATTCGGGCGTAAAAGCTTCCACATCTTCCATCGTTAAGGCAAGACAAATAAGATGGAATTTCTTCTTACATTTTACTCCCGAACACTCCATAAACTGCGAGTCACTAACGACAGCATCGCAGCCGCTACACTTCGATTCCATTTAAGACTTTCAAACGTAAGATAGATATATATTTTTTTTATTAATAGTAGCACACACGATACGTAACACGTCCGTACGCGTCCGCGCGCGGTAGTATATTATTATAGCAACCACGGCCTTTTATTTTAAGCAGAAGCATTGGCCACCATGCGTTATCAAAAGCCCCAGAAATATCCAAAAAGATTCCAAGTACGTACTTGTGTTCGGAGGTATTAACTATTTTTCTAACAGAGAGTGCCGCGTCCACGGTAGATTTCCCGACAGTAAAACCAAATTGGTTTTTATGGAATTTGGGTCCGTCCGGTAGCAATCGCGGAACAATAAGCCGCTCAAGGAGCTTACCCAGAGATGGTAATAATGTTATGGGCTGGTAAGACTTAGGGTCATCAGGTGGTTTGTCGCCGCTTTTAGGTATATATACGAGGAAAAACGCCTTCGGAAATACACCGGTTGTAAACAATTAATATCGCGTCACCCGCCGATTTACACGCTTCCTTTATCATACGATTAGAAATTTTATCTTCACCTGATGACTTGTTCATGAGATTATATTTAATTGCAAGTTTTTGGTGTATAATGTTAACTAATTGGTTATGTCTGTGGGTGTAGTCGTTTTGTGTAAGTGTGCTACAAGCTCCTGTTATGTGCTGTATTGTTTCAGGTTTACTATGACATTTTCTGCATAAATCATTCCTTACTGTACTATCTCTTATAATGTATTTACGGTAATTTTTAGTATTAATGACTTGGTCTTGAATGGCTAACATAAACCCTTCTGTTTCTGGAAATAGCTCGCTTAGTTCCAGCCACTTGTTGGAAGCCTCTTTATCAATTTGTGTTTGATGTAGATCGTTGGGATGTCTTCCATGAAGTTCTTTCTGCCTCCACTTTCTATGGATCTCTTCTATATGCCTCGATTATCTATTGTGTCAGTATTGCTATCCTCGCTAAGATTTAATGGTGTGTATTGTTTATCTATTTCTGTAATTGTTTTGTGTAACTGACTATCGTTTTTCTTTCGATTGAAAAATTGTTTAAGGTTTATGACTTGTCTTTTATGAAGATGTGATATTTCAATTAATCCCCTGCCACCTTCTTTTCTGGACAAAATAACTCTCTCTATTGCTGATTTGGGATGATGATACCTATGTTGTGTTAGTGTGGTTCTTGTTTTGACTTCAAGGGTGTGTAGTTCTGAGTTAGACCAATTAATGACACCGAAAGAATACGTGAGTATGGGTATTGCGTAAGTATTAAAAGATTTGAACAAATTTTTACTTGATAGGTGCATTTTGCATAATGAATGTATCCTACTATAATATTCTCTTTTTAGTTTATCTTTAACAGTTCTATGTTCTAATAGTCTTGCTTGGTTATATCCTAAATATTTGTAAAGTTCTTCATCTTTCATCGCTTCAATGACTTCATTTGTGTCTGTTGAGTAATTCCCTTCTATAATCTTGCCTTTTTCTATATTTAATTTTCGGCATTTGTCTAGTCCAAAATCCATTCTTATATCTTTCGAAAATGTTGATGTTATGTTCAATAAACATATAGCTTTAAATCATCCATATATAGCAGATGTGTTATTTGGTGCAATACTGATCTACCTTCTTTAATATCAAAACCTAATCTAGAGTGAATTAATGCTCGCGAGAGTGGATTCAGAGCTAGACAAAACCATAGAGGACTTAATGAGTCCTTGCCCTTGAAAAATACCTTTTTTAATTGCTATGTCTTCTACAGATACGCTTGTTGTTTTGGTTTGTAATTTAAGTGTAGTTCTCCAGGACTTCATAGTGTTTTTGAGAAAATTTATAATAATTGGGTTGATTTTATAGATATTTAATACTTCAATTAACCATGAGTGTGGAACGCTGTCAAATGCTTTTTTATAATCTATGTATGCTATGTATAAGTTTTTCCTAGTCCTCTGTACATATTTTAAAATAGTGGAATCTATAATTAACTGTTCTTTACAGCCCATATGCACACGTCTACATCCTTTTTGTTCTTCAGTTAAGATATTGTATTGCTCAGTGTGTTTGATAATTTTATTTGTGATACAAGACGTTATTATTTTATATAAGGTTGGTAAGCATATGATTGGTCTATATTGTGATGGATCCTGGGTTCTACTTGATTTGGGGATCATGTATGTAACTCCTTTAGTTAGGAAATCTGGTATGCTTTGGTTGCCTTTCAAAATATCATTAATTTGTTCTGCTAACGTGCTGTGAAGTGAATGAAGTCGTTTAATCCAAAAATTGTGTATACCGTCTATTCCTGCCGCTTTCCAATTATGCGTTTTATTTATGATTGTGTTTATTTCACCTGTATCTATATCATCGAACGGCATTTCATCTATAGTTTCGGACCTATCAATTTCTTCCAGAATTCTTTTAAGGACTCTTGAGACGGAGCGTTAATGGTTGTGGTATCGCTACCTTTAAGTTTTCTATAAAATTGTTTTTCGCTTGTCTTAAATAATCTATTGTTATCCTTTCTTTCTTTAGCTTTTTTGTATCTTTTTAGTCTATGGCTTTTTACTAATAGTTTTTGTTTTAACGTGTCTAAGTGATCTTCTATTGTTTTGTTAATATTTCCATGCGAGCTGTGTCGTTTATTATTTTTAATTATTTGTCTTACTTTTTGTTCCAGTTTTCTTGATGAGTTACCGTTTTTATAATATTGTGTTAATCTATTGATGTCTTTCCTTAGTTGCTCTATATCTGATTCTAATCTTTGTTTCCATGGTGGGTCTATTTTAGTTCTATTATCTCTATTATTACTAGTTCTATCTTTATTTATTTTTAATTTAAAGTGATAGCTACGGAGTATATTAATGAATGTGTATCGCTTAAGTTTTCTAGTGTTGATATTTTGGGGGGTATAATCTTTTGATTTAATATATTAATGATATTTGATAATTGACGAGATGATCTTAATTTTGGCAATAGTGGTCTGCTTGCAGGGTTCATTCCGTTGTATTTTAACATGTTTGTTTCTAGTTCGTTACTAAATGTGTCAATTAAAGAAGGGTCAAACTCAACATTATTTTGTATTTGTATAAATTCGGAATTATCTGAAATAGGTTCGTTGCTGTGTTGTGTCTTCATTGTAGATTCTGTAGTAAAATATTCAGTGCCTGATATTGTGTCTAGTTCTAGTTCTTGTGTAGTGTTAATGTGTTGTGTCATACTTTCCTCTTCTTCTCTTTTAAGTTGCTCTGCTATTTCGTACTTAATTCTATTTAAAATGTCATCTGATAAAAGTTTATTTCTTATAATGACTCGTCTTTGATCTGCAACTCTCTGTTCTGTAACATTAATATCTGGATATTGCAATTTGAATTGTTCATGTAATCGTGTGTAATACATAGTTTTGTCCTCTTCAAGTTTAGTAATGTAATAGTAAGTGCGCATGATGAATATGTTCATATCTTCAGTCCATTTCATGCGCACTCTGGGTTTTCCCGCTTTGGTGGTCGCAGGCTGAGTAGCTGACGCCGCCTGCGAAACATCCAAGACGGGGGATGTAACTGCTCTACTGTCAATGTCTAGTCTGTCTGTCAGTTCGGCTGTAGTATTTTTATCGTGGAGAACCCGCCTGCTCAGTCCCCCACCGCCGATGGATCGTATGCTGAGACACCCAGCATCGGCCCCAGGTGTGCCCGACGATTGCCCTCGGGTAGCGGTCCTATACGTACTTTCTTTGACCTAGTCTCCATGTTAAATGGGTTTCCAGAGCCACGTTAGCCACGCCAGTAATATTTCAGTCGTGTGTCCGCCCCCCACGTGATTAGATGTTCAATCAGGACGTGTGGTTGTTTTAGGGGGCTTATTATTATTATTATTATAGATACCGGGATCCGTGGAGACAAACCCCCCCGTCATTATGCTGACACTCTTTGAGGCGCGCGTGGAACACAACGCGCCGTAGACCCGGGTATGGTCCATGGTCGGACAGCGAGTCGCCCATTACTCGCCACCCGCATGACCGCGCCTACGGTGGCCGGAGATTGTCTTGCGACGTCTGTCGCCGCGAGCGTCTACCACTGCGGCTGGGGTAGAGGGAGGACGCTGTCCTCTCCCTCACGCGTTCCGCCTCCTCCTTCGCGAGCATGATTGCTTCGCAGAAGGAGGCGACCGCTTCCCATTCCGTCTCGCCCCGCAGCATGGCCTCGACCAATGTCCGGCGCGAGAGGTCTCCGCCTATTGCCGCCGTGAGGACACGGCGGCAATAGCAATGCTCTGCCCGAGCGGGGCAGTCCTTCACCGTAGCTGGGTAGAGGGTGGTACAGGCTTAGGCTAACTTTATGAGTATTTTTAGTTTTAAGAAAATAATAACACGGAGCTTTAAGAATTGCATGCGCTTCGTACCGTGGCGTGTGAGACTTAAATGCAGAGTCACGTGAAAGTAGAAGAAAGTGATGGAAGGTTTGTGTTTCAGTAAGAAGAACAGACACAACCACGCCGTGCTGGCGGTGGGCTGGATGGAGCACGAAATGAACACCTACTTCATTATCAAGAACTCGTGGGGCGAGACGTGGGGCGAGATGGGCTACTTGAGGCTGCACGCCGACACCAACTCGTGCGGCGTGCTGGGCAGGCCCACGCTGCCACTGCTGCGGAAGAGCGACGTGGTTCGAGTGCCCCCCTACAACTAGCCCCACCGACATACGTTTCTTTGTTATACACCGTGACTTTTTAGTCGTCTTACAAAAGTGGTCCACTTAATGTATCCGACCTAAAATAACTCTAGGCGAGATTTTTTTAACCGTTAATAATATTTTTTATTATTAATAAGTAGGTACATTAGAAATATGAAACAACCTGTGTTAAAATGTTTACGTAACAAGCAGCTGTAGAATATACCTACCCAGCGCAATAGTCGGGCAGATCATTCCATTATCCATTTTATATGAGACATGGGTGTTTCTAACTACGTCTTGCGTCATAATAACGAATAATAATATATATTTTTAATTTTTCAAATCTGTTGTATACCATTTTTTATGTAGTATAAACGTGTACTAGTCATTTAATACATGAACTGGGCTTCCGTTGTAGGTACAACGACTTAAAAGTCACGGTGTATATTGTTAGTTGTTGACAGTAATTAAACATGTTGTTATTATAAACTAAACTCTTTTATTTTGGATTATTTCTTGCGATAAGTTTAAAAACAGAATAAACATTTTTTTCTAGAGGAAAACTAAAAACCTTGATAAATATGATTTTCTACCAAAACGTCAGGGGATTGAAGTCGAGGCGTTCTGAAACTAAGAATGTATTACACACTTTCCCAAGTAACCTACTCGCTTTTAGACCTCATACTACCTCAAATGGCTTAGCAGAATCCTGTGATACGTCGAAAATACTGCAGCATTAATTTTGAAATAAATATTTATGGTAAAGTTGAGGATCAATTTTAGGTCTTATGTTTGGCGAAAACATGATCCCACCAAAAACATTTCATGTAAAATGTTGCCAAAACGAGCACAAGGTTTGCCCTACCAAAAAGATATCAAATCTCATGTAGAACCAAGTTTCTGAATCTACACGGCCTAACTCTACCGACGCTAACTACACAAAATAATTCTATACATCTGTACCCCTAGCACGAATATTTGTAGGTTTCGTGTCGCCACCGTATCGTGCCGTCGATACAGTAACGGGATACAACGAAAGTCGGAAGCACGAAGCACTTCCGAATTCATACCGAGGGCGCGATACGAAAACGTTGGTGACGTCATACTAACGTAAATAGGGACGGGGAAAATAGAACGAATGATCGTAATCTTGAATGAATGTTTCGTCCAGAAACTGTGTTTGTGACTGTTATGGCATTAGAATAATTTTATACATTAGTAAAACCGAATAAATGGCAAAGTTTAACATCGAGCTCGATAGATGGCGTTGTCGTCGAGTTAGATCTCACTATCGTTTGTATCAATTGATTTAGTTGGGTCAATTCTTTAATAAAAGGTCAATGAGCTTCAGATCAGAACACAATACCGTGGTTTTATTATTCACCCTTTATTAGTGTTCCCAAAAAGTACATCCAGTTCAAAACAGAATTTGGTCCAAAACCGAGCCGGACGTTTTTGAGACTTAGTGGTTCGAGAACCACATTCCCGTACTCGCAGTGGATTGCTGCGGCAAGGTACAGGATTCTTGCAGTGCAGCAACACCAGCAGCAGAGACGAAGGGAGCGGAAGCAGCGTCGTTTGGCAGAAGCAGACGACGGCCTGTAGTTCAACCGGACGCCGCAGGGGGCGCCACCAGTCACTTGAGTTGTGACATCATCAAAGCAACACCAGCAGTCCAACTAGTGAGTGAAGTGCAAACTTGTGAGTAGAGTTCAATGTAATAATTAAACGGTTAAAGTGAAAGTTCACAAAGTTTCGGCAATTTGAACCTTATTTTCACCAAGTAATTAACTTGGACAATTTCCAAACATTAGTTAATGGTTCGTGGTCAACGGAGTCAGAAGTATCGAAAAAAGGACTTAGTAGATTTTGAGTAAATTATTGTGTGCATGTTTAGACTTAGAATAATTTTAGAAATAACGAGGGAACGGGGAACCTATGCCCCGATTTTCCTCAAAGTAAAGTTAATTGTTAAACACTTGTAAAATTTTAAGCAATGTTTTGGACTTGTAAAAATTTTATGATAATTTGTTTGTTTATATAGGGACTTAGAATTTTTTAGTACATTTCAGAACTATCTTTTACTGGTTCGTCACGTCATATTATGTGATTTTTGAAGTGAAAACTTCTTTAGCGGCGTTGTACACTTTTTCTGTAATGGGTAAAAAATTTAAAACTCGCGTCAGGGTCACGTGACCGTCAGGGTCACGTGACCGTCAGGGTCACGTGACCCTGATCGAAAATGAGTAAGACGTCATTCAAATTAAAAATAAAACATAGTAACAAAAAAGTTTTCACTTCTACCGGCACTCCTGGAGTGCAACCTTTTTATAACGGCTTTTGTTGTTCATTTGTTAGGTGTTTTGTTTTATGTTTTTTTGAAGTGAAAACTTCTTTAGCGGCGTTGTACACTTTTTCTGTAATGGGTAAAAAATTTAAAACTCGCGTCAGGGTCACGTGACCAAAACTCGCGTCAGGGTCACGTGACCAAAACTCGCGTCAGGGTCACGTGACCCTGATCGAAAATGAGTAAGACGTCATTCAAATTTTTATCTATATTAATAATTTCGTGCAGGGCTACGGTAGACTCGATCGAAAGCTTGCCTGATTAATAAAACATTAAAAAATAAAGATTTCGAGTCGACAACATATATCCGCAAAATTCGGATTGTCGAGTATTTTGTACATTTCTAATGATTTTCTGACCAGACAGATCGCAGCCGCCATTTTTGACATCGGGTAACATGTTGAGAAGCTTTTTTAATTTTCTTTGTTTTTGGCAACCGAGTCGATAGCACTGTTAGCATGCCAGTGTCATGTGGTGTATTAAGTACTAAACCTCCTCGACACGTTGCGATATAATTTAGAAAAAAAAATATGAACTGTAAGGCCAGGTACTCACGGCGATTATTTTCCCGTATACCGTATAAACCGGCGGTAAGACCCCTCTTTGAAGAAATGAATATTGTGTTCTTTAAATGAATATTGTATTCTACCACATAAATGATAGTACTTTTATACTGATAAAGCAATTGGTGCAAAATTATTCCGTAACCATTCCAAAATATCAAACATGCTCAACGTTAATAATCAAGTTTTCACTTCTGCCGGCACTCCCGGAGTGCAACCCGTCATTTTTTTTTGTTTTGCTTCGCATAGTTTCGGATTGTAGTTTATACAGTTGATTGATTAATCAAATCAACTGGTAGAGCATTTTCCAAGTTCAATTTACAGTCTTCAGTAATTCATTTATTAAAATGGAAGGATTAGTCAACGTGTTAAAGGAAATTCAAAATGTAATAAAACGGAGCTTAACTAATTTTAAAAAGAGTCCGAAAGATAGGTTAACAGTTGATTATATTCAAACTAGAGAAGAATTACTGGAAAGAGATTGGAATTTATTTACAAACAATTATACTAAACTTCATGAATTATATACAACTTAGGATAGTACAATTTCAGAAATGTATGAGATTACAGAAGATATTTACATTACATATAAATGCTTAATAAAAACTATGCTTCACAAATATACTGTTGCACAAGTGACCGATAAGGAGTCTAGCTCATCAAGTAGTGTTTCTAAGCAATGTACTTTTGTAAAATTACCTGAGATCGCCATTCCGATATTTAATGGCAAATATTCGGAGTGGACGTCATTCCGAGATTTGTTTGTTTCACTAGTGCATAAAAATGATCGGTTGGACAATGTGCAAAAAATGCACTATTTAAAGAGCCATCTCAGCGGTGAAGCGGAACAGTTAGTGAGACAAATACCCGTGTCTGACTCTAATTACAATCAATGTTGGGCAACATTAGAGAAGCGATATAATAATAGGAGATATTTAGTTAGCTGTATATTACAACGTCTCTTTGGGTAAAAACGTATACATGTAGAATCTGCATCGTCATTAAAGGAGATGCTTGACACAACAAATGATTGTCTTAACGCTTTGAAAAATTTAAATGTGGATGTGGATCTTGGGACGTTATGATTATTCATATCAGCACCTTTAAACTAGATTCAGAAACCCGTAAACAATGGGAAATTAGCGTCAGCAGTTCTAATGATTTTCCTACCATAGATCAATTTAAGTTATTTTTAGAACAACGTTTCCGCGCATTAGAATTCATAGAACCAAAAAAAGTTTCAGGTCACCAGATCAACAATAATAATAGTTCAAACAATTATATCCCTAGAGCAATGCTTGCCACAAACTTATCACCATCACGCATGAAATGTGAATTATGTTCAGAAGATCACAAACTTTGTTTTTGCAAGAAGTTTGTACAACAGTCGCTTGATGATAGACGTGATTTTGTCCGTATCAACAGAATGTGCTTTAACTGCTTAGGAAGCAACCACACAGTTAAATTCTGTAAAAATGATTCTAGTTGCAAAATTTGCCAAAAGCGTCATCATTCGCTATTGCATATTAAACAAAATCAATACCCTAAAGCAATACCAGCTGCTGATGGTGCTAGTCCTTCGGCTAGTGCCAATCATATAGGTTCTAGCTTGTCGACAGGGAATGTACCCAAACCCAGACAAGTTTTATTAGAAACTGCGCTACTAAATGCCGAATCAAAGACGGGTGGATGTCAAACAGTCCGCGCCTTACTCGATCAAGGTTCGCAGGCTTGTTTTATTACAGAAGCTGCAGTTCAACGGCTTAACCTGAAAAAGATTCCTATACAATGGTTTATTTTAGGATTAGGAGATAATAGGTCAACCATGATAAAGTACATGGTACAAGTAACGATTAAGTCTCGAGTCGATTTTAATTTCCATTTAACTTTTAATGCATACATTTTAAACAAGATCACTTCTTATTTACCAGAGCGAAGCATAAACAAAGATGCTTTCGACTGGTTGAAGGTCAACAATTTATGTTTAGCAGATCCGGAGTTCAACACATCCAATAAAATCGACATTCTGCTGGGTGCAGATGTTTACACTCATATTATTCAGGAAGGTTTAGTTAAGAGTCCTACTGGTAATTTAATAGCACAGAACACTAGATTAGGTTGGATCTTGTCAGGTGCAGCAGGTCCTGAAAAATATAGAAAAAATAGATATTATGCAGAATAATGAATTATAGAAATTAGATCAAAAAGAAGAGAAACGGTCACAAATCAAACTAGATAATGAAAATAAAAAAATAAAAAATTGAGACTTACCTGGAACCGCAACGAAGATAATATATAGGTACTTACTCGGTGTCAAATTTCACCCTAATAATCTCATTATGCAATAAAACTATAAGAAGGTCAATATTTGGTATTTTTTACTATTTGTAGATAAATTAATTTATGTTTGTTTTGTTTTAATTTTAAGATTATTTTTAAAACTGTTGAATTTTATATTGTATAGTTATTTTCAGAGTTCAGTTGAGTAATTAAAGTAGTTCAATATTTTTAAAATGTAAAAAGATGTTACATCAAAACGTGAGATCAAATGTATTTCAGATCAAATGGATTGTTTAAGAAGGACATTCCTTCAGTAATGTCCTTGGTGGGCGGTATGTTTGTGACTGTTATGGCATTAGAATAATTTTATACATTAGTAAAACCGAATAAATGGCAAAGTTTAACATCGAGCTCGATAGATGGCGTTGTCGTCGAGTTAGTCTCGCTATCGTTTGTATCAATTGATTTAGTTGGGTCAATTCTTTAATAAAAGGTCAATGAGCTTCAGATCAGAACACAATACCGTGGTTTTATTATTCACCCTTTATTAGTGTTCCCAAAAAGTACATCCAGTTCAAAACAAACTGGATTTTTGATAGAAAATAAGTGATTTTTGGGCATTTAAAATTTTAATATTGTTCAATTTATGACGCAGTACAAAGGAACTGCAGAAACAGTTAATATTCAGTTAGATAAATGGCGTAATAATTAAACTAATTACTAAAACGTTGTGTTTGACTTGACTGCGTTCCTAAACGAACGTCTGTCATGCTGGCACAAATAAAAAACCATGAAAAAAGTTTATTTTGAAAAAAAAAACCTGTGTCAAACCTAATGTCTATACTTATTGTCAAATCTTTCCGCTGTCAAGAGGTTTCAAAACAATGTTTAATGATTTGTTATTTTTCTGTTGATTTGTTATATTTCTGTAAGCTATTCCAGTAAACTGCGATAACTAAACGGAAGTATTCATAATGGAGTAAATAAGTAATTGACACCCTGACCAAGAAGGTCTGATAACCGGTTGAACCACGATGTTCAGTGATAAGACGAGGCTTTCGTTCTTCCTCTCGTTTGGAGATTCGGTGAAGAGCTTGAATTAGAAGACAGTACTTTTCGATAAGACTTGCATTATGAAGAAATCCCTATCTTTGAGGTTCTAACTTGCAATACATTGAACTGTGTTTTATAACAAAACTAGCGACCCGCCCCGGCTTCGCACGGGTGCAATGCTGATACTAAATACACTACAGAAAAACTGTGAACATTGTATATAAAACATAGCGGCCCGCTCTAGCTTCGCACGGGTATAAAATATATAGCCTATGTGATTAAAATCGATCCAGTAGTTTTGATTTATTCATTACTGCCCGTGGCCCGCACGCGTTTATTTGGAGTGAAACAATCCTCCTTTCCCTATACCAATCATACTGTGTAAAGGGCCATATAGATCTATATTAAATGAACAATGTATTCAAGGTATTTAATTGGTTAAGGATTAATGCTGTATTGGTTAAAATCGCTTCGAAAATTAGCCATTATTTGTCGTAAAAAGTAAATGACAAAAAAAAGTTATTGTGGGTTATCCTAAGAGATAGACATATACCATCACGGACTTATCTGTAGACCTTTTCAATGTGTACAATACTTAGTACATTATTTTGATAAAACTCGTAGGGTTCAGCCTGCGTTTTTATTTACGACATCACATTAGAAACCTCAAAAATAACAGTACTTCTCCACTATTTAATGGATGTTATTATACATATAAACCTTCCTCTTGAATCACTCTATCTATTAAAAAAAAACCGCATCAAAATCCGTTGCGTAGTTTCAAAGATTTAAGCATACAAAGGGACATAGGGACAGAGAAAGCGACTTTGTTTTATACTATGTAGTGATGTTTATTTGTATTTTTTAATGTAAATGTTTTAAATCCTAATTATTCAATACGAATGTGAGTTTGTTTTTGTGCTTTTACGTTGTACTGCTGGACCGATATTAAATAGCACAGAGTAAGTGGGGCCTGGAGACGATCATAGGATAAGGAGCATATTTTGTTATAACATTTTATGTAAAATGTAATGTAAAAATAAAGAAAAGCTTTATGAATATTCTGTGTTCGATGATTTTATTAATTTTATTAATCATGACAATAATATCACTCAATGAATCAAGCAATGATTGAGGGCCATCATAATACGGTTGCTAAAAGATCTATGTAATCCTGTCATGCTTCCCGCACTCGGTGCACTTATTTTTTGTCAATTATGGCAGCATAAATAGAAAGGTAACATATTATTATAATAAATATTGGAGCACACTTTCATTTTCTAACAAAATATATCAACACAATCACTTAAATTATAATTTAATCGCTAAAATAAAATACGACGAATGTTTTCTCACTGTCAAATTTGAAGTGAATAAATATTCGTAAAACTCGTAAGCCAGCCTTCGACAGTTACGAAACTATCCGTCATTTTATGTCTTTGTGCTACCTATTTTCATACAAACGGCTCAAATAACGTTTACGTTTACGTACGAAGACGATACGAAACGTACATGTACTTGTTCGTGCTCTGAAAATTAGTTCAATTTACGCTCACCAGAGGCGCTGTTCAAGTTCCCATACAAAATGCTTTCGGAGACGATACGAATACTTTGTCGAAAGTGATTCGTGCTAGGGGTACAGTAAAAATGTATAGCTGTTTCGTTACTTACTTCATAAACTAAATAATAGCATCGCCTCCATGACGGTAGCGAAACGGTGAAGCCATACATTTTTACTGTACCCCTAGCACGAATCACTTTCGACAAAGTATTCGTATCGTCTCCGAAAGCATTTTGTATGGGAACTTGAACAGCACCTCTGGTGAGCGTAAATTGAACTAATTTTCAGAGCACGAACAAATACATGTACGTTTCGTATCGTCTTTGTACGTAAACGTAAACGTTATTTGAGCCGTTTGTATGAAAATAGGTAGCACAAAGACATAAAATGACGGATAGTTTCGTAACTGTCGAAGGCTGGCTTACGAGTTTTACGAATATTTATTCACTTCAAATTTGACAGTGAAAAACATTCGTCGTATTTTATTTTAGCGATAAAATTATAATTTATGTGATTGTGTTGATATATTTTGTTAGAAAATGAATGTGTGCTCCAATATTTATTATAATAATATGTTACCTTTCTATGCTGCTACAATTGACAAAAAATAAGTGCACCGAGTACGGGAAGCATGACAGGATTACATAGATCTTTTAGCAACCGTATTATGATGGCCCTCAATCATTGCTTGATTCATTGAGTGATATTATTGTCATGATTAATAAAATAAATAAAATCATCGAATACAGAATATTCATAAAGCTTTTCTTTATTTTTACATTACATTTTACATTAAATGTTTTAACAAAATATGCTCCTTATCCTACGATCGTCTCCAGGCCCCACTTACTCTGTGCTATTTAATATCGGTCCAGCAGTATAACGTAAAAGCACAAAAACAAACTCACATTCTTATTGATTAATAAGGATTTAAAACATATACATTCAAAAATACAAATAAACATTTTGTTATAAAACACAGTTCAATGTATTGCAAGTTAGAACCTCAAAGATAGGAATTTCTTCATAAGCAAGCCTTATCGAGAAGTACTGTCTTCTATCTAATTCAAGCTCTTCACCGAATCTCCAAACGAGAGGAAGAACGAGAGCCTCGTCTCATCATTGAACATCGTGGGGGATCCTTCTGTTCAACCGGTTATCAGACCTTCTTGATTAGGTTGTCAATTACTTATTTACTCCATTATGAATACTTCCGTTTAGTTATCGCAGTTTACTGGAATAGCTTACAGAAATATAACAAATCAACAGAAAAATAACAAATCATTGAACATTGCTTTGAAACCTCTTGACAGCGGAAAGATTTGACAATAAGTATAGACATTAGGTTTGACACAGGTTTTTTTTTCAAAATAAATTTTTTCATGGCTTTTTATTTGTGCCAGCATGACAGACGTTCGTTTTAGGAACGCAGTCAAATCGGTCAAATCAAACACAACGTTTTAGTAATTAGGTACCTAGTTTAATTATTACGCCATTTATCTAACTGAATATTAACTGTTTCTGCAGTTCCTTTGTATTGCGTCATAAATTGAACAATATTAAAATTTTAAATGCCCAAAAATCACTTATTTTCTATCAAAAATCCAGTTTCTGGACGAAACATTCATTCAAGAGTACGATCATTCGTTCTATTTTTCCCGTCCCTATTTACGTTAGTATGACGTCACCAACGTTTTCGTATCGCGCCCTCGGTACGAATTCGGAAGTGTTTCGTGCTTCCGATTTCGTTTTATTCCGTTATTGTATCGACGGCACGATACGGTGGCGACACGAAACCTACAAATATTCGTGCTAGAGGTACTGATGTGTCGAATTCGTGAAGTTAGGGTTGGTAGAGTTAGGCCGCGTAGATTCAGAAGCTTGGTTCTACATGAGATTTGATATCTTTTTGGTAGGGCAAACCTTGTGCTCCTTTTGGCAACATTTTACATGAAATGTTTTTGGTGGGATTTCAGTTCTTTTTATAAGTTGCTAGCATCTTGGATTTAGAATGACGTCACATTATTCATCAAGTTGCTCTCAACGAGCCCTTTCATTTGATACCCATATTGCAAAAGTGCATTAAAAATAACTATTCCGACATCTTAGATAGTCCGCGATATTGGATTTATAATGACGTCACATTATTTTTGAAGTTGCTTTCAATGAGCCGTTTAATTTGGTACCCATAATGTAGAAGTGCATTAAAACTAACTATTCCGCCATCCTAGATGGTCCGCCATCTTGGATTTAGAATAACGTCACATTATTCATCAAGTTGCTCTCAACGAGCCCTTTCATTTGATACCCATATTGCAAAAGTGCATTAAAAATAACTATTCCGACATCTTAGATAGTCCGCCATATTGGATTTATAATGACTTCACATTATTTTTGAAGTGCTCTCAATGAGCCGTTTCATTTCTAATCGGGATCTTACCGCTGCAATTATGACATGACATCTCGAAGGTAATGTGACTGTTCATAAAATACCCTAGGCTGATAAAATTTTCGTTTTTCCTAAATTACATTAATATAGTGGAAAATATGAAAGATGCCCCCCCCCTGGGGGGGCCGAGGTAGAGCCCCGCCTCTGCTCAACCTCCGTGGCGCACGTTCCATTGACATACTGCGACCTCCGCCAGGACAGAGAGGACTGAACTCGCAGCAAGGGGAGGGGACCAAAGTAAGTTAGTACTGAGAGTTCACAGTAAATACATGAATAATATCAAATCATAATACCAAACCAAATAATAATTATGAAGCTAGTAAGACAAGAGGACAGCAAAGATATAATATAAAGGAAACGTCACGCTTGCGCTTAAAAGAATAGATGATTACGGTTACGTTAACTTATTTGATTCCAATGTACTAGATGCCGCTTTGCAAACGCAAACAATTCCATGTTACACAACATGGTATTGTTTTACAACGTTTACCCGGCGTACGTTTACTGTTAGTCCTACCAGCATTACCCTGCGAAGGACTCTGCTACGAACACTAACAGCGAACGTTTCCTAAACACGTTGTACATGTCCTTCCCAATCCTGAGATTGAGCAAGACAAGTTTTGTATCTCGATAGAAGTACACACGCGTTCAAAAAGAAATATGGCACAGCAAAACATTGTTGTTACCAAACTCAAATCACTGTGTAAAGAGCCCTTAAGTAGTAAAAAAAAACCGTTAGTTCAACCAAAAACAAAAAAACTAACAAGGCAACAAAGAACATAAGCAAACTGCTTGATGACGAAGCCAACACAAGCTGCATAGATCTGGGGCTCAACAAGGACATCTCAGATGAGGCGCTAATAGATGGCGCTGCCAGTCACCTAGAAATCGACCAGGGCGCTTTATCGCAAGAACCCCCTAAAAGCGCGACTAGCTTTCTCAAATCTAACAGCGACCAGCGTTCTATTTATATATTTGGAGGAAAACACTTGACTGGCCTGTTGGTCTAGTGGTTAGCGACCCTGACTGCTATGCCGGAGGTCGTGGGTTCGATTCCCACCCAGGACAAATGTTTGTGTGATGAGCACGATCATTTGTTCTGTGTCTGGGTGTAATTTATCTATAATATGTATGTATTTAGAAATATTTAAGTATGTTTATCAGCTGTCTAGTACCCATAACACAAGCTCTGCTTAGCTTGGGACTAGATGGCGTTGTGTGATAGTTGTGGAATATTATATTATTATTATAAACAGTGCAAAGGACTATCAGAGAATCTAATTAGATCTAGGATTCATACAAATTATGAAAAATATACCGTATCTGCTATGATTAAGCCGTTTGCGCCAACTTGTGAAATACTTAATTCATGTCATGATGTAGTCGACTCTCCACAGAACTACCTGATATTGGGAATAGGTGAAAATGATACGAACCCTACTCACCTGACTATGGACTTAGCTACAACATTGCGCAAATTCCAACACATTAATATATTGTAGGTGTTTCTCTACGTGATCGAATCCGAAATGAGGAGATCCGTAGACGAACTAAAGTCACCGATATAGCCCACCGGATTAGCAAGCTGAAGTGGCAATGGGCAGGCCATATTGCTCGCAGAGCAGACGGCCGATGGGGTCGAAAAGTACTAGAGTGGAGACCACGGACTAGCAAGCGCAGCGTAGGACGTCCACCAGCAAGGTGGACAGACGACCTTATAAAGGTCGCCGGAAGACGCTGGATGCAGGTCGCTTCCAACCGGTATCTGTGGAGATCAAAAGGGGAGGCCTATGTTCAGCAGTGGACGTCCTATGGCTGAGATGATGATGATGAATATATTGTTACTAAATACTATGCATAATCCGTATCTTAATGAGTGGAAATTAAACAATCTACTAAAACAGGTTTGTAATAACACTCCCCAATGTAAATTTATATCTGTAACACAAAATATATTTACTTAAAAGGATTATTAATTTGCATAATGTAACAACAAAAATTAATTTAATTATAGATTCAAATGACTACACTGCAAAATATCTGCCACCATATAGTAAATTGTCCAGAAAAAATAAAAACAAAATTAACAATAATTTTAAAAAAGGTACTATCCCATTCTACTTCCCAATATAAATTAAAAACTCTCTAAACATGAAACAGTGTATAAATGGTAATGATTGTAACAATGTGACTATTAATAACAATAGCAAAAAAGAGATTTTTTTTCGTTGATGAAGACAAAACTACTACTTCTGCATGCACTTTATTACATCAAAATATAGCTGGATTGATAAATAAAAGTGATGTTCTAGAGGTATGTTTAAATGAATTGTATAGCGATAATGTATGTGTGGATATTTTGTGTTTCTCAGAGACTTTTGTAAGGTCCGGCGATGAGCCTAATATTAATTTTAAAAAGTATAAGCTTGCTAGTTCTTTTTCTAGGAAAAAAGAAAAACGAGGGGGTGTCTGAATTCTGGTCCACAAATCACTGAGCTGTAAAAATATTGATTACCTTAAAGAATTAAGTTCAGAAAAAATATTTGAATGTTGTGGTATAGAGATACCTGCCTTGCAGTGTATTGTTATTTGTATTTATAGGACCCACCAAAAACATTAAATGTAAAAAATGCCAAGTCTCTCGATGCAGTCTTTCCATCGTAAAAAGTTTTGAGATCTCACAGAAGCCAAGTCCTATTCAAATTATTTTGTAGTTATAAATCAACATTTAGTAATTATATCAATAGTTTTCTTTATATTATAACTATAGTGACTTGGCAATGAGCACAAGTAAAAACAAATAAAAATTTGGAGAGTTAAGAATACCTTACGGGCCATCGCTTTATGAAAGTAAATGATGAATGTTAAGAGAATATATAAAGTAAAAGAGAATGTTTACGCATGCGGTGTGTGTAACTTTCAACTCCTCCAAATTTTTATTTGTTTTTACTTGTGCTCATTGCCAAGTCACTATAGTTATAATATAAAGAAAATTATTGATATAATTACTAAATGTTGATTTATAACTACAAAATAATTTGAATAGGACTTGGCTTCTGTGAGATCTCAAAACTTTTTACGATGGAAAGACTGCATCGAGAGACTTGGCATTTTTTACATTTAATGTTTTTGGTGGGATCTCATTTATTTTTTGTAAGTGTATTTCTTTCTTTTTTTTAGGTGTCCTCATAATTTCTTGGACTTCAGCTACTGTTTTGCTTAGGACCCATTCTCTATCTAACAAACTAAATAGAACTAAACTTACTAACAAATAACTAAATTATCTATACTAATATTATAAATCTGAAGAGTTTGTTTGTTTGTTTGTTTGTTTGTTTGTTTGTTTGTTTGTTTGTTTGTTTGTTTGTTTTCGCTAATCTCAGGAACGACTGGTTGGAATTGAAAAATTCTTTTTGTGTTGGATAGTCCATTTATTGAGGAAGGTTATAGGCTATATAACATCACGCTATCACCAAAAGGAGCGGAGCAGCAATGAGAAATGTTTCAAAATCGGGAAAATGTATTCCTTTTCGAGAGCTTTCGTTGCGTGCGCTGCGTAAACGGTTAAAGATACGCAAAAATTATGTACTACGGAATTATTCCTCATAAAAAGTTCTAAAATAAAGTCCGCGAGAGCATATATCTATCTTTTAAGATTAAGTTACTATAACCTTTTTTATGAAAATCAAATTTGTTTTAAAGTAATGCATTATTTCGTCGCCTTGGAGGCCAATGGAGCTAAGCCACAATTTTTGCGAAATGGAGTTAAGTGCATTAACGTACTCACAAAGAGACATACTTTATAATAGTAAATACATCTAATAGATATTATAATTGTAAGCAGGTTATTTTTAAATTTGCCAATAAATGTAAGAGTAGTTTTAATAGGAGTCAAAAAATGTATGCAGCTTAGATTCATTGTGATTACAAGTCATAGAAAATAATTATTGAGAATTATTGAGTGGTCAACAGTTGTAAGAGCTCATGAAAAAAATTGCGGCGGTACACTATAACATTTATTTTATAGGAATTCGTCTTAGCAGGACTTGTTCGTTCAGCCTGATGAGCACTCTCTGTTGACGTATAAAAGTTGAAGATCTGGAACACCTGTTGTGGAATTCCAAGCGCCCAGCGACACTATAGCACATAACCCAGTGCAGGGCGAGAGGGACTGTCAGACTCGTACTCACCGCCTGCATGCCCGCATCTACGGTGGCCGGAGATCCGACATCCGTCGCCGTGGGAGTCCACCACTGCGGCTAGGGTGGAAAGAGGACGCTGTCCTCTCCCTCACGCAGCCCGTCTCCTCCTTTGCGAGCATGAATGCTTCGCAGAAGGGGGCGACCGATTCCCGTTCCGTCTTCCCCGCAGCATGGCCTCGACAAATGTCGGGCGCGAGAGGTCTCCGCCTACCACCGCCATGAGGACATGGCGGTGTTCTGCCCAAGCGGGGCAATCCTGCACCGTATACTCCACCGTGTCCTCCAGGCGATCCTCGCAGTGGTGACACCCAGGCTTTACTTCCCTCTTATCAGACACAGGTACCCCCCGAAACTTTCGTGTCCGGTGAGAACCTGCGTCACACGGTAGGTCAGGACGCTCGTGACACCTATCCAGCCACTCCTCAAAGAGGGGTCTAATAGCCGCGATTGTGGCGTGCCCGGACCTCGGTTGCGACAGTCGTTCCCCGCCGGAGCTCTTTCCCCGGATTTGCCCCAGCGCTACGCCTCCACGCGCCACTCATAAACGCGTTGGAGGGGCAGTCGCCTCCAAATCCCAGGGCAGCAATCCGGCAAGTAGGTTGGCCGATTCGCCGGCGATCGTGCGGTATCCTCGGATCATCCGGATAACCATGACCCTCTGGCATGCGAATAACTTTAGTAGTCACGTTCGGATGCTCAGGGCCCACACGAGGGCCCCGTAGAGGGATATCATAGACCGCACGACACCGGCGTATAACCTCCGGCAGGATCCGTTTGGCCCGCTGAGATTGGGCAGGAGTCGTCTGAAGGCGGCTGCTGCCTGGTTCAGCTTTAAGGTCAATCTCAGGAAATG
The DNA here is from genome assembly GCA_954870645.1 of Agrotis clavis. Classification (NCBI taxonomy): domain Eukaryota; kingdom Metazoa; phylum Arthropoda; class Insecta; order Lepidoptera; family Noctuidae; genus Agrotis; species Agrotis clavis. The sequence continues at coordinate 25,183,435 of OX940933.1, forward strand.
CTCCCTGAAGTTCCACCGGCTGTCGAGAACGAGTCCCAGGTACTTCATCTTCCACACGACGCCGATGCGAACCCCTCCTACCGTTATGTGGGAATCTGAACGTGGTGCGTTCGGACGGTCATGAAAATACATGGCCTCTGTTTTGTGCAGCGCCACGTCGTGCCCCAACTGCCGGTTCTTATCAACAACCGTCGCAACCGATTGCGTCGCCAGGTCAGCCGCCACCTGGTGCAACTCTCCCTTCGCCAGGACGAACGTGTCGTCGTCGTAACATATTACGCCGACGCCGTCATGGAGGTCACCTTCAAATGTTGTTTAGTCTGATGGGAATTTCCTGTTGATTTACAAGAATGTAAGATCTGGAACTTCTTGAATCGTCTCGTGCAGCCCATTGTTGTCCAGTCCACGGGCTCTTAGAATTCGACATCAGACGTTTCAGAACTTCAATTTTGACGATCACATTGCTGCTGGCATAAGCAACAGGACCCGCGTACGAAGTCGCGGGCAGAAGCTAATGAAAAATAAATGAAAAAGTACCTAATTATTTTGTAGGTATTTCTTTTCAAAATTTCTACTTCGCTTACGCCTTTTTATCTAGTTTTTAGTTAGTTTATAATGTCATAAGACAAAAAAGTCAACGAGACAAGAGAGTTAAGCGACTTACACCCCGTACTACGAGTATTACATTATACATAAATACATAGTAGCCAATAGGCCTAAACCACATAACTTAAAAACCATGATATTTTGGTAATTTATAATTATAGCATTCAATAGCTACACGTTTTAATAGTCTAGGGTAAAAATTTGAATCCTCTACTACAATATGACACTGGTTTATTTGCAAATAACTGTTTTTACCTGCATCCTTTATTTTTTAAACGTCCATAACTCAGAAGTGTAGTTCTGTGGAATAGCTCTATTGGACTCCAAGGCGACGAAAATATGCGAAAATACCTTCGCAAATTTTGCGAAGGTATTTTCATTAATATGATATTAATCCTTATCAAAATAAATACGTTAATCATCACAAGCATTTAATTTTGAACAAAATTGCGCTTGACATCGTTTGATTTCAATGAATATCTTAGGAGATATCATAGTTTCAAAATAATGTCACAACAAAATTATTACTGCCTGGGCAATACTGAGCATAATTATCATAATTGCACGTGAGGGAAAGTGCACCCTCTACCTCGCACCCGAGCCACCGCTGAAGACGCCCAGGGCGTCGGAAATAGTGGGTCATATTCCAGCCGCTTACGCACGGGGAGTAATGGGTGGCTTGCCGTCCGACGGCATGTATTTATAAAGAAGCACTGGCCAATTCCCGCTGCATAGACAAGTCGAGGCGCGGCGGGAAGAGCTCCGGCGCCATCTCAGGGGGCGGTACGGATCCTGTATCGAATGGGGAACGAAGAAACGCCTGGGTGTCACCACTGCGAGGATCGCCCGGAGGACACGGTAGAACATACGGTGCAGGACTGCCCCGCTTGGGCAGAGCACCACCGTGTCCTCACAGCGGCGATAGGCACTGGTCGAGGCCATGCTGCGGGGCGAGACGGAATGGGAAGCGGTCGCCTCCTTCTGCGAAGCAGTAATGCTAGCAAAGGAGGAGGCGGAACGCGTGAGGGAGAGGACAGCGTCCACCTCACGACGCAGCCGCCGCGGGAGACGCCCACGGCAACGGACGTCGCAAGACGATCTCCGGCCACCGTAGGCGCGGGCATGCGGGCGGCGAGTAATGGGTGACTCGCCGTCCGATCATGGACCATGCCCGGGTCGACGGCGCGTTGTGTTCCACGCGCGCCTCAAAGAGCTTCAGCACAATGACGGGGGCCAAACCCCTTAGAGGGCCAAAGCCAGCCGGGGTCGTAGGACTTACGAGCTACCGTGACCCCGGAACGTAAAGGGCTATTGAAGGAGGCCGTGGATTTTAGTCAATACAAGTCTGACAGTCCCTCTTGCCCAGCCCTGGGTGAGAAGACTAATTTGACGATTTTATGACGCTAAAAAAAAGCATAAAGAAAATGATTTGTATCGGTATCCTCCAACAGCGCTTCGCACTATAAAATACATTGTTAAGTTCCGACATCCACGCGAACGAAGTCGCGGGCACAGCTAGTACTATATAAAGCTCGATTACCACTGACTGACTGACTGATTGACAGAATTGTTCTCCCAGATGGTGAAGGGGGAGGTGGGTATATTATGACAGATTCGTAAACAAGTAACTCTGGTGAGTATGGGAAAAATCCCAAACCTCCCCTTTTCGCCCCCCCTCTCCCCCCTCCCCATCGTATCTCGGAAACTAAGAGACCCGTGTTTTGTGTTTTTTTACGGATTCGTATAGAGGAGGCTCGGAAAAGTAAAAAACATTTTTCAAAGTTCCCCCCCCTCGCCCCCCTTCTCCCCCCCTTAGGCGGATCTCGGAAGTTTACAGACTTGCAACTTTTTTTTTTCAGATTCATATCAAGGGGCCAAGAGTTGGTCCAAATCGTTTTTCAAAACTCCCCCCTCTCCCCCTCTTCACCCCTCCCCCCATCGTATCTCGGGAAGTAAGAGACCCGTGTTTTGTTTTTTTACGGATTCGTATAGAGGAGGCTCGGTATAGTAAAAACCATTTTTCAAAGTTCCCCTGCCTCGCCCCCCTTCTCCCCCCTTTAGGCGGATCTCGGAAGTTAACAGACTTGCAACATTTTTTTTTTCAGATTCATATCACGGGGCCCAGAGTTGGTCAAAATCATTTTTCAAAACTCCCCCCTCTCCCCCTCTTCACCCCTCCCCCCATCGTATCTCGGAAAAACTAGGTAGCGGTAAGGCGAAGCGTAGGGATGTGGTCACGATAGCTTTCCGGTGGTAGGTAGGACCTGAGTGGAGCGAACCTGCGAGACCGAGTGGAGCGAAGGGGGGGAGGTGGCGAGCGAAGCGAGCCGGCGACCCCCGTAGCGTAACGAAGGTTGAGTGGGTGAAGCGTAACTCGGGGGTGACGACAAGCAAACTTACAAGTAACTCTCATGATTAGGGCAAAAGTAACAAGCCTCCGCTTTTCGGCCTCTCCCCCCCCCCCCCCCGGCGCAATCGTATCTCAGAAACTAAGAGACCCGTGTTCTGTTGTTTTACGGATTGGTATAGAGGAGGCTCGGGCCTCTTCCCCCTTTTGGGCGGATCTCGGAAGTTAACAGACTTGTAACATTTTTTTTTTCAGATTCATATCAAGGGGCCCAGAGTTAGTCAAAATCATTTTTCAAAACTCCCCCCTCTCCCCCTCTTCACCCCTCCACCCATCGTATTTCGGAAAAATTATGTAGCGGTAAAGCGAAGCGTAGGGATGAGGACACGATAGCTTTCCGGTGGTAGGTAGGTCCTGAGTGGAGCGAACCTGCGAGACCGAGTGGAGCGAAGGGGGGAGGTGGCGAGCGAAGCGAGCCGGCGACCTCCGTAGCGTAACGAAGGTTGAGTGGGTGAAGCGTAACTCAGGGGTGACGACAAGCAAACTTACAAGTAACTCTCATGAGTAGGGCAAAAGTACCAAGCCTCCCCTTTTTGGCCTCACCCCCCCTCCCAATCTTATCTAAAAAACTAAGAGACCCGTGTTCGGTTTTTTCGGATTCGTATAGAAGAGGCTCGGAATAGAAAAAGACGTTTTTTTTAAAGTTCCCCCACTTGACCCACTTCTTCCCCCCCTTAGGCGGATCTCAGAAGAGACATGGAACATTTTTTTTTTTCAGATTCTTATCAAGGAGCCTAGAGTAAGTCAAAATCATTCTTCAAAACTCACCCCACTCCCCCCCTTCACCTCTCCCCCCATCGTATCTCGGAATCCAAGATGGCCTCTGCGATAATTTTCGAAATGTTCATCATGGGAGTCGTTTTCATGGGTTTCGAGGATGCTAAAGCCGATAGTGAGGTTTAAATCCAAATCTAAGTTGGCGGCTGCGATAATTTTCGAAATGTTCATCATGGGAGTCGTTTTCATGGTATTCAAGGATGCTAAAACCGAAAGCGAGGTCAAAATGAGAATCCAAGATGGCGGTTGCTATAATTTTCGAATTGTTCATCAATTTCATCATGGGAGTCGTTTTCATGGTTTTCGAGGATGCTAAAGCCGATAGTGAGGTCAAAATGAGAATCCAAGATGGCGGTTGCTTTAATTTTCGAATTGTTCATCACTTTCATCATGGGAGTCGTTTTCATGGTTTTCGAGGATGCTAAATCCGATGGCGAGGTCAAAATGAGAATCCAAGATGGCGGCTGCGATAATTTTCGAATTGTTCATCAATTTCATCATGGGAGTCGTTTTCATGGTTTTCGAGGATGCTAAAGCCGATAGTGAGGTCAAAATGAGAATCCAAGATGGCGGCTGCTATAATTTTGGAATTGTTCATCACTTTTATCATGGGAGTCGTTTTCATGGTTTTCGAGGATGGTAAAGCCGATAGTGAGGTCAAAATCAAAATCCAAGATGGCGGCTGCGATATTTTTCGAAATATTCATCATGGGAGTCGTTTTCATGGTTTTCGAGGATGCTAAATCCGATGGCGAGGTCAAAATGAGAATCCAAGATGGCGGCAGCGATAATATTCGAAATGTTCATCATGGGAGTCATTTTCATGTTTTTTGAGGAAGCTAAAGGCGATAGTGAGGTTTAAATCCAAATCCAAGATGGCGGCTGCGATAATTTTCGAATTGTTCATTATGGGAGTCGTTTTCATGGTTTTCGAGGGTGCTAAAACCGACAGTGAGGTCAAAATCAAAATCCAAGATAGCGACTGCAAACAATTTCAACGTTTTAATAATGGATAACGTTTTCATGGTTTTCGAGGTTGCTAAAACCGATGGCGAGATCAAAATGAGATCCAAGATGGCGGCTGCGATAATTTTCGAATTGTTCATCATGGGAATCGTTTTCATGGTATTCGAGGGTGCTAAAACCGATGGCGAGATCAAAATGAGAATCCAAGGTGGCGGCTGCGATAGTTTTCGAATTGTTCATTATGGGAGTCGTTTTCATGGTTTTCGAGGGTGCTAAAACCGATGGCGAGGTCAAAATGAGAATCCAAGATGGCGGCTGCTATAATTTTGGAATTGTTCATCACTTTCATCATGGAAGTCGTTTTCATGGTTTTCGAGGATGGTAAAGACGATAGTGAGGTCAAAATCAAAATCCAAGATGGCGGCTGCGATATTTTTCGAATTGTTCATCATGGGAGTCATTTTCATGGTTTTCGAGGGTGCTAAAACCGATGGCGAGGTCAAAATGAGAATCCAAGATGGCGGTTGCTATAATTTTCGAATTGTTCCATGGGAGTCGTTTTCATGGTTCTCGAAGATGCTTAAGCCGATAGTGAGGTCAAAATCAAAATCCAAGATGGCGGCTGCGATAATTTTCGAATTGTTCATCATGGGAGTCGTTTTCATGGTTTTCGAGGATGCTAAAGCCGATAGTGAGGTCAAAATCAAAATTCAAGATGGCTACTGCAAAAAAATGCAGTGTTCGAGGGGCAGTAAGGGCGTACCTAACACAAAAATATTTTAAATATCATATTTTTATCTACACTGAAAAGTTTGTTTTGTTTGGTTTGGAATTGTAAAATTCTTTTTGTGATGGATAGTTTTTGTGTTTGCATCATAGGTGTACTTTTCATGGTTTTCGAGGGTGCTAAAGCGGATAGTGAGGTTAAAATCCAAATCCAAGATGGCGGCTGCGATAATTTTCGAAATGTGCATCATGGGAGTCGTTTTCATGGTTTTTGAGGATGCTAAAGCCGATAGTGAGGATAAAATCCAAATCTAAGATGGCGGCTGCCATAATTTTCGAATTGTTCATCAATTTCATGGTTTTCGAGGATGTTATAGCCGATTGTGGGGTCAAAATCAAAATCCAAGATGGCGACTTCGATAATTTTCGAAATGTTCATCATGGGAGTCGTTTCCATGGTTTTCGAGGATGCTAAAGCCGATAGTGAGGTCAAAATTAAAATCCAAGATGGCGGCTGCGATAATTTTCGAAATGTGCATCATGGGAGTCGTTTTCATGGTTTTCGAGGATGCTAAAGCCGATAGTGAGGATAAAATCCAAATCCAAGATGGAGGCTACGATAATTTTCGAAATGTTCATCATGGGTGTCGTTGTCATGGTTTTCGAGGATCCTAAAGCCGATAGTGAGGTCGAAATTAAAATCCAAGTTGGCGGCTGCGATAATTTTCGAAATGTTCATTATGGGAGTCGTTTTCATGGTTTTCGAGGATGCTAAAGCAGATAGTGAGGTTAAAATCCAAATCCAAGATGGCGGCTGCGATGATTTTCGAAATGTGCATCATGGGAGTCGTTTTCATGGTTTTCGAGGATGCTAAAGACGATAGTGAGGATAAAATCCAAATCCAAGATGGCGGCTACGATAATTTTCGAAATGTTCATCATGGGTGTCGTTGTCATGGTTTTCGAGGATCCTAAAGCCGATAGTGAGGTCGAAATTAAAATCCAAGTTGGCGGCTGCGATAATTTTCGAAATGTTCATTATGGGAGTCGTTTTCATGGTTTTCGAGGATGCTAAAGCAGATAGTGAGGTTAAAATCCAAATCCAAGATGGCGGCTGTGATAATTTTCGAAATGTTCATTATGGGAGTCGTTTTCATGGTTTTCGAGGATGCTAAAGCAGATAGTGAGGTTAAAATCCAAATCCAAGATGGCGGCTGCAATAATTTTCAAATTGTTCAACATGGAAGTCGTTTTCATGGTTTTCGAGGATACTAAAGCCGTTAGTGAGGTCAAAATCAAAATCCAAGATGGCGACTGCAAAAAATTTCAAAGTTTTCATCATGGATGTCGCTTTCATGGTTTTCGAGGGTACTTAAACCGATGGCGAGGTCAAAATGAGAATCCAAGATGGCGGCTGCGATAATTTTCGAAATGTTCTTCATGGGAGTCGTTTTCGTGGTTTTCGAGGATGCTAAAGCCGATAGTGAGGTCAAAATTAAAATCCAAGATGGCGACTGCAAAAAAATGCAGTTTTCGAGGGTCAGTAAGGGCGTACCTAACACAATAATATTTTAAATATCATATTTTTATCTACACTGAAAAGTTTGTTTTGTTTGGTTTGGAATTGAAAAAATTCTTTTTGTGATGGATAGTTTTTGTGTTTGCATCATAGGTGTCCTTTTCATGGTTTTCGAGGGTGCTAAAGCTGATAGTGAAGTTAAAATCCAAATCCAAGATGGCGGCTGCGATAATTTTCGAAATGTGCATCATGGGAGTCGTTTTCATGGTTTTTGAGGATGCTAAAGCCGATAGTGAGGATAAAATCCAAATACAAGATGGCGTCTGCGATAATTTTCGAATTGTTCATCAATTTCATCATTGGAGTCGTTTTCATGGTTTTCGAGGATGCTATAGCCGATAGTGGGGTCAAAATCAAAATCCAAGATGGCGACTTCGATAATTATCGAAATGTTCATCATGGGAGTCGTTTTCATGGTTTTTGAGGATGCTAAAGCCGATAGTGAGGATAAAATCCAAATGCAAGATGGCGTCTGCGATAATTTTCGAATTGTTCATCAATTTCATCATTGGAGTCGTTTTCATGGTTTTTGAGGATGCTATAGCCGATAGTGGGGTCAAAATCAAAATCCAAGATGGCGACTTCGATAATTATCGAAATGTTCATCATGGGAGTCGTTTTCATGGTTTCCGAGGATTCTAAAGCCGATAGTGAGGTTTAAATCTAAATCCAAGATGGCGGCTGCGATAATTTTCGAAATGTTCATCATGGGAGTCGTTTCCATGGTTTTCGAGGATGCTTAAGCCGATAGTGAGCTCAAAAATAAAATCCAAGATGGCGGCTGCGATAATTTTCGAAATGTTCATCATAGGAGTCGTTTTCATAGTTTCCGAGGATGCTAAAGCCGACCGTGAGGTCAAAATTAAAATCTAAGATGGCGGCTGCGATAATTTTCGAAATGTTCTTCATGGGAGTCGTTTTCATGGTTTTCAAGGATGCTAAAGCTGATATTGAGGTTAAAATCCAAGATGGCGGCTGCGATTATTTTGGAATTGTTCATCATGGCAATCGTTTTCATGGTTTTTGTGGATGCTAAAGCCGATAGTGACGTCAAAATCAATATTCAAGATGGCGACTGCAAAAAATGCAGTGTTCGAGGGGCAGTAAGGGCGTACCTAACACTAAAATATTTTAAATATCATATTTTTATCTACACTGATGATTTGTTTGGTTTGGAATTGAAAAATTCTTTTTGTGATGGATAGTTTTTGTGTTTGCATCATAGGTGTCGTTTTCATGGTTTTCGAGGGTGCTAAAACCGATAGTAAGGTCAAAATCAAAATCCAAGATGGCGGCTTCGATAATTTTCGAAATGTTTATCAATTTCATCATGGGACGTAACGAAGGTTGAGTGGATGAAGCGTAACTCAGGGGTGACGACAAGCAAACTTACAAGTAACTCTCGTGAGTAGGGCAAAAGTACGAAGCCTTATATTTTTGGCTCCCCCCCCCCCCTCCCAATCGTATCTCAGACACTAAGAGAACCGTGTTCTTTTTTTTTACGGATTCGTATAGAGGAGGCTCGGAAAAGTAAAAACCATTTTTCAAAGTTGCCCCTTATGCCTCCCTTCTGAGTTTTTAATAAGGTTTTAGATTGGATTAGGGGGTTCTTAAGGGGTTTCAAAAATTTTAAGTGCTTTATCGGATGTTAAAATTCTTATAGGTAAGGAATTCTCAATTTATTTTGTTTTTTTTTTTTAATTTTGTTTTTTTTTTTATTGAATTAGCTATAAGGGTTTTCAGAATATTAAAAATAGTTTAAGTACATAATTTAATAATTTACAAAATCTTTTAAGGACTATAGATTTTCCAATTCATTTAAAGATTCGTATGGATTCTCAAAATTTTATTAAGGTAAGGGATACTTCTCCAAAACACGACCCCGCGAGCTGCTTGCAGCTCGCGCAACGCGCAAATACTAGTAAATAATATATATCTGCTAACTTACAAACTAAAAATATAACTAAACTAAATAACACGTAAACAACTACATATGTAACTATGTCTATGTTATATTAATAAACTATTCTCCTAAATAACTGTTTCAGTAACAATAATAAATCTACTCCGAATATCGCTACAATATTTTTTTAGTTTCGAAATGGTTGTTCATAGATAGATGGCGCTATCAAATGAAAATTATTGAATTATTTTAAAGTACTACTTAGACTGCGCTCTGTAACGAAACCATAGCGCGATTCAGACAGGTACAACGCCATCTATCGAGCGCGCATATAATATTTATCGCAAAACAATGGAGTTTTAGCTTTATTAATTTAATGAATTATGAACTTTATGTATTAATTTAGGTATATTAATTATAGTCTATGTATTACATTTATATTATTCCTTTCTATTCTATGTATGTATTCATCCAATTGAATACTAACTTAAACAACGAACAAAGTTAACAATGCAGTCAAAATCCATACACAATGTTCTTGCCAAACCGCAAATATAAAATTGTTTTTAAGGTATATTATTTTTTAATGTTTTTATAATTTTTCCTTTATATGTGGCTAATGACCTATCTTGGTGCAAAATTTGAAGTTTCTAAGTCTGCTAGAAGTACCTTAGATTTTTGATGATCGGTCAGTGAGTCAGTGAGTGAGTGAGTGACAAAATGGTGTAACTTTGATCGACCGTAACTCCTAAACTATTCATTCAATTGGCATGTAATTTCGAACTTAAGCTTGTTCTAATGCCTACTATTATTCACCGAAAACCTAAACTCCTAGCTTTGTCCACGTCGAAGTTATAGGGGGGGCGAAACAGCCGCGAATCGCTTCGAGAAAAGATGGTACGGCCGTGCCCTTTTGCTCGAGACTTGGCGGGGCACTGCCGTGCCCCCAGATACCTAATTCAAATACTTTTGGGTTCTTTGAAAAACTAGAAACTTTACTGTATAAATTATTATTAAAACATAAGAAAAAAATTATTATAACGGGTGATATGAACATAGACACGTTAAAAAACACTAGCGAGTCGACTAAGTTGATAGATATTTTCTCTAACTACGGGTTTTACCAACATAATTATTAACACACCAACACGTCAAACATCTTGCCTAGACCACATTTTTAGGGTCCGTAGTCAACAAGGAACCCTTATAGTTTCGCCATGTCCGTCCGTCCGTCCGTCCGTCCGTCCGTCCGTCCGTCCGTCTGTCCGCAGTTTAGCTCAGAGACGCACAGTACTAGAGAGCTGTAATTTGGTGTAAATATACGGATTTGTTGTGCCGAAAAAGTGGTAAAATAAAATCTCGTAAAATATTTTTTTTTAGGGTACCTCCTGTACCCTTGTTCCTGCTATACATTAATGATCTGCCAAGTGTCACTAGTCATAAGTGCGTACTCTTTGCTGACGATGTCAGTGGTGATACCTCAAGATAATTTTGACAACCATGAAGAAGCAGTGCGCACTACAATAAGTAATACATATATTGAATTGGCTTTCACACAATAATCTTAAGATAAACATAGCTAAGACTAAATACATACATTTCACGAATTATAAACAAATTCCAACAAATATTAACATCACACTAGAAGGAGAAAAAATAGGCAGAGTCGATAATATTAAATTCTTAGGGCTCACTTTAGATGAACACTGTAATTGGAAATCACATGTAGACGTAGTATGCAAAAAACTTAGCAGATTTACTTATGCCATAAGAGAATTAAGGAGAACAGCCAATGAAACAGCAACTCTTACGGCATATCATGGATATGTAGGATCCGTCCTAAAATACGGACTACAAAGTCAATATCAAAAACAAAGTATTTATTTCAAGTAGGCCAGTTACAGGCACTTTTGAATTGTCATAGACAATCAAAGGAATATTATTAAACACTACAAAAGTTATGGTGCTACAGTCCCAGTCACAAGACATAAAAACTGTGAAAGTACCGTAGATGCCCGTTCCAAGAAGTAGATCTCTATGGAGAAGAACGTGCAAGAAACTCCATGGACACTCTTTTTAGATCGCCAGAATAATTACAGAACCTTTGTTACATCATTCATTTGAGGTGGTACATTATGTGAGAACGATGTAGCAAGTTTTTGACTAAAAGTGTCCAGAGTAACAATTAAAACAAAGACAATTCAAAAACAAAATGATCAATAATTATTAAAATAAACCGTGGTAGCTAAGAGATGACCAGTCTCAACTGACAGCGCCCGTTCACGAACATGACACATGCATCAGCACCATTCAGCTCAACCATTTTGGAGGGAGCTAAATGATCCGACACACGCGCCACCATCAGCGAGACATTTGAGTGAGCATGACACACTCTCAGCCGCCAGGGTCATTCAAGTCAACAAGAGACGTAGGTACTCAGTGAATGACAGCTCTGAAGTACATAGTACTCACACAATGCCGGCTATGAAACTATATAATACAAGGAAGATTGAATCTATACAATGCAAATACAGTTGTACAGTCTTCAGCAGCTCCAACAATGGTATTAAGTATACTTCCACTATCAATTTATTTATACATTCACTGTCTCATGGAGCAGGACCAGTATGGAGCCAAGCATTTTCATCAGCGATATAGTCGCTCAGTTTATAATATGCCTGCTTACACAGTGTGCGTTTAATGCATGTTTTGAATTTCGTTTCATTCAGTTCAAGAACGTTTTGTGGTAGCTTATTATAGCATTTTAAACAGTACCCCATGAAAGAAGAATCTACTTTTACTGTTATGGGGCAACTAGACTCATGTTAATAGAGCATTTATATTGCAGAAAAGGTGCATCAGAGCGATATGTGGGGCCGGCCCTTTTGAAACATGCAGACCGCTTTTCAAAAAATTAGGTGTTTTGACTCTCGTGTATATGTACATATTAGAGGTAGGAATGTTTGTGAGGAACCAAACACACTTACATATTTGCTAAAGTCAGAGAGAATTCCAGGTATAAATCAAGAGATCCTACTAAGCTCAATATTATATGGTGTAAAAGCATTTTTCATAAAAACTTTTTAGAAAAAAATGTAACCGCCTTCAAAAATAACCACAAAAAAGGGTAAAATAACCTACAAAACTTTTCTTTCGGAAGTCGGTGGTTTTTTTATTAATTTCATTGTATTTTTGCCACCGACTTCCGAAAGAAAAGTTTTGTAGGTTATTTTACCCTTTTTTGTGGTTATTTTTGAAGGCGGTTACATTTTTTTCTAAAAAGATTTTTTTTAACTCTTTTTAGTATAAATATTCAGCCAAAATTCTTGTCAAATACATCATTTTCTTACATAATTATGTAAGAAATCTGTAGCACCGGTAATAACATCGTTAACATCTCTTTCATTCCTTCCCTATCTCAAAAACTACTGAACCGATTTTGATGAAACTTGCAGTATTCCTTAAGTTGAACGATACCTAGTACAACATAAAAAGAATTACTTAAATCGGACTTGTAGTTCCGGAGATATGCGAACACAAACATAATTTACTAAAACAGTCGATGTCGACTCCTTACTAGAGGAGTTGTACCTTCCATGATCAGCTCATTCACCTGAGATGATGATTAACAGATGCAAATACTTGAACAGCTTTAGAAAATATATGAAAATGGTACTATGTGCCTATAAAATTTGAAGGTTGCCCTCGATTTCCCTGGGATCCCATCATCAGATCCTGACCTGATGATCATGGGACCAATTGGAAAGTATACCCTTTCAAACAAAAGAAAAAAAATCCAAATCGGTCCAGGCGTCTTCGAGAAATTTGGGGACATACATAAAAAAAAAAAAAAAGATTCCGACGAATTGAGAACCTCCTCCTTTTTTTGAAGTCGGTTAAAAAGAACAGCCAAATGATGTGCATAAAAGTGTACAATCACATCCCACGTGTTTACAGAGAACTTCCTATGAATAAATTCAAAAATAAACTAAAACAATGGTTGATTGAGAGTTGCTTTTACACACTTAATGAATTTTTCAATTATAAGCAAAATTAATTAGTCTATGTTAAGAATTGATCGTTGATTATAAATTTAATGTAATGTCTATCTTTGAATAAAGTAAATATTTTTTTTTTTTTATTTCCACTATAATTTAATTTGACATTTCATTATCATCATGTAATTTAATTTAATTTTGACATTTTCTTGACAAACTTTATTTAATTAACATTTCCATTTAATTTAATATGTGAATTTAATATGTGACATTCGTATAATTTGTAACTAGCGTCAATTTATTTCAATAAAATTGTAATCAATAAAATATTGTGATGTAATGCATGCATAATAAACCTGTAATTTTCGCATGCCTACTGCAGGTGAGATGTCTTTGTACCACCCATCAATTTTAACAGCTTTGTAAAACCATCTCTAGCGAATAAATGATTCTATTCTATTCTCTTCTATTCAAATAGTTCACCCTTACGGCTGCCTATCCCCTTTCTCTAACAATAATCAAGTTGCTCAAGCGTACCGTGGACTCGGCCTGTAACAGAGCATATTGCGATTGTATTGCCGGATGCCGAAGTGGATTTAATCGGCACTTTATTCATTTCATATTTAAATCTGATCCCCTTATCGACAGGCGTGTCTCGTTAAATAATAGTGACGATTCAGATATAGGCCTACCAGTGGCCATTTAACGAGACACCGCCGTTTAATCTAGCGTTCTTTGGAACGGAGCTATTCAATGATAACCCCATCTCAGTGTAATCTACCCCCACAGCTGGAAATGTGCACCCATCAACCACCCGCAATGTCTCTGGGCTAGGCTGCAAGGAGACAGTAATCATCAACAGCATTTGGTTATTTTGCTAAACAAATAGCAATATTTGTTATATTTGCAAATGCCTGTCATTGGCACATAAAAGCTTGGCTGGAAGAATATAATTTGAATAGTTGAACTATGAACACGGTTCTGCCTTTGATACGTGGTACATTCGTCTAGTAAAGTCAACATTCGTCAGGCGTCATTGGCGTGTGAGTCATTGTACTCAGTATAGCGAAGGCTTTCCCCGTGCCTTTTAACCAAACGCCAATGACTAATTACTGTGAGGTTACGGAACAGGGACTCGAAACTAATAATATATGAGATAATAATATAAAATATAATAACGTGAAGGCTCCGCTCCGCCATACTGAAATAAATGATTATCAGCAGCCATTCTGCGTCTCCTCCAATCTGCTACTATAAAGTTAATTATAACTAACACTTACCAAGTGCTTATTGAAGAGTATTAGTCTATAATTTACTTACAGACTCTGCTCAAATACCACCCTTATGATCACCATCATCAGACCGCCTTCTGGATTCGTCTTCTCGCGTTCCACCGATCACTTACATTAGATTTACTTCAACTATTGATACTTGACCTATCCTACTAATATTATAAAGGCGAAAGTTTGTAAGTATGGATGTATGGATGTATGGATGTTTGTTACTCTTTCACGCAAAAACCACTGAACGGATTTGGCTAAAATTTGGTATACAGATAGTTTATAACCTGGATTAACACATAGGATAGTTTTTATCCCGATTTTATGTTCCCGTGGGATAATTTTCGAGTTGCAGCGGGTGAAACCGCTGGCAACAGCTAGTCTAATATAATTTAAACAAACTCCTCGATAATACCGCGTCCGGCATGTCGGGCGTCTCAAACCGAATATCCTGAACTTTCTCCTGGGTTCACCCGTGTGTACCTCAAGACGTTCCAAGCCCAATTGCCCTGAGTAATCATCAGCGTCCCCTCAGTCCAGCTAGGTACCTGCTAAGGGACTCGCCAAGCCCTTAGGAATTCCCACGACACCGTGGCATGTTTATGAGGGCTGTTAGCCCGAATATCTCTTTTGTTTTTGTGCTGTGCCCGTCTCAATTGCTCTAAAAGGATCGTTTTGGCCATTTCGTGAAACTCAAATTACAAACACGTGTGCAGATAAGCTAAGATGTAAGATTGTTTCTTTAGAATTCTTCTAAAATATCAGTTAACGTCTGTCAATAGTTTTTAAGAATAAAGGATTTATGCTTCGCAAAGCAATTGAATAGTTTTTTGTTCTACTTCTCCAAAATAAGTATGAGCGTTCTGTTATTTATTGGCTGTCGGGTAATAAAGTAAAGATTTAATGTGTTTCCAAGCGGCCCAGATGCACTTGGTGAGTTAAAATAAATATCCTATATGAATTAAAAACAAGGGTTCATGACAGACAGTCACAGTAAGATAAGAAAATTAAATGCTTGTAATGATTAACGTTTTTATTTGGGCAAGGATTAATATTTTGTTTATAAAAAAAAATACCGTCGCAAGTAATGCATTATTTGAAAACCAATTAATTTGATTTCCATAAAAAAGGTTATGGTAAGTTAACCTTCAAGAGGTCAACCGCCGAACCAACTCGGTTGGGCAGCGTTCGGGAAACTACGCAATGTCTTTTCGTCCGACATACCTCAGTGCCTCAAGACGAAAGTCTTAAACCAATGTGTGTTACCAGTGATGAGTTACGGCACCGAAACGTGGTCTTTCACTATCGGCCTCATCTCAAAGCTCAAAGTCGCTCAACGAGCTATGGAGAGGGCTATGCTAGGTGTTTCTCTACGTGATCGAATCCGAAATGAGGAGATCCGTAGACGAACTAAAGTCACCGATATAGCCCACCGGATTAGCAAGCTGAAGTGGCAATGGGCAGGCCATATTGCTCGCAGAGCAGATGGCCGATGGGGTCGAAAAGTACTAGAGTGGAGACCACGGACTAGCAAGCGCAGCGTAGGACGTCCACCAGCAAGGTGGACAGACGACCTTATAAAGGTCGCCGGAAGACGCTGGATGCAGGTCGCTTCCAACCGGTATCTGTGGAGATCAAAAGGGGAGGCCTATGTTCAGCAGTGGACGTCCTATGGCTGAGATGATGATGATGAAGTTAACCTTATGCACTGGCAGGCATGGTCAAAAACCATGAAACCAGGTGAAATTATCACCTGAAATCGAGCCATATTGTTCATGTGTCCGCGAGCGTCATCCCCCCGTGGAGAAAACAGGGGAAAACATTATACAGTGAGATGCACGATCATTCAGAGTAAAAAACTTTTTCAAAAAAAAATGTGACCGCCTTGAAAAACAACCACAAAAAACTGTAAAATAATCTACAAAATAACTTTTCTTTCGGAAGTCGGTGCCTTTGTTTTTTTTCTTTTCATTGTCTTTTTAGCCACCGACTTCCGAAAGAAAAGTTATTTTGTAGATTATTTTACACTTTTTTGTGGTTGTTTTTAAGGCGGTTACATTTTTTTTGAAAAAGTTTTTATTTTACTCTTCTTAGTTTAAATATTCAACCCGAATTCTTGTCAAGAATATTATTCTCTTACATGTGCACTATTTTGTAATCCTTCGCACCAGTACTTACATCACTCATGTACACATTAAGCTAATAAAATTCCATATCTCAAAAATTACTGAACCGATTTTGATGAAACTTGCAGTATTCTCTAAGTTAAATGATACCTAGTACAACAAAATAATAATTACTTAAATCGGACTTGTAGTTCCGGAGATATACGAACACAAAGTAAATCAATCGATGCCTACTCCTTACTGTTAAGGAGTTGTACCTTCTATCATCAGGTCATCCACCTGAGATGATGATTATCAGATGCAAATACTTGAACAGCTTTAGAAAATATATGAAAATGGTACTATGTGCCTATAAAATTTGAAGGTTGCCCTCGATTTCCCTAGGATCTCATCATCAGATCCTGACCTGGTGATCATGGGACCAATTGGAAAGTATACCCTTTCAAACAAAAGAAAAAAATTCCAAATCGCTCCCGGCGTCTTCGAGAAATCGGGGAACATACATAAAAAAAAATAAAAAAAGATTCCGACGAATTGAGAACCTCCTCCTTTTTTTGAAATCGGTTAAAAAGGCGCGCGTGAAAAAATACGAAACGGCCTTTGGGAGAAGGGGTTTTATGAAAAAACCACTGCATCAATCAATTTCAAATAAAATTTATGGAATTCTTCGATAAATGTGCTGTGTCGCTACGGACTTTGTTTTGGAAATTTGATGCGTCTTTAATTTCTAATTTACGCCCAAAGTTGTGTTAAAATTAGCAATAAAAACGAATCTTTGGAAGCTCGTAACTTTTTAATGGCTTGTTATTTCAAAATTCTGCTTCCGTACAGACACAAACAATAATGAGACAAAACGATACCATGTTAACTTTGGATGTACCTTGTCAAATAGTGGAGTAAAACCCCAACGAAGTTTCTATGGAAAAAATGTTGACTTGTTTCACCTTAAAAGATGGATATAAATATGCTGTCGCAGACTTTTTTTTAGAACGTTTCATGAGAAATAATTCCGTCATACATAATTTTTGCGTAATATACGAGTAATATAAACCGTTTACGCAGTGCACGCAAAGGAAACACTCGATAATATTTTCCCGATTTGACAACATTTTTCATTGCTGCTCTGGTCCTATCGGTAATAGCGTGATGCTATATAGCCTTTCTGGATAAATGGACTATCCAACACAAAAAGCTCTGACACAAAGCCATCACAGTTCTACTTTTCGCCAACATGAGCGCTGCAATCGAATAGTACGACCCCACCTGGTACTGCGCACCCAGCGCATAGATAAAATTGTTGTAAATAATGTTGACTACACTGCAAACGTCTGACAACTGGTTGTGTCGGCAGCACAACTGAGTACGGGCCTTGCGGGGAGAGGGGGGAGGTGAAAGAAGATGGTCCGCAGCCTCCGTGCGGAAATAGCGCGCGCCCCCGCCAGGCGCCACTCGTGCGCCGACAAGAGTGCGGTACGCACGCGCACTGAGTTGTGTCCGTTCTGTGAGTGTGTCGTGTTGTAGTGTTGTGTTGTGACAGTGTCATAGTGCAGCATGCGAATCTGGACGGTCGCGTTAATGCTCTGCGGCGTCGGTGAGTGCGGCCACTAGTGCCACCCGGCCATACAATACCTCCTCATTCATTATTCTTAAATAAATTATGCATTGCCCTAGCGAGGACTTAATAATCGTGTATTGTTAAGGCATTTACAGATATATAAAGCCACACTCACAAACACCCCGAATATACTTACCTAGACTGAAAGCTCGTCAATCCTCCCAACTGTTATCGGTTATTGTCCAATTAAACCCAAAGGTTGACTAGTAGAGAACTCTACGGGGTTGACGCTTAAATTTTAATTTTATTTCAATGTAATTAAATTACTAAATAAGTGATAAAAATATAATTATGCAGAAGTAAAACTTCAAATTAACAAAAATTGCGAACAAAATATTAACAAAAGACAAATTATAAGCAAAACTTAAATTAAAAATATATTAATTTACTTAAATAAAAAACTTAAAAAAAAATAACCGCCTTCAAAAACAATCACAAAAAGGGTAAAATAACCCACAAAATAACTTTTCTTTTGGAAGTCGGTGGCTTTGTTTTATTATTTCGTTGTCTTTTTTGCCACTTTTGAAGGCGGTTAATTTTTTTTTGAAAAGTTTTTTATTTTACTCTTTTTATTAGTTTAAATATTCAACCCAAATTCTTATCAAATACATCATTTTCTTATATTATGTGCACTAGAATTTTGTAATCCGTAGCACCGGTATTAACATCGCTCATGTACACAATAAGCTAATAAAATTCTTTATCTCAGAAACTGCTGAACAGATTTTGATGAAACTTGCAGTATTCCCTAAGGTGAACGGTGAAATTTTCAAAATTCTTTTTTTTTTTGTTAAACTAGGGATTAGTTTAACAAAAAAAGAATTTTGAAAATCGGTCCACAATTGGCGGAGTAATCGCGTAACAAACACGCAAAAAGTAGAGATCATCATAATTATCATCCAAGTAGCCGAAATTAATAAAAATGCTCACAAAATAAAAAGTATGTACTGAACCGAATTGAATGAAATTTTTATGGGACTTAATGGCAAGTATACTGCATCGAACACAAAAATCATCACACTAATCGGACTAGAAACCTCGAAGTAATCGATGTACCTACATATATTAAAAAAAAAACCGACCGAATTGAGAACCTCCTCCTTTTTTTGAAGTCGGTTAAAAAGGCACTAACACACTTAGGCATCCGAGGTCTGTATCGCCAGGCTGTCATCTGGGAAAGTGCCCAGAAGGCATTTAGCATTGCCACGATAAATTATTGCCATTCATCGCTTATTCTTTACTTAAATGTATCATTTGATTAGTGATGAGTCTGTTATAGTATACTTACATAATAAGTATATTAGGCAACCATGCACTTTAGTAACCACTTTATGAGTGTAAAAAAAAAAGAAATTGTAGCTAGTACGATATTTATCGACCTAAAATTGTAGCTAGTACGATATTTATCGACCTAAAATTGTAGCTAGTACGATATTTATCGACCTAAAATCAAAGAAAACATTTTTGAACGATTTTGGTAAGTACAAGCACCTAAAATGTGAGTCAAAAGGTGTTAGGAGTCATTCTTTTAACTTGGCTAAAAAGTGAAACTTCATGAGACATACGGAGACTCTTCTTCTGAACCTAAAGCTCTAGCTTTTTTGATAACATTTTGACATAATTGTTTTTGGTCAATAATGAGTTTCCCACAAAATTTAGTAAAATTCATCAAAACGTTTGACTACATTTTGTAAAGATCGCTTCATAGTAAATTGCTTAATTACACTCTGCATCTGTGCATTCTCTGGCGTTTGTGTCCTCGTGTGTCGAGTCTCGGTGTTGATATTATTAAACTGCACTGCAAATTGTGTCCTGTCTGAGATTAGAGATACTAGGGTTATTATTACTTATTATACCTCATTTTGTGTACTTTTTATGCGACACTGCAAGAAGACTTAATACATATTATTTTTGATAAAAACTGTTAAGCGGTCAGTAGTTGGTGGGAGGTCGGCAATTGGGTACTTTACCCTATTTGTAAAGTACGTCAATATAAACTCGTTTTGAGTTTTGTATTTCGAATTCGTCGGCCTAA
Source organism: Agrotis clavis (assembly GCA_954870645.1). Classification (NCBI taxonomy): domain Eukaryota; kingdom Metazoa; phylum Arthropoda; class Insecta; order Lepidoptera; family Noctuidae; genus Agrotis; species Agrotis clavis. The sequence continues at coordinate 25,203,453 of OX940933.1, forward strand.
TTCGTTAACCTGCTAAGTGCATTTTTGCAAAGTTTACAGGACGAAGAAAAAACTGAATAATATCTATAATAGTTTAGCGTTTAGCAATCAAAATTTTGAAAATCCCGTTGACTTCTATATTTTTTCTTGATATTTTAAAAACATAATAGGTATTTAAAAAAACCTTAACAGATTTTTCAAAAGTGAGGAAAACGTTTATTTTGCAGTTATTCGAGGTGAAATTTCAATTTGCTTGAGGACTTAGCAGTTTTTATCTTTTTGGTATGGTGTATAGACAATTGAATAGTACAGTTAAACGAATTCAATCAGTAATCAAAATAATTATTTATTATTAAAAATTTAACAATCAGTCCCTCTTGAATAGGAAACAGGGTTAAAATATCTAAACTTAACTTTTCATCGCACTCCACATCGATCTCCACCGGCGGTTTACAACAGTGTAAACACTTGTTTGCAACAAAAATTCGTTTGACCTTCAACAACCTCTGTGGACGGACGCGCGTTGCCAACCGCGTGTGGATGCCGCCGTTGTAAACACGTATTCCACATTGTAAATGCTTGTTGTAAACCAACCAGCAGCAACCGTTGCGTCCGCACGTTACGCACACATATTTAAAAAGAAATTATTAGTGAGTTTATTAAACTCTATAGGGGCCTGCCCTGTCTTTGGGACCTATCTTCAGAAACGTATAAGGACACGGGCCAAGAAACTGTTTTAGTTATAAATGGCTTCACCATTTCTAATAACTCATAGAATGTTTCCTTTTCCATTCTGAGAAAGTTGCGCAGGTCACCAAAATCAAGTAGATTCATTAAATTTAGATGACTAAGTTTTATTCTTTCCTTAAGCCAACGCTTCATCCAAATTCTTTTCTTTTTTCTCCTCACTTGCGCACACAAGTGCTAATGCCACGCCAACTTTTTGAAGTTTAGTTAAATATGGAGCCATATCGCAACGCGTGCTTCCAAACAAAGAATCGACAACAAACTAAGGTGGGAGCCAACGGGAGCCTTGTTGTAAACAGTGTGGACGCAAACGCCAACCGTAGGCTCCACAAACCTCCCACCAAGGTGACCCCTGTTGGAAGCTTGTTTAGAACAGTCTGGCCCGGCCTACGATATGAGAGTAGATAAAAATATTTATATTATTTTATTAAAGCTCAACGGAATGCTTATACCCTAACTCACTTAGCTATAAAGAACGCTACGAGTATTTTAATTTCACGGCTTTTAATAAGATTAATGATTATTTATAACTAAGTACCTATTGCTCTTGGTTTCAACTGTTCGGCTCTCATTGCTCGTAGCGTGATATTTTATCTTTAGCCTTCAATGGATTCAACACTAGTTAGATTACAAAAAAAAAAAAAAAAAAAAAAAAAAAAAAAAAAAAAAAAGTAGCGCGTTAAATCAAACAAACTCTTCTGCATCAATAATATTACTAAAGTGTGTTTTGAATTTGAGAGAACTGTTGCCAGCGGCTTCGCTGTCTACAACTTGAAAGTTATCCCAAGGGAACATAAAATTAACCCACGGGAACATAATATCGGAATAAAAACTATCTTATGTGATAATCCAGGTTACAAACTATCTGTGTACTCAATTTTATTCAAATCCGTTCAGTAGTTTTTGCGTGAAAGAGTCACAAATGTCCATCCACCGAAAAAAACTTTCACGTTTTATAATATTACTAAGAAGTAGGATAGTAAGAAGTAATATCAGTGTAGTCAGTGTAGATAATGTAACTACGACACGATTGGCGCAGTGGCTGAGAGATTGGACTCGCCGCGGGTTCGATTCCCGCACGGAGCATTATTTGTATGATCTACAAGTAGTTGCTTCGGGTCTGGGCGTTTGTATTATGTGAGTTTATGTTTGTAAACGCACCCACGTCACAGGAGAAATTCCTAGTGTGGGGCAACGTTTTTAAAACAAAAAAAAATGTAACCGACTTCAAAAACAACCAAAAAAAAGTTCAAAATAACCTTTTTTTCGAAAGTGGTGAAACCATTATTTTTTTTTTCATTGACTTTTTGTCTGTGGTTATTTTGAACTTTTTTGTGGTTGTTTTTGAAGTCGGTTACATTTTTTAATTTATCCTTTTTAGTTTAAATACTCGTATTACCTACCCAAATTATTGTCAAATACATAATTTTCTTACATGTGCACTAAAATTTTGTAATCCGTAGCACCGGTAATAACATCGCCCATGTACACATTACTTACCTAAAAACATAAACTAGGTACTGAACCAAACTAAATGAAAGTTTTATGGGACAAAATGGCAGATATACTGTATCGAACAAAAAAAAGAGTCATCGAAATCGGACCAGAAACTTCGGAGTAATCGGTGCAGACAATGTTGAAAACTTTTTAGGTTTTTGTTGATTTTTCAAAAAGTGATAGTACGATTTCGATAAAATTTAAATGGTACCATTCGGGAAGTATACCCTTTCCAACAAAAAAAAAAACAAATCGGTTGGTAAACGACGGAGTTATGCCCGAACAAACATAAAAAAATATATATAAACATCCGAATTGATAAACTGCTCCTTTTGGAAGTCGGTTAAAAAAAAAAACAAAAATAATATGAACTTATTCCGTTCTTCACATAAACGTTCCTCTTCTTACCTAATATTAGACGCTATTGAAGCACTATTGTCTACATTTTCTTTCCCATTTCTCCCTTTAGAGGGTCTGCAGGCAGAAATTTCTAAAGAAATAAGCAGTACCTTTATACTTTAGTATTGAATAATGTCACTTCCTATTATATATTTATTGTGTACATAAATAGTTAAATTAATAAAGTATAGAAGTACCTATAGATAATTATGTTGTGGATATAAATACACACATCAAAAGTGTCTAGGGATCAACATATATTTTTGCAATAACTTTTCTCCTGATTGATATTAATTAAAATGTTCTTTAAGGATTCATCAAATAAAGTGTTATCGTTTGTCACAGTAACGATAAACCAAGTCACCTTTGCATTCATAAAGAAATTTGCCATTTTCCTAATAAAGGGATTTTTGACATTTGAACCACTAACATTAAAGTTCGAAAAAAAGACTGAAATAACAGTTTTCTTTAAAATTTTATTGGGTAACTTAAACAATTAATAATCCGTGTTTCTACCGCGAACACTAACAACACAAGAACATCGGTTTGGCATACTCAAAATGAGTTCATCCAAATCACGCTGTGGAATGGCCGCCCATGTTCGTTGCAACAACAAAAAAGGTCTTCTTGCGACTGGATACCCTCCATATTCGGCAGAGCTCTTCTCTGTAGCATATCCCATGCATGCTCAATCGGGTTCAAGTCTGGCGACTGAGCAGGCCAGGGCAGGACATTGATGTTAGCTGCGGCGAGAGTCTGTCTTACAACTCTTGCGGTGTGCGGTCGTGCATTATTATGCATTAACTGAAATAAGGGACCGATTTGCACTTGTAGAGGAACGATGACGTCTGATACAATCGTCTCAGCATAAATTTGAGCGTTGAGGTTGCCTCTGATCCAAATCAACTCAGTTCTTCCGCCGCGCCGATCCTAATACCCGCCTATACCATGATGGTTCCACCACTATAAGGATGGACTTTCTGGCAGGATTTTAATCGCTGTTGGCGTCCAGGGGTTCTCCAGTGTCGTATACGTCTTGTATCCGGTCTCATACCAAAACGAGACTCATCAGAAAAGCACACGAAACGCCATTGTTCTTCTGCCCAATTTCTGTGTTCAAGAGCCCATTGATATCGAATCCTACGATTGTGCATTGCTATAGGTGGTACCCGTAGCGGTCTTCGGGAATGAAGGTTCACTTCATGCAAGCGGTTTCTGACTGTTTGGTCGCTAATTAAGTTCCCTGAAGAGTGATGAAGCCTCACGGCTAACATCATGGCGGTTATTGTTGGAGCTCTTCGAGTTAAGATTTGAATGTATCGGTCTTGTCTCCGTGTGGTGCAGCGATACCGTCCTCCATGGCGCTCAGCCACGGTACCAGTGCTTCGGTAACGTGTCCAAAGTCGACTGATAACACTCTGACTTGTATTCAGAGCTAAAGCCACAGTACGTTGCCGGGAACCAGCTTCTATCATTCCCACGGCTCTGAGCATTTCTTCCCTGCTTAAATGACGTCGCCGCTCCATAATAACGTTGGTTTTAATCAGTAGTAGGGAAACAGTAGCACTAATAATGTCTTCAATGCGTTGTATGTTTTTATAGGGAAAATATTGACAGCTGATTTTCATCTTTTACTCGAATTTGATTTACAGTTCCTGATTCAAATTATGAAATGCACCAAAAAGGATCCATATAAATTTATAAAATCATAAATTTATTACAAAGCCACATCTCAATCTCAAGAAATCCGCATAAAAATGCTTGATCCCTAGACACTTTTGATGTGTGTAGAACCTTAACCGTAATACCTACAGACTGTAAAACTATTATTGCGATCCAATAAAAATAATACTTCTTTAGCCCTCTAACCTTCCGTAATACATTACGCTTACAGTTTTTGATCGATTATAATTTATTTATCTTTTATTATATTGGTCTCATGGAAATTTTAAATAAAGCAATGTTGCGTCCGTAAACCCTATGATAATAAAATACCCTGCCAAAATCAGTACGAAATTTAACAATTTGCTAAGCTGAGGGTTGTTTTTAATGCCATTTTATTTCAGTTTTACATGATAGATTCCTTAGAGTTTGGTATTATTTTCGTTATTTAACACAGATAAAATGCTTTTCTACATGTTTCTCAAGTTTTAGTGAGCCTTAATTTGTTAAAATGATGGGTTCAAAATCTGGTTAACTCAAAGTATGAAAAACCATTTAATTGACATGAGATGTTAATAGTTGGCTGTTAACCAAATGTACCAATATACCAGTAATTAACACCACTATTTTTGCCAACCGGATACAATGTGGCATGCCCGACAGAATATGTCAACCGTACCGTCCTTGACAATATATTTCCGGTAGTTGTTCGTCATGATAACTTCATCCGTAATCGCACAGACAAAACCTTCGGTTTCCCCGAAGAGGTCACCGAAACGTAGCCAGGCTACAGACGCCAAAAAGTCTACATCAGGCCCGTAAAGGGCCCGGTAAAACCGTCCGTGTAGCTCCTTGCTCTGCCATACCTCCCTGCGGTCATTAGTATCCAATACATAGATATATTTTCTGTGATCCAATACCACAGGTTTGCGCTAGTTCTCGTTAGCTAAGGAGAGCGGGGTAAGGCCGCCTTTCGCCCATATTCAAAGTCGAAACATCATTTCCTCCACTCCACTCAACATCACCTAGGTGGATTGATATTCATAGTTGCAATTTTTCTCCTCACCTCCAATAGTTGCTCCAGTTGAGGTGAGGTTAGATAGGATGTGAGGAGAGGAACTATCTGTCAAATTTAAGGTAGGTCGGCATCTACCTTACAGCTTCCTTGAGGTAGTTAACAAGGAATTTGCAACTAAAAACACCCGTTTTTAATCCGATTTCCATAATGTCTTTTGAATAATTTATTGAATGTGTACGATAATCCTTACGATTACATGTCTACCGTCGACCCTATTTACGAGATACAGAAAACCCAATTGAGTTTAATGATAAAATTAATAGATTTAAAAAATCTTAAAACCCACGTTTTTAAATTTCTTAAAACTATACTTATTTTTAAGAAATTTAAAAACGTGAGTTTTTTGTTTTTTTTTTAATCTTTTAATTATTTTATTACTTTTATCTTTTTTTTCATATTCCTGATAGCAAACCCTTTCGTTTAATATCCACCTCATGGGGGTGCATTTCAAATAGCCAATCCACCATATTGGATGTCCGCCATGTTGGATTTAAGACACGTGAACATTTTTTTCATATTCCTGAAAGCAAACCCTTTCATTTGATACCCATATCATGGGGGTACATTTCAAATAGCCTGTCCGCCATCTTGGACGTCCGCCATATTGGATTTAAGTCACGTGACTATTTTTTTCGTTTAAGTACCTGACAGCAAACCCTTCAATTTAATACCCATATCATGGGGGTGCATTTCAAATAGCCAATCCGCCATCTTGTATGTCCGCCATGTTGAGTTTAAGACATGTGACTATTTTTTTCATATTCCTGACAGCAAACCCTTTCATTTGATACCCATATCATGGGGGTGGATTTCAAACAGCCCGTCCGCCATCTTGGTTGGGCCACCATATTAGATTTATTATGACGTTTCTTAGCTAGGCATGTATTGTTATGACAGGCCTGTTGGTCTAGTGGTTTGTGACCCTGACTGCTATACTAGAGGTCGTGGGTTCGATTCCCGCCCAGGACAAATGTTTGTGTGATGAGCACGATCATTTGTTCTGTGTCTGGGTGTAATTTATCTATAAATATGTATGTATTTAGAAATATATAAGTATGTTTATCAGTTGTCTAGTACCCATAACACAAGCTCTGCTTAGCTTGGGACTAGATGGCGTTGTGTGATAGTTGTGGAATATTATTATTATTATATTATTATTATTGTCATCAGAACTCTGAGCGTACTGTTAGGCCGGGCCTTCCGAAAGGCTTTTTAAAAAAGAATTTGAAATTACTTAGACGAAGTTTATTGGAAATAGTACAGAATAGGATTTTGTAGGATATGTGTGGCTCTCAGGGCTGCTGAACTGGAACTGCTGGCCGTCGTCAGGCGGCCTCCTACGACGGTTACTTATCTTAATTACTATGATACCTGGAGATGGCGGTTATCTGTAAACGTGAGACGGGAAGCAATACTGGGAAGTGCGGATGCGCACTTCTAACGGTTTGTTTGGAATTCGTTAACATCACAAGGCTATAACAGCCCCTCGTTTAAGTGGAAACTTACGCTTTTTAAAGCGAAGTTTTCAGAAAAGAAAGGACTTAGTTTGTTCTTAGTCGTGGATTTGTCAATTGAATATTAGCGTCTGGGTTATTGTCGTTTACGGATTCATCTCCATTTTGAGTCAGCTTATATTTATTGTAGAGGGCCACGCATTTCCTATTACAACAGTAATATGACATAAAAACAACAAAGAATAAAATGAAAATATATAAAGTAATGGAATGTGACGGAATTACATCAGGTGATTCAGATTGGTTAAAAGTTTTTGCTATTTCTAGGATGTTATTAATTCTATCGTTGATTCTATCTAGGTTATCGGTATTTAGATTGGAAATCTTAGTTAGGTTCTTATTATAATTAAGCTTATTGAAGTTTGACATATTGCAGCATGAATCGTTAATTAAATTAAAATCAGAGTGTACGTAATTAAGGGACAATTTGGGATATTTTTTACTTATTAATTTTACATTCTTACAGTATCCATTACAATTAGACTTAAGGCTGCATATTCTGAAAGTTGGCAACGTCGCAAAAAGCTGTCAAATATTTACAAGTTTTAATTAATTTGGAAAAAATTCTGTATGAAAACAAGAAATATCGCTCTGTAGTGCACTAAAAAAATGATATAGGAATGCAATTAAAACACTGAATTTGATGTTGTAACCGTTTCAGGTGCATAAAAGGCATTTGGAAAGCTTCCAAATGCTTTTTCTACATATAAAACTATATATTCGGTGTTACGATATTAATTATTGCATTCCCTTATCAATTTTTTAGTGCACTACATAGCCATATTTCTTATTTTCATACAGTAACAATGCTAAATTAATTAAAACTTGTTAATATTTGACAACCATTTGCGACGTTGCCAGCTTTCGGAATATACGCTCTTAAGAGTTAGTATACCTGTGCCAAAGATAGTATATTCAGTTATCTTATTGCCACATTCGACATTCAATTTAGTGGGTTCTGAATGTGTGAATATCCATTTATTATTATCCAAAGATTGCCAGATGTCAATCAAACCATACAAAAATTTAGTTGTACATTGTGTAGGAAGTGATGTAAGAATTTTAGTCATTATCTCGGTTTCACAAATAGGATTATCTTGCGTGCTTAGCTCGCTGGTCTGTTTACAAACATAGTTATTACTAGTAATAGTTTTACAATCAGTAAGTCTACTTAGTGCTAAGTATTTAGATCTATCTTGGCTTAGAGCTATGTATGGGTATGTTGGTAATATTAAGGCATATGATTTGGATACATTGATATCGTGAGGCACAGGAACAGGAATATTTTTATACAAGTTATATTTACTAATTAAAACTAAAGGAATTCTTAAAGTCAACACAAGCTTATCATCTAAAATATAAGTTACAATCTCTGACAGGTTAATTAAGGTATGTATATAACTTATTTCTAGGTCTATGGGAAACTCTGTGTATTTGGGTAAGTTCTTACTGTTTTCTACAAGGTCAATAAACAAATCTCTAGGCGATAGCACTGAAGGGTGCAAGGTGTTTGATTGTGCAAACAAAATCGAATTAATGACATCTTCTAATTTGTAGGATAGACTTAGCATACTTGATTGGAGCACATTTAACGCGTTTTGAAGAGTGCTTTTGAGTAATAGGGCATTCGTTATTACTGTGATATTGTCAACGTGGTGTGAGAGGTTTTCTAAAGCGGTATTAAGAGAGTTTTCATTCTTGTTAATTTCTATGAATGATCTATTAAAATTATAGATAGCGGATTTTGAAATGAGGGTGTTTTCTTTTACTATTCCTAGAAGTTTATTGTTGTTTTCCTTTAAGGATTGGATGGCGTTGCTGTAATTAATAGCATCGTCTTCGTCCATTGTCCCAAATATGTGTTTGAGAATAGTACCTACACCGGATATCCAGGCAGATCTTTTAGATTTGGTGGATAATAGATGTGAAATGGAATAGAAGTCTTTAGTTATGTCATCATTCATAGAGATTAGCGGTTGGAATGTGTTCTCACAATTAATATTGTGGGCTGTATCAATTTTGGTGCATAGGTGAAGAGATGAATATAGTGTGCTCTTTATGTTGTCGATGTGAGACCTTATGTAGTTTATTTCTATAGGTATTAAGACATGAAGGTGGTCGTTCACTAGTCTAACTGATCCGGAAGGGTTAAAATAGATGCCAGGGCTTTTGGAAATTTGTTCGATGGTAGTGTTGTCTTGGATGTCTGACATACTACATAACGCTGCCAGGCTGTAAAAGAGTAATATTACCTTATTATCTAATTAAACTAACGCGTAAATTTATGACCTAAGAGTGAGCTAGTTTTAGCTCATCGTAGTGGTGTTTTACGTTTTTTCTGTTAATTAATAAGGAAACCGTGTGGTTCCCATGGACCTGGGTTATCTTATACGGTCCTTTCCATAGCGGAGATAACGCCTTCCGCATTCTCAGATGGCTCTTTAAATAGACGAGGTCACCGACCTTGTATACAACGGGTCGTGACCTTTGATCATAATATGTTTTACACATTTCCTTTGACTTGGCTATATTTTCAAGAGCTTTTTGATGGGATAATTTCAACCGGTGATTTAGCATTTTAATATATTCGTGATACAGTGGAATCTCTATAACTCGAATGTCAAGGGAAATGCTAAAAAATTCGAGTTATCGAGTTTTCGACTTAACAAGAACTTCGAGATACTAATGACTTAACTGCTGAAATTTCGACTTACAGAGGCGCGATTTCTAAGTGTATATTTCGATTTGTAGAGTCGAATTTGAATAATAATTCAACTTAGGTTTTTTTATTATTTATTACATATTAAAACAAATTACATACTAATGATGTAAACTGTACACTAAAAAATCCGTTATCTTCTTTTGATTTAAACAATTTGCAGATTTTTTATAAATTATTTTTTCAAGCTCAAACAATGAACCGAATAGGTACATGATCCTCAATATCATCACAATCTTCAACATAACTTTAGAGTGTTGATTGCAGCTCTGGCTTCGATAAGGACCAAACATGACGTTCACAGCTGTGTTACTTAGAAAGTTTCATGAATGTATTCATTCATTGCACATGTTTAAGACAAAAACAATAGACTAAAAGCCCCGAACTCACTTTGGATTTTATTGCTATTATTTCGGGGAATTCCAAGTAAGACGTCATTATATTTTACTAACTACGACTTACGGCGTCTCCTTTTTGAAATTCGAGTTATAGAGTATAAATATGTATCATCAATACTTCGTAGGGAAATAACATTTTGTTCGAGTTACAAAGTCTAAATAATTCGAGATACCGCGTATTTAGGTGTTCAGCGGAAGGTAACAACATTTTTTTTCGACTTACTGAGGATTTCGACTTAACGAGGTTCGAGTTATAGAGATTCCACTGTATGTACTATTGGTATCTAGTTTGTATATATGGTATCTGGCAAATAGGGTTTGTGGCCAAATAATAATTCATAATTATGGTGTGAATTGAGTAGTGGTATGGACGTTTGTATTATAAGCGAGGATTCCCGTGTAAACGTACTTATGCCAATCCGTTTGTTCAGTATTGACATATGACTTCAGATATTCCTTTAGAGTGGAGTGGCTCCTTTCCAGGGCGCCTTGTGTTTGGGGATGGTATGGTGTCGACCACAGTTGTTTTATTCTTAGGAATTCGCAGGTCTTTTTAAATAAGTCAGCTGTAAAATTTGTACCTTGATCCGTTAGTATAGTCTTAGGGATTCCAAATAGGGAAATGAAGTGAATGAGGCAATCGCAACATTCTTCGGCTGAAACATTAGAGATAGGATACGCGAAGGAGTACTTTGTTAGATCATCTTGCAGGGTAAGTATATATCTAAATTTGAATTCGCCAGCTTCAGGAAGTGGGCCTACGATGTCGAGACTAAGGCGTTCAAAAGGAGAGGTTGAAGTGGACGTTATTTGCATGGGAGCTCGATTGGTTTGGCGAAGCGCTTTATTGAGTTGGCATTGGGAACATTTCTTAACATAATTTTCTATATCAGATTTCATGTTTTTCCAGTAGTACCGTTCTTTAACGCGATTGTACATACGAGATTGGCCTACGTGTCCTGCTACAGGTAGGTCATGGTTTTGTTTCAGGTTTTTGGGAATTTCACTTGGAACTGGGAAGATAATTGTATTTTTATAGACATTGATTGCAATATTTGTATTGTGAAATAAGTATGCGAGGATGTTGTATATTTTCAATAGCTTCAGTGGAGCTAATAGATTCGTTGGATACAGCGGATATGGTAGATCTGATAGATTCAGTGGATTTGGTAGGTTTAGTGGATTCAGTGGGTTTAGTAATTTTCATGGATTCAGTGGATTTAGTAGTTTTCATGGATTCAGTGGATTTAGTAGTTTTCGTGGATTCAGTGGATTTAGTAGGTTTCGTGGATTCAGTGGATTTAGTAATTTTCGTGGATTCAGTGGATTTAGTAGGTTTCGTGGATTCAGTGGATTTAGTAGGTGCGGTGTCCAGTGGGTATGGAAAGTGGTGTCTCGCACGACACCTATACGAGCCACTTAAAAGTTTTTTGGGTCGCTGTCAACTTCGTCGTAACTTTCGCGGCTTTCTTGCTCGTCGGACTCATCGACGAAATTGACGCGTTGAGGGGGTTTAGAACCGGAAGTGGAAGATTCACCATTGCGGAAACGGTTGTTATTATATTCGCGTTTGCGACAGTTTTCGGATTTTTAGCACCGCTAGGATTTGGACGTTGTTGAGTTTTAGATGGGGCGGATTTATTCGATTTAGAAAACCTGTTTTCCACGGGTTGGTTTCTTTTAAAAATGGACTGTTGAATGCGCTCCTCATTGATCGCGTAGTTGACGGCCTCATTTAGGGTATTAGGAGACCTGCATCTCACCATATTTGAGATTCGTGGGTGTAATCCCATCACAAAGTGATGGAGGGCTAGATCCTCCATTGCCGCTGTGCGGCCAGGTAATTCTTTAGTTTTATTGGTGTTTAGTGTGACTTCTGTCAGTAGTTGTGAGAGGCATGTCTCGATTTTTAAGGAGAATTCACTAACAGTTTCTTGCGGGCCTTGCTTGCTCTCTTGAAGTTCGGTTAATAGGTAGGTGTAGTGTTTTCTGTCGCAGAATTGAGCTTTAAGGAACTCTCTGAGTTGTTCCCAGTTGTCGAATTCTCTTATAGAGCAAACAACCTCCGCTTTACCCTCTAATCTGCTTAGGATATATTTAAAAATAATTGGCTTTTGGTTTTCCGATGCTAGGCTGTAGGCATTGTTGCAGTTAGTGATGAAAGAGTTCAATTTCTCGCGTGTGCCGTCGTAGCTTTTAATGAACTTAAATAGGCTGTTAAGATCCATTTCTTCAGGATCTGACGATTTAAGGGATCTCGTAATTTCTTCTGGTCTTAGGGATTTAGACATAAATGCGGTTGCTTGACGTCGAAACAGGATCTTTAAAAGGTTGGACTCACAGTAGGCAGGCGAGCGTGGTGATGTGCAGCATACCAGGTGTGCTGGATCTGATGGTCGTGTGTGCTGGAGCCGGCTGCGGCGGCCGGAATAGCGTAGCGGCGCGCTATGGATTTACACTTGCACTTGCACTTTACACTTGCACTTGCACTTGTCACTACCGCTTTCGCTGCACTGCTTTGATTTGCCGGAACGGAGACGGACCGTAGGATTTTTCACAATCCCTTTATTAGCTGCCACCAATGTTAGGCCGGGCCTTCCGAAAGGCTTTTTAAAAAAGAATTTGAAATTACTTAGACGAAGTTTATTGGAAATAGTACAGAATAGGATTTTGTAGGATATGTGTGGCTCTCAGGGCTGCTGAACTGGAACTGCTGGCCGTCGTCAGGCGGCCTCCTACGACGGTTACTTATCTTAATTACTATGATACCTGGAGATGGCGGTTATCTGTAAACGTGAGACGGGAAGCAATACTGGGAAGTGCGGATGCGCACTTCTAACGGTTTGTTTGGAATTCGTTAACATTGCAGGGCTATAACAGTACGCAAAATTTCAGCCTGCTAACTTATCGGAAGGTGACTCAAAATTGAGTTGCAAAAATCCAACCGGAACGACAAACAAGAAAAGTGAGTTTATAAAAAAAAACGTGGGAAATAACTTTGTCAAATTTCCTGATGTTGCTGTGCGAGCTGATGTGAAAATCAGATTTCACCGTACCATGTTGCCAAGTCATCCACTTCACAAGTATCACCATATTTTTTATCCAAGGCATGGTTTTTTGTTCAAGTGGATTAATAAATTATTGGGGTTTGTTTGTGTAAGTTCTGCGTTCATTTGTCACGTGTTGACACTTCAAATTGAAAACCACAGATAACGCGCTCACAGACAGGTCTCAAAATAAACAAATGACGAAATTCCTCCAAATGTAATGACGTATTCGTGACGTATTCTCACACCTCACACTTACTCGAGGGATCTCATCATTTCCTCAATTTGACGACTTTGAATACCAATTTGGAGGGTCCGTCGAGGCTCTCCTCAAGGCCTCCTCGAAAGAGGTGTGAGTGGATCGGCTTTCGAGGCACCTCGAGATTACGACTTTGAATATAGGTGTTTGTCCACTGAGACTACATCTCGATGCATCCCCACTTCGGCTTCAAGGAAGTATTCCCTGAGACTGCATACCTCGTGGTTGTGCAAGTCACAACCGCGTGGTTCAAGTTCCGTCTGAGTCCATTTGAGTATGCCGAATGAATACAAATCAGAACCGGCATGACGCAACTATTGAAGGCGCGCACCTTATTTCCGCCCGATAAAAGACTATTTAAAATTTTGTTCAGGCGGCCAAAGAAGCGCTCCCTCAACGATTGCTTCATGCCAGCAACATTGATGCCCAATGATTTCGACATACCCAAATACAGGTTTCGGTTGCTGAAATAAGGGATCTAAGGTTTATGGAATCTAGAGTTGGGTGCTCACAGATTCCACAATCTCCCCTCGCTTTACATGCATGACCGCACATTTCTCCACACCAAATTCCATCTTAATGGCGCTTTGAGACCCCGCCAGGCCGCCATCCCCTTCGTGTTTTTTTTTAAACCACCCAGAAGTAGGAGCCCCACAATGCGGGGCTCCGTCGATCTACTTTGGTAGGTGGTAGTCAACAAATTGAATTAAAACATAAAATTTTCAGAATTTTAATTAATCGGAACTTTAATAATTATCTGAATAACGATGAATCGGAGTTGTTATATTAGGAATTTTGAACCATTCGGAATTATGAAGATCGGTATTTCTTACCCACGACGGAACGGAGCAGTTATATGCGTTTGGTGAGAGATGTTTGTGTATGTGTTTGTATGTTTGTGCGAAGTAATGTTCCCACCTATCTTCTAAACTAATGATCCGATTTTGATGCGGTTTTCAATAACGGGTTTGTGTTCGATAAGTTCATGTTCTTAGACAGGTGTCATGGCTGTAACTCACTAGGGGGCGCCACAATATTAGTGCAAAACAATGTTGCAATATAATCAAAACGAAATGTCCGATTACAATTCTGTTTTCAGCAATGTGTACGTGGTAGCTTAATGCATGTTCTCAAATAATAAAAATTACGTCTGTAACTCACTAGAGGGCGCTACAATATTAGTGCAAAATAATATTGCAATAATATTAAAACGAATTGTCCGATTTCAATGCGGTTTTCAGCAATGGGTTTGTAGTTGATTAGTGCATGGTCTTAGATAAATCTTATGATATAACCTAAACTCACTAGGGGGCGCTACTATTTATTAGTGTCAAACGATTATATTGCAATATTGTTAAAACTAGCACTTTGCCCGCGATTTCGTCTGCGCGTGTTTTTAACTTCGAACTCAGTGAATTTAATTCCCGCTCACCCTCCTTGTAAGATACTTTTGGAAAATCTAAAAATGCTCTAGTAGTTTCGGAGCTTATTCAATACAAACAATCAATCGTAGTAGACAAACTGATATCCGATTTACACCCCGCTAGGGGTTGATTTTTGAAATATAAATAAATACTCATCCTTTATTCGATTGAGAGATAATTTATGCCCGGTTTGAATTTGAAGTTTGAGTTTGAAGCAAGCAGTAAAATGCTTCCCTTAAAACTTATTCACCCCTTTTCATCCCCTTAGAGGTAGATTTTCGCAAAATCCTTTCTTAATGCTTACTTACATTATAAACTTCAACTGTCATCCAAAATTCAGGTTTCTACGTTTAGTGGTTTAATAATCCTCCCCTTAAAACTTGAATACCCCTTTTCACCAACTTGGGGGGTGATTTTCGAAAAATCCAAAAACATGTGTTTAATTATTTCTGAATTTGTATATTGTTACATAAAATACACTTCTCATCAAAAAAATCGAAACACCTCGCAGTTTATGATTTGATAAGGATTATCAGAAAAATGTGTATATTTAGGAATAAATGTAAAATGTCATTTAATAGTGAGTAGTATGAGGTTTTTAAATCCTAATGTTAATGTTCTAAATTCAAATTAAGTCTTCATAGGTTTCGTATTTCGTATAATGAGTAATTTTTACCCTGTATGGAATATGAAGGAAATGGGTAAAACAACACGCGTAAATGAAAAAAAAATGTAAGAAACGTTTATTTAATAACTTGTATTCCCTCCGCGAGCTCTTATTACTGCTTCCATACGGTTCTTCATCGATCGGATGAGAGTCACGATCACATGTTGTGGTATAGGGTCCATATTGGCTCACCTAAAGTTGTTTACCCGAAATTGTTCTTCCTAACGATTTGTATTCCGAATGATCACTCTTCCTAAAATTTTTCATCCTAAAGTTTTTATTCATACTTTTTGTAGTGCTACCGGCGATGTTCATAACACTCATTTTTCCGAAAATTGTTATCAATAATATCGTTATTGTAAATATATTGAAACTCCTACTGTTTTTTATCATAAAGTTTTTATCCCTAAACATTATTACGGTGATATTTTTATTTAGTCATTTTACTGGATTTAGTCAAACTAAATAAAGTAAAATGTCGAGAAAATTCGACGGAGCACCGCTTCGCGGTGCTCCTACTTCTGGGTGGTTTAAAAAAAAATAACCACGAAGGGGATGGCGGGGTCTTTCAGACCCCGCCTTCCCCTTCTAACCTAACCTGTCCGAGTCGGGGTGCCCCCAGTCGTTTTTAGTCCGAGTGTCGTGTTGGGGTCACTATGAAAAAAATGCTGGCGACAAATTTCCAGGTTGCGCTCGCCGGCCGCTGCCGCGGCACCGCTCGCTTTGCTCACTCGACTCGCGAGTAGCTGGTCACAGTTCTAACCTAACCTAAAGTATGGATATCTTTTCAGGTACACACCGCTTTAAATAAAATTAAAGAAGACGCTTTAACTAATAAAAAAAAAACCAATTCATACAATTAGTGAGTGCGAAGCAAGCACTTCCTCAAGTATACGTGCTAATATGCCAACAAAATAAAAATAAATCTAAACAAAAAGATATTACTTTGAATAATAGCGTAAAAGAAGGTTATGTTGAGAAAATATAGGAAAATAAATAATAGTATAATAGATGTTTATTGCTACCGACATTATGAAGTCGAATAATTCGGAATTACGAATATTAGTGCCAGTGCAATTAGGAGTTGTGATCATTAGGATTAAAAATGTTAGGAATACAATTTTCGGGTTTCCGATGATCGGAGTTAAAATTTTAGGTGAACTTTGGCGCGCCCTGTGGTATATTATCCCATTCCTCTTGGATTGCATTTTGCAGCTGGCTAAGTGTTTCTGGGGCTGGATCTCTTGCTCGAATTCGTCTCTTTAATTCATCCCATAGATGTTCAATGGGATTCATGTCCGGGTTTCTTACTGGCCATACCATAATGGAGATACCGACTTCGGTAAGATAATCTCGTACGACGCCCGCGGTGTGAGCTCTAGCATTGTCGTGCATGAATATGAAGTCGTTGCCAATAAAATGTGCATAGGGCATCACATGAGGTTCAAGACACTGTTCGATGTACCGATGAGAGTTTAGTGCAGGCAGCCGTGGCCCAGACACAAAGGCAAGTTCTGTCTTACCGTCGGCGCTGATTCCTCCCCAAACCGTCCACGAACCGCCACCATAGCTGACCTTTTCTTCAATGCAGCATTGTGCAAAGCGTTCTCCATCTCTTCTGTAGACCTTGTTCCTTCCGTCGTTACCATACAGCATAATTTTACACTCATCAGAAAACAGTACTTTGCTCCACTGAAGGTATGACCAAGTTAGGTGCTCGCGTGCAAAGTTAAGGCGCGCTCTTCGATGGTCTGCAGTTAATTTCGGCCCATTCGCTGGCTTATGCGGTGCCAATCCGCGTTCCTTCAACCTTCTTCTTATTGTAGAGTCACTTACAGCTACTCTTCGTACAACGCGAAGCTGCTGCTGCAGTTGAAAAGCGTTAAGGCGTCGATTTCGTAAAGAAGTTGTTACAATAAATCGATCATCTTGCTCAGAAGTGACCCGATTCCTGCCAGATCCTGAACGGCGCGTGAACGAACCAGTCTCCCGATAGCGTTTGTAGACTCTATGAACAGATGATAAGCTTAGATGCAATCTTGCAGCCACAACACGCTGACTAAGTCCAGAATCCAGCAATGCCACCACTTGGGCGGCTTCTGCGGGCGAAGTATCCATATGTTTTAGAAAAAAAAGTTTTTTCAGACGTCCCAAAGTCACAGTAAATGAAATAAGAAACAGAAAGTTTAAAGACAAGCGCTAATTTTTAGTTTTTAAACGAGAAACGTACTCCAACCCTAAATACACATTTGTCTCAAAACAGTGATTAATTTCATTTATAGGATAAACAAATGAAATTATTTCGAATTTTGATTTTTTTCTTCTTACTGTAATGACCAAACTGCCAGCTACACAGTAATGTTTTTTTTTTCATGGAATTAATTCTCTTTTGTAAAAAATTAGGACAAAAACAATAAAAACGAAAGTGTTTCGATTTTTTTGATGAGAAGTGTATTTTGTCCCTATCCGTTGAGGGTCAGACTAAAATAAAACCACAGAATAACATAAACCGGTTTATTACCTCGAGTAACAATCTCCCGTATAATTGTATTATTCGATTAATTAATTGATTTCCATTAAATTGAATTACCATAAATAAATTACTTTAACATCCATACATTTTAATAATAATTATTAACATTAACAACAGTCTGGGAATAAAATTCGTGTAAAACTACTGTGGCGAAATTCTTTACCCTTTAAAATTAATTACAGCTAGCCAGTCATAACTTATGGATTCAAAGAAGAGCTGAGGTCGTGGGGAGTTGGAGATAAACCAAGTACTGTTCCGTTAACAAGGTTACATGAATATTTACTAAAGCAGAACTAAGTAACTACCGGAACCTTCCAGTTAAAAAAAAAAACAATCATAACAATTTAACTAATGGGCGCCAGGGACCTGGAGAGTCCCGAATCCTGGAGCTGAAGATATCCTCAATTCTACTGTCACCTCTGGAGGAATGCAGCATGAGCCCAAGATTCTCAAAATAAAGTTCGGTGTAATACCGACATCAACACCGGTGGTTCCAGGTGCGGTTATAAAAAAAGATAAATATAAAGAAAAGAAAAAAAAAACCGTCACGCCTGCGCTCACGCTAGGCGGTGTCTGCCAGCCGTACAGCCGCCTCCCAGCCATGTCCCAGTTCCAGCCGGCCTCTAATGAGACGGGCTAGGATCTCGGCGGCGGATCGAATTACTCGAGGAGCCTCTCCTGCAATCGACAATACGGAGTGCAAATAATAAAAGTGTAACTTATTTGTTTTCCTCGATGTGATCGAGCTGGGAAATCTATCAGGCTCATGGCCTTTATTCAAAATGAAATACGCGTGGCGTCCGTCCACTACGTACAAGGACTTATGCCGTTTTCCTGGACAATACTTTAACACTGAGAAATTACCTACGGCCTACGATTGGGAAATAGCTGATTTATTACTCACGGTTATTGCTGGGGTAAGGCGGCGTGAGCTGGGCTGCTGGACGTTCAGCTGGACAAACCCGCGACGAAGGCGCTAGTAGGAATCCTGAAATAATCGTTAAGATTAGCACGACGTTATTCCCTCACACACACACCCTTCGGGTGGACGCACAGACCACGCTAACTCCACTAAGGATATAGACTTACCTTTTACGACCGCGCACCAAAAACTATATGTAACTCCTCAGCGAGCCTGGCGGCAAGTGACGAACGCCATCCTTGCAAAGTCATCGCAAATCCTCAGCCGGAAGCCAGCCAAGGATCGGGTGCCCACCAAATGTCAAACTCCCGGATTCTACGGAGAAACGAATACCCCGGCATCAACCACAAACACCTCACACTAGAAATTCTCCTTAAAAACTGTGTAACGACACTTGCCACAGTCGGCAATAAATTACACAAGACTAGATCCAACTATTCCGTTCCCCATGGTTAATCTCTCCTAATAATTGATCACAAAACAGTTTCAACCAGATTACAATATTGTCGGGGTAAGAGGAGAACTCAACCCGACAACATTAAAGTTGACATTTCCCAGAGACAATCCACGCAAAAGTCCACAGATTAAAAATGTATCGTTTCGGTCGAAGGTTCTCGAATAAAGTCTATATTGAAAAAATTAAATCATTTCCGTTCATGGATATTTAGTTTATTATTATTATTTTTTTTTTTTTTTTTTTTATTAGCCTAATCTGTCCCACTCCTGAGCAAAGGCCTCCCCCCATTCCTTCCACTTCTCTCGATGGTGTGCCGCCTCACGCCAGTTCACTAGGAAGCCATCCAAAGCGTCCCGCCACCTTCTCCTAGGCCTGCCGCGACCCCGCCTAGCTGTCTCAGGGCTCCATTCCTGTGATATCCGAGCCCACAGTTGTGACGGCATCCGGCAGACATGACCTGCCCAGTCCCACTTTAGCCTTGCAGCCTTGTGAGCAACGTCGGCTATTTGAGTTCTGGAGCGCAGTATGGTGTTTCTAATTCGGTCAGTAAGTTTAACATTCTTCTTTTATTTATTTACTTTTTAAAATTGATAATTTAATACAGAATGTGTTAGTTCATATTATTTAAAGATGTGATCCTCCGATTAAAATATCGATTATTTTATGGTTGTTACCTCGGAGCGCGACAGGGGGCGCCTTGAACTGTCAGAATTGATGTCTGACACAATGAATGTCATGTCAATAGTAAACAACCTAAGTTTTGATCAAAATAATATTGTGAAACTGTTTAAAAGAATTTAGAAAGGTGATTTATTGTTGGGAAATGAAACCAACGATACATAGGAATGGTTGACCAATGATTGCAGGTACTTGACACTTTGTTTATTAGAAACGCAGCCGCGAAATAGCAACCTGAGCTAGGAACACAAAAAACAATGTAACAATATAAATACTGATTTTCACATTAATCAACTCACACATTATGATTTTCCCATACAAACTTTAACAACCCCTAGATTACCAATGGAGGGTAGTTTTAAGAAACTAATAATGCTCATCTTTTTAATTTACTTATACTCATATTCGTACTAAGTTTCAAGTTTATCAACCCAAGGAATAAGATTTTACATACAAAGGTTTTCACCCCTTTTCACCCCCTTAGAGGTAGATTTTCGCAAAATCCTTTCTTAATGCTTACTTACATTATAAACTCCAACTATCATCCAAAATTCAGCTTTCTACGTTTAGTGGTTTAAATCCTCCCCTAAAACTTGAATACCCCTTTTCACCAACTTGGGGGGTGATTTTCGAAAAATCCAAAAACACGTGTTTGACTAATTCTTATCTAGTATATAAATACTGATTTTCAAATTCATCAGCTCACGCGTTAGTTTACCATACAAACTTTAACGTCGTCTAGATTACCAATGGAGGGTAGTTTTAAAAAAATAGTGTTGCTAATCTTATTTATTTACTGGTGTTCTTATTCGTAGTAAGTTTCAAGTTTATAAACCCAAGGAATAAGATTTTTCATACAAACGTTTTCACCCCCTTAGAGGAGGATTTTCGCAAAATCCCGTCTTATTGCCACCCTACATGGTAGAATACAAATGCTGTCCAAAATTCAAGTTTCTGCGTTTAGCGGTTTCGGCTGTAGTCGAGTCAAAATAAAAACCCCTGTTCTTTTATATGTATATAGATTAAATCGTATTATAATTCGTATAATATAATTATGCTCTCTAAAAAGTCTAAAATAAAATTAAACAAAATTAAAAATTTTGAAAAAAACCCACGACGGTAAAAATCTAATTGAAAAAGAAATAAAATATCTCAAAACCCACGACTTAACCCAATTATTATGTAACGAAATATTATAATAGACGTAAAAATAACCGAGGAATATCAGTCGGGGGCTTCCTTCTCTATATGAAATTTCAACAAAAATTTAATCATACTCATAAGTGTATTTTATGTCGTGGACTATCCAACACAAAAAGATTTTTTCAATTCCAACAAGTAGTTCCTGAGGTTAGCGCGTTCAACCAACAAAACAAACAAAAAAACTCTTCTGCTTTATAATATTAGTATATAGATGAGATGGTTGATGAGCTTTCTTCCAACTTCATTTCTTTAATTCACGTTTGAACTATTTTCCCGATAACTTGGTTACCTACTATAGGGAAGCTGGATCGGGAGGTGGAGGCTGTCTTCTGCCTCAAACGTCCTGTCTCCTATTTCGCTAGCATGTTGATGATTGCAGGTGCAGCGAGCGCAACGCCGCAGCCACGCGCCGCCCCCACGATTCCCGCACGCCCCGCGCGCACCGCGCGCTCCCTGCCCAGCGCGGGCGCTGGTGCCGGTGACCACTGGCTCAACATCATCGCTGGTTAGTCACGTGCCACTACTACAAAGGGTCATACCGAGTTTTTGCAGAAAATCTTTGAACTAGCGTTTTTTAGGCCTTGCCTTGATGCCGACTGTCGAAAAAAATTATTATCAACCGTTTTAATACGAGTATTTTAATGAAAAATAAAAGTTACTTAAGATAGTAGAGTTTCCAGGGCGTTTAAAACTTGAAAAACTTGGATTTCTTCGGTGAAAATTAGCTGTTTATTCACAGTGTTTCTTGATGTTTACTTAATTTATTCACTGTTCGATCTTTGTACCACCTATACTTTTTTTTTTTTTTTTTTTTTTTTCTATTTATTTATTATAGAGGGTTTTATCATGGGCTGATTATGCCACCCTCATCGGTATAATCAATTAATCTTACTTATGATCTAAAACCTAATCTAGCTAATTTATATAAAGCTCTGGCCTCTTTTGACAAAGGGGCCGCAAGAATACTGTTACATCCACCAACATCTAGTGACTTATTTAAAGAAGTGCTTCTTTCGGCCTCGTTCCGGATGCACTCCATGAGTATATGGTAAGTGTCTTCCACAATATCACACTCTGGACAATTTGGTGAAGCAACTTTGCCCATGAGGAAAGCAAAACTATTCATGGGGATGTGTCCCGATCGAAGCCGAAGAGCCATTACAACTTCTGCACGGCTCATGTTCGTCTGGTCGAACCATGAACATCGAGACAGAGCTGGCTGGATCGTACGATACCAGATTCCCTTGCTCAGTGACCTCTGGTCGAAGTGCTCGTGCCACATTTTGGTGCATTCCTCTTTCACCACATACAAGAAATCACTGTGCACGGGAACGTGTAAACACACCAACCCGTCATCACATGCATCCTTTGCCAATTGATCTACTATTTCATTGTGTACCAGACCAACATGAGCCGGTATCCACTGTAGTACAACATTCTTGTTCTTAGACCTAAGTTTACATATTGATTTAATTATACTATAAGCAATCGGAGTACCTCTGAAATTCGTGGTACACCGAATTAAATGTTGGAGAGCACTTTTCGAATCACTCAAGATAACATAGTTTCCACTATCGAATGAGTCTATGTAAGACAGTGCTTCGTCGATTGCAACTAGCTCATTAAACATAATGCTGCAATTTGTGTGCACTTTGAGTTGCACTGTAACCTTATTCTGTGGGTCATAAAAAGCCGCTCCCGAACCGCTTTTATCTTTGGACCCGTCTGTATATATTTTATAAAACTCGGCGTAAGTATTATTTAAAAATACGGTACACAGGATTCGGAGCTGAGCATTGTCGTAGTGTTTTTTAGCCCTATCTAAGCTATTTATCTCAGAGAATACGACTTCAGATAGATCTATCCTTTGAACCCAAGAGTCTAATGTGAACAATTCAAGTTTCGGGCTTGTAAATACGGGAAGCAAGTCGAGAGATTCATGTATTCTGATTAATAATGGCACCTTTCTTCTCCAGACAGTTTGTTCATATCGCGCTTTTAGTTCTCTTAATACAGCAATAACATTATTGTCCGCGTACGATTTTACTTTAAGCCAATATTTACCCGCCAGATAGCGTCTACGAAACTTCAACGGTGGCAAGTTCAGTTCATTTTCCATAACATGAATGGCTGTGGTTCTAATAAAGCCCCCGATAACCCTCATACAAATGTTTTGAACCCTGTCCAATTTACTCAGATGAGTCTCACAGCTACTGTCGTATAGGAAACAAGCGTAGTCTATTCTACTCCGAACTGTTGAAATGTATAGCCGCCTCAGGTGTTTTGGATGAATTCCCCATCCAGATCCAGAAAGAATCTTAAAAACATTAACTAATTTTAACACTTTTTCCCTGGTCTCATTAATATGCTTAGTCCATCTAAGTGATCGGTCGAGCCAAACTCCCAAATACTTTACATATTGTACCACCGGCAGCGATATCTCATTAACTTTTAAAGTGATTGTATCTCTTACTACACTGTTCTTAAAAATGCAGACTTTGCTTTTTGTGGCAGAAACCTCAAGACCTAGATCCGAAAGCAGTATGGTCATTTTATTTAAAGCAGGTTGTAATTGTTGTTGAGCTGATGTGACATCGCTACAAGTGGCATACAAAACAAAATCGTCCGCATATTGCGATATGGATACGTCTTCACTGCTATGACAAATGTCCATGGTTGCTAAATTAAAAAATAAAGGTGACAATGGGTCGCCCTGTGCCAATCCCCGACCGGACGTCCGACTAATTACGAGATTACCTATTGTAATTTTAAGGTTTCTCACCTTGAGAAAGTTCCATATATAGCTACAGGTTCTAGATCCTACACCAATTCGTTGCATGATTTTCAATAGACCTTCAATGTTTACGTTATTATATGCGTTGTTGATATCTATGAAAACCGCAGCCGTAATAAGTTTTTTAGAAAAGCCAATTTGAATGCGAGATACTAAAGCGGCTAAATTATCAATAGTTGAGCGACATTTTCTAAATCCAGTAGTATTATTTGATAGGAGCATATTTTTTTCGATAAACCACTCTAATCTATTCCTTAGAATGTTATGAAAAACTTTACAAACGCATGAGATCATCGAAATCGGACGAAGAGATGATACACTATGAGAGTCGCGTCCCGGTTTAGGGATTGGCACAATCACGATGTCGCGCCACTGTATGGGGACAAATCCCGACATAAGGATCTTGTTATATAATTGAGTTAGAACTAATTTACCGTTCAGTGGTAACCTCTTGATCATAGAATACGAGATATTGTCACTTCCAGGTGCAGTGTCCTTAGGTCGGACACATTTATCAACTTCTGACAGAGTAACACAAACCTCTAGTTTCGGGTTATTTGTCTCGAAGGTCATGTCACACGGTGAAACAAAGTCCGGCGTTAGGCTTAGAAGCAGCTCAGTAGCTTTGTTGTTGTCTATGTAATTATTTAAATATTTGTGTCCCTTCAGCCATTTCATTTTCCGCCACACAGTGGACTGAGATGTGGAATGATCCAATGATGAACAAAAGTCGCTCCACCCTTTACGTTTAGCTATGCGAATCATTTTTTGTGATACACGTATCCTATCTTGCAATCTTTCAAAGTTTTGAGAGTTCGGATTGCGTCTAAATTTCGACAATGCTAATCGACGTTCTGCCACACATTTTGACAAATCAGGATTCCAGTAAGGTTTAGGGAGAAATTTACTATCCGGGTTGGGGTTTATCTTAATTGATGGGATGCAAACATCCGCAGCTAAGTTCACGTAATCAATAAAGGTATCATAATCCCTCTGTAAGTCCCCAGAGAACGTGAATTCTGAGAATAGGTTCTTAAGTAGCTCATTGTATGAACTCCAATCAGCTTTTTTAAAATTCCTACGAATCATTGATACAGAGCCAGACTGGATATTTGTAGTAATTTTAACAGCCATATGGTCACTGCCTAATGTTTCATTCATGACTGCCCAGTCGAAAAATAAAGCAATGTCAGATGATACCAAAGAAATATCTGGCGAGGACTTTTGACATTCCAAATTAACCATTTTAAACCTAGTTGGGCTACCATTATTTAAGGTAACAAAATTATTGTCTATTAATGCTTCAAAAATTTGAACGCCCCTGCTATCTGTTTTGTGTGACCAATTAGAATGGTGACCATTAAAATCTCCGAGAATTATTGTATTTTTGGTAGCAATCGAAAATAAAGCATCCCAATCGTTTTGGGAAGTTCTGACTGAAGGGGGACAATAAATTGAGATAATATTCTTAACGATGCCACAGTTAAAAACTTTTACACAAACTGCTTCTATACCTTGGTTGCTGAGTTGGACTTCACACAGTTGAGATTTTATTGATTTATGAGTGAGGATGAGCACCCCTCCGTAACCATCAAACCTGTCCTTACGATAAATTGTATAATTGCTCAGTCTCATGCAAGCTTCTGTATCCAGCCATGTTTCACTTATTGCAGCTATGTGTATACGTTCTTGGTTTAACAGTTGTTTTAATAAAATCACTTTAGGTTTCACACTTTGCGCATTCCATTGTAAAATATTTAGCTTTGTATTAGTTTTGTTTCTGTCCATTAAAGAATTCAAATATTTTTTTCATCATTTGCCAATCTGACACGTTCTCAACAACTACTAAGATTAACCATTCTATACAGCATTGAATCGCCATCTTAATCTTTTCCGCTGCACCACCTTGCTTGAAAAATATAATTTCTTTTAATCTGGCTAAAAGCTCATCAAACTGCACCTCCCTCTTTTGAGTAACCTCTGGGTTACCGTGACTGTTCGGTTCCTTAAATTCCGCCGTTTCTTTTTGTAACCAATTGCCCCAATCATCGTCTTTATCAACCCTGGTCTTTTCTTGCCTTTTCGCACGTTTTTGTTCCTTCGGGAAGGGTGTATCATGAATGACCGCCTTTGTTTTGACAATCTCAGCAAATGAGGGTGAACTTGGTATGTCTATTTGATCCATATTATTCTGATGCTGCGAAAACAAATCACCTATATTGGTGATGTTAATAGGTTCTATATTTTCTCTCTGTGGTGAAGGTGCCACATATAACAATAAGGCCTTCCTATAAGTGCAATTAAACTCTGCCATAAGATCTTTAAGCTTCTTCTCCTTTAAGTATGCAGGGCATACTTTAGCAAGCGCCATGTGCGGTCCACCACAGTTTAAGCATTTGAACTTTTGAATTTCACAGTTTGGATGCTCATCACCACATTTAGGGCACAGTATTTTTTTAGATGGGCACACTCTTGCTGTATGTCCGAACTTCCAACAACGTGAGCATTGTGAAACGGGAAATACAAATGGCTCCACTTTAATCCTCAAACCATCTGCGAAGACATGTGGTGGTAGCATATCTCCTTTAAAGCATAGCCGAACCGCTTGACTCCTGATCCATAATTCTTCCGGCGAGTCACTTTGTATATTACGCATTTTCAGTCGTTGCAAAGAAAGCAATTCAAATGATTCCGGGCAGGTGATACAACTCTTAAGTTCATCATCCGTTATGTCAAGATCCACGCCTTTGATAACACCGTATGAGTATTTTTTGAAGTCTGGTCTGCTGAATCTCCAGTCCATATCAATCAGATCTTTACATGTTTCTACTTTGACTGCACTTAACTCGTTTTTGCAATCTATACGGACCCTGTAACTGTTAATATATTTAACCTTAATAATGTCCTTAATTCCTTTGTTTTTGAATAATTTTGCAAGGGCAAATTGTCCTGGTAACTTTTCTTTAGAGCTAATATATATTTCCACACCACTTTCTTTAATCTTTTTCCCTTGATTTTGTACGATTGTCCATTCAGACCCATCCTCCTCTCTGTCCCGTTTTATTGGTTTATTCATCTCTTCATTTGTTATTTCCATACTGCATTGCTCCACCACGTCTTGTTCTGACAAAGTTTCATTGCTGCCAGTAAAAACACTCCTAGACTCGATATTCTCGCTATAAACATCTTTATTATCCTCCATAATAATTGTAAACAAAACACATGTTAAACGACGATTCGCTAGTTCGGTTCAAGGTCAGCGAGGGCGACCTTTCACTAATGAGGTGCGACTTGTTTACTGCACGCGTCTGTTTGAACCGATTGCGGCGTTCACACTGTACCACCTATACTTATATTCATGTAATGATTGCAGAATACACTCGTGGTGCACGGAGCGGGGGCGGCGCCGGCGCGGGCAGCGCGTGGTCGGGAGGCAGTTGGTCGCCTATCCCTATTCAAGTGCCGTTGCGTGAGTGTATATAACTACAATCGCATCAATTTTTGGGAATTTCATTTATTTCCTTAGGACATGCCCACCTCTGTAGGTTAGATCGACATTAAACTTTAGACGAATTCTTTTTCAATCCACAATTTTATTGTTGTTTTTCATATCATATTGTGAATGGAAATTGTATAACATAAATGTAATGTTTTGTAATGCAGAAGGTGACAACAGCGGACGCACATCCATGTCGTTGCTCGTGGTGCCCGTGCCCGTGCCTGTCCCCGCGCCGCACGCCGACCCCGCCCGTGAGTGACGCCGCAGCCACGCCATACACACGCCGCGTATCCATGACACATCTCTATCAATGATCACCATTTTGCAGAGTGTACGGTGCCCGCGTCACAGATCGCCACGCCCACTCCCGCTGAGCCACCTTACAGCAATCCTGCCAGCCCCGAATATTACTTCGGCAACACTAATCTGCCACCACTGCAACAGTTCCCAGTGCCGACTGCTCCCCCTGCGCCCCCGGCCGTGCCATCTTACAGCAATCCCTCCGGATTCGGACCCAGCATCAATCTACCGCCACTACAACAATACCCAACAATAGTCAACAATGAACTGTCACAGTCCAGTGTCGATCCGGCGCCGACTGCTCCCCTTACGCACGCTGCACCCTCAGCGCCCTCCGGGCTTATCTCTCGCATCGACGCGCGACTCGCTAGGAATGCACCTAACTTCCCGCCTGTCGGTGAGTCACCATTTTGTCTTTGAGCTCCAAACAGATTGATATTAATACAGTCCACTTGATATAAATTATGTACTTTTTTTTTAAATTGACATTGAAGTAAAACATTTTTTAGCTATTGCATAGCATTTGTCGCGAGCTCTGAGCGCGGCGACCGAATCAAGAAATTCCTTGACGAAAATACCTAACAAAAATACGTAACACCCGTGTGTACGTCATTACTGCGAAGTTCGTTACCGCGATGTACGTTACAGCTAATGTTCATTACCGCAAAGTACGTTATCGCGAATGTTCATTACCGCGAAGTACGTTACTGCGAAAAACGTTGTCGCGAAAGTTCATTACTGCGAAGTACGTTATCACGAAAGCTCTTTATTGCAATGTACGTTATCGCGAAAGTCCTTTACTGCGAAATATGTTGTCGCAAATGTTCTTTGCTGCGACGATTGCATTTTCGGTGTGCATTATGTAGGCTGATTGCTAATACTGGTTATAGTGGAATTGAATCATTGATTTCATTTTTGATTATTGTCTTTTTATACAATTATAATTTATTTTATTTTATTTTATTTTATTTGATTGATATTCGTGAGACGCGAGACTAAGCGGACGTGTGTTTTTATTAATCACGATGAAATAAACAATTACGACAAAATAAATATAATTATTTGCACCGTCAGTATAAAAGTAAAGTGTGTCGCGTGTGACTTCTTATTTTTAACGACATGTGCAAGATGAACTAAATATTTTTTTACAAACAATTAATAAAGTGTTACGGGTAGCATGTCTAACCCAGGATCGAGCCCATTTGGACGTAGCCAAGTGCTGCAGAGAAGCCCTCCGCCAACGCCAACCAGACCCCCGAGTGATCCAAATCCACCAGAGGATAATGAATTACCTAGTGAAGTCGTCAGTACGCCGGAGATCCAGAAATGGATAGGATCTATTGATTCAATCCTCAACGAAGTGTGCACTATTGTCGGTGAAGGCAAAATGAACACAGACCAGAAGCTTCGTGTGTCCAATCTTTGCCGGAAGGTCTCAACTGGGACTTCTCAGATGGCCGTTCTGTATCAGTCGTTAAAGTCGAAAACAATTCAGGCCCATACCACAATCCAGCATCTCAAGGCTCACCAGAATTTTGTGGATTCTCTCCAGCAGTTCAAAGAGGTAGTTGAGACTAAGTTGAAACCCTCGGAAAATAATTCTTATGCTAGCATGGTGAAGAAGGGTTCCGATAACTACGTTCGTCCTGCAAACTTGAGATCAATCGCCATCTACCCCAGCGATAAGACCCAAACAAGTGACGCCACCAAGTCAATCGTCCAAAAGATAATCTCACCCGAACAACTTAAACTTCATGTCCGTGGCCTGAGAAAAATGAAAAATGGAGGCGTTCTGATAAGCACCGAAAATAAAGGTGATATTGACAAGCTCAAGAACTCTGAAAAGCTAGTATCATCGGGCCTTACAATAGAAGAACCTTCTAAACGCCGCCCTAGAGTTGCTGTCATTGGTGTCCCCGTTGCCCTCACTGAGAAGGAAGTATTTGACTGTATATACGAGCAAAACCTTTCAGATAAGTTGCCGCATATAACTCGTGAGTCCTTCCTTGAGAGCATCAAATTAAGTCACAAATCGGGTAAAAAAGACCTTACCACCTGCAACTACATACTAGAACTGCCGGCTAGCATCAGAAAAATTTTGATCAACCAAAGTCGAATTTTTATTAATTGGACATCTTGCCCTGTGAGAGATTTCACAATAGTGACCAGATGCTTCAATTGCCAACAGTATGGGCACGCAGCCAAGTTTTGCCGAGAAACTAGTACTACTTGCAACCATTGTGGAGAGTCTGGACACTCCTTCAAGGAATGTAGTAGCAAATCTTCTACCCCTCAATGTGCGACGTGCAAGCGTTTTAAGAGGAAATGTGACCATCCTACTGGCGATGCCAGTTGCCCGGCGCGCAAATACGCAGAAATGAACTACATCAACTCAATCGATTACGAAGAAGCCTAAGAGTGCCACCCAATACCCTTATCCTCAAGGACTTTAGCAGTAGTTTTATCTTATATAAGTAATTTCGATATTATATTTAAATTAGAAATTAAAACTGGCTCGTTTCACTGATCTAGATACGTAGTTGTTAACATAACATAAAGTTGTTTTTGTAAGATTGCACATTTCTTCACCTAATTAAAATCCAAGGTGTGCAACCTTGAAACAAACAAACGATGCAAGTATTTATTTATTGTTTGAGTAATTGTTTAGTATAGTTTTAAATGTAAGTTTACTTTTTATTATATTCGATGATTGTATGTTTATTATTGATCTAGTTTTTACACAAATTAGCCCCAATTTAAATTAAGTTGAAGTGATGGCCTGAAACACAGGTTTTTATTAACTTAGTTCAGGCAGGTCGCTACGTTTAATTTAATTCCCTAGTTAAATATCTTGTACTGATGTTCTTTAGTTATACATTTGTTTTTAGTTATGCATTATTATACTAGTATGTAGGACTTAACTATATTATATTTCAGTGGCTTTGTTTACACCCATTTTTGTAATAATGTTTTTATGAATAAATTTATTATTATTATTATTATTATTATTTATTGAGGGATAATAAACAACTACAACATATATAGCTTACTATTAACATAATATACATGGTAATGTTGCAGTCAACTGCATTATCC
The DNA here is from genome assembly GCA_954870645.1 of Agrotis clavis. Taxonomy (NCBI): domain Eukaryota; kingdom Metazoa; phylum Arthropoda; class Insecta; order Lepidoptera; family Noctuidae; genus Agrotis; species Agrotis clavis. The sequence goes on from OX940933.1 coordinate 25,234,325, forward strand.
ACAGATAAGACATATATTAAATAACATATTTGCCACTAGAAGGGCATAACCAAACAATCAACAAATCTATAGAGATAATAAATAAATAATAATATTAAAATTATTAATTATTGTAATAGTAAATTTATATTTAATAAAATATTCATTAAATTAATTACTATAAAGCTAGCTGTAAAAACCAAATCAGACAATTTAATTTACTAAAATTACGCATTAAATAATAAAATTACAAATAAAATTAGGCAATAAATAATTATGATAATGATAAAAGTACAATTAGGATATTTTTTCCATTATATAAGATTTAAATTTATTTTTCGAACATGCAAATATATCAATTTCAATAATTTATCCATACTTATATTTTTTTTATTAATCATGTCCAACAATATGTATAATACCACTATAACCAGTATTAGGAATAGGCTTACATAACGCACACCGAAAATGCAATCGTCGCAGCAAAGAATTTTCGCGAAAACGTATTTCGCAGTAAAGGACTTTCGCGATAACGTACATCGCATTAAAGAACTTTCGTGATAACGTACTTCGCAGTAATGAACTTTCGCGACAACGTTTTTCGCAGTAAAAAACTTTCGCAGTAACGTACTTCGCGGTAATGAACATTCGCTGTAACGTACATCGCGGTAACGAACTTCGCAGTAATGACGTACACCCGTAACACCCCGCATCGTCTGACGTCGTTTCAGTTCGAGAGACTTTGACAATCATAAAAAATTCGTCATTTAATAAATAATAAAATACCTAGCAAAGAAAGTCAAAACTGCACTTTGAATTTTTTTTTTAAAGAATACTTGGTGTGTGATCTACAATCGATACCCATGCCAAAAATATAGTTTTTAGAATTTTTGCCTATTTTTCTGTTATCTGTTTGTCTGTATGTATGTCCGGGATAAAGTCAAAAAGTACTGGACGGATTGAAATGTTTTTTTTTTTTTTATGTTGTATAGGTATTAAGTCTGGCCGAACGGAATAGCAACTCTGCTCAATAGTGGAAATTTTTCGACAAAATCTATAAAGTTTGATATCTCCAAAATCAGTCAAGTTGGACCCCATGTTATCGGGATAAAAATTGTTGCAAATAAGGTCTAGTATCACCCATTTCAAGGACCGCATCGAATTACAAATCACCCTGTATAACTTAATACTACAGAGATGACGTCTTAGCAAGAGTTGTTCAGCCTGATGAGCACTCTTTGTTGATGTATAATATAAAAAAAAACGTGGGAATATAAATCTGGCTCTACTGCCCAAAAATCCCATTTAGTATCCGCGTACGAAATCATGGGCAGAAACTAGTCTTCATTATAATTTTTTTTTATAGTGGTGCAACACAAACATTTTAAATAAATGATAATATTCTCATTAAATATTCTCGGTAGACGATACATTTTTCTTTTTTTTTTTAATGCTATGCAATAGCTTTACCACGGCAGTCTCCGAGTGTCACAAGTTTTTTTTTAGTCTAGTCTCTTACTTCTCCTAAGTATTTTCTTTAACCATTTTTAGAGTAGGTATGTAGTTGTTTTATTTCTGTCTTTCCGCAGCGGATTCACGGATCCTCGTGGAGCAGTTCCGTGCACAGGTTCCAGAGGAGCCGTGGCTGCCTCCGGTAGTAATTGCTCCTGTCGAGGTGGTCAGCACCGATGACCACACCGTAGACGAACTCAGGGAAACAGGGTCTTATCAACCCAACACGCAGAATCAAAATTTTCTGAGTGGTGGCGCGGCCGGCGAAGCGCCCCTAGAGCGGAGGCATGTCAAGTGTAAGAAGCGCCGCGTGGAGAGTGCGAGAGGGAACTCGGCTGAGTCAGACCAGGAAGAGCAAGCGCGGGAACCTCCGCCCCCCCCTCCGCGCTTTGAGCGCTCGCTCTACATTGAAGCGCGCCTTACCGTGCCACGCGCTGATTACACCGAGCCGTACAAAGTGTGGTATGTGCAGCTATTATACCTATATCTTTTTTATGTTAAAAACATGGCTATCCACCACATCTCATATTTTATCGAGTTGACACCCTTTGCTTTTCCTTTGTTATTTGATTATAGATTTTTCGTTATGGCTATTAATGGATGTGTGTGGTGTGGTTTGGAACTTGCACCTTAAATTGATGCTGATTGATATGTTACGGTAAATGTGATTACTTTGGTAATTTTTAATAATAGCCAGTTATTATCGATACATACTTCATGATTTCAATTTAGTAATTTAATAATTCAATTAATCACACTTACCATAACAGCGTTTAGCGTTTGGGAAGCTACGTGATATCTTCTCATCGAGAATCACACAGTGTCTCAAGATGAGGGTGTTTAACCAGTGTGTGTTGCCAGTGATGACATATGGCTCTGAAACGTGGTCTTTGACTGCTGGCCTTTTAGAGAGACTAAGAGCCACTCAACGAGCAATGGAAAGAGCTATGCTCGGAGTTTCTTTGCGGGATAAAATCCGGAACATGGATATTCGGCGAAGAACCAGTAGCTCATAAAATTTGCAAGTTGAAGTGGCAAATTTGGGCAGGCCACATCGCTCGTAGAACTGACAACCGATGGGGAAGAAAAGTTCTCGAGTGCCTCTCACTAGGTGGACCGACGACATCGTGAGGATCGCGGGCAACCGATGGATGCAAGTGACGAAGTGTCGTTCGGCGTTGCGGTCTAAGGGAGAGGCCTATGTTCAGCAGTGGACGTCTTCCGGCTGATGATGATGATGATGAAGACCGTAACAGAATACACTGATTACTGATTGATTGTTTTTTATTGATAAAAGTAATTAGGTACTGTACTGATTGCTGCACGCGTTATGAGTGCTATTCGAAATTTTGAAATGCTTACATTTGATAAGAAAACTGTGCTGTGCTTGCATTGTACAAACTCCAAGCCCGCAAAAGGGCGCATAGGTAAACTGATAGAACTTAGTATTATAATGACTTATAATTTAACCTAAATAACACTACATTGACCAGTATTCGACCTAACAAACTTTATAGCAAGGAAGTTAGATAATAAACAGAAATGCCTTGCTCTATTTCTAGATTTAACCAAGGCGTTTGACACAGTCTCTGTTCCCACCCTCCTCTTGAAGTTGGATAGTATAGCGGCATACGAGGTATAGTTTATAAACTCGAGACTTATCTAGGGGACAAGAAAAATTGAGTTAAAATAGGATCTAACAGTTTTAGTGCTGAGGAGACAATGGGTGACGGAGTGCCACAGGGCAGTGTCCTTAGCCCAACACTATTTTGATTTATATAAATGGTCTTTGAGCCTTAAATTTACCAACTTCTAGAATATTCACATATGCCAATGAAGCTGCCATTGTGGTACACGGCAGAAATTGTTAAACAAACCTTATCGGTATCCCACACATCAGCTATACGCTGAACACGATATTTTAACAGTAAGACAGCTCTTTGTGCTCAGAGCCACACTTTGGAAACATCAGCAAATACCACCACCAGATCCTGGCAAACGGGGAAATAGAACAAACTGTCCGAGTGTGTTACATAAAACTACTTTTGCGAGAAGGCATCTGTACGTGATGAGCTCAATAATTTACTCGTACAGAAACATAAATAGATCTTCATCTATAACTAGATTGAATAAGCTCGACACTAAAGGTAAATCGCAGAATTTAATGTATCTTCTTGATTATGAGCAAACAGAAAAACTGTTACTAGCAATGACATAATTCTACATTACCCTACTAAAATCCTTCACATGTTATATGTATAAACACGCACCCACATAATACACACACACTCCACCAACCATACACACACACCACACACACACTACACCACACAGATTACACCACACACTCTACACCTTACCCCACACACATGTGTGAGCTACACACATCCCACACACACACCAAAAGTGTGTTGTCTTTTATTTGGAACTAATATGTGCAATCTGCTGATTCACTTGTCAATGTGTGTAAGGGTTACATAAAGTCCAGGCAACAGTGGATCACTTCTTCCTGAGATATCCTAGTTTAGGAGGAACGGGTTATTAGCACGCATCGCAGATTTTTTTTAAATATTCATAAGTATTTATAAGCAAATTGTAAGGTTTTTGTTCAATCATCATATCAACCGTAAGACGTCCACTGCTGAACATATATGCCTCCCCTTTAGACTTACAATAGGACGGATTGTAAGCGGCCTGCATCCAGCGTGATCCTGTGGCCTTCATCATAAGATCTTCTGCAGTGCCCACCTTGTGGGTGGACGTCCTACCCTGCGCTTGCCGGTGCGGGGTCTCCATTCGAGAACCTTACTTTTGTTCAATAATAGATTTTAATTATGTATTAATATATAAATTATTGACCTATATTTCATTGACTCCCGAAATGTGGTGAGGACGCCCTGCCAACTATGTGTATGCTGTTGTCAGCAGCAGCGTCCATGGTGTCTGTTTCTAGTCAGCCATAATTATAAATGTATGATAGTGTATCTCCTGTCGCAGGTGGGACGCAGCGAGCGGCGCGTCGCGCATGTACTTGCACGGAGGCACCACTTCCATCTACCGCATGGTGAAGACCGGTGGACTAGTACAGAGCGCGCAGGTACTTACTCCACAGCCTTACTAATAATAACCTTTTTAGGGTTCCGTAGCCAAATGGCAAAAAACGGAACCCTTATACAGGGTGAAATCGAAATCATGGGCAATATTTCAATCTAAGGTTTTACTCACGATGCTGATTGCATTATGGCTAGAGAATCGCAAATCAAAAATATAATTATTGCAATTATGACACCTTTAAAAATGTAGTATGTCACAAGGCAAAGGCTTATTATTGCAAATAAACACTAAAAGTAATAAAAAACAAATCATAAACCCCAAAAGTCTTAAAGTATCAAAATTTTAAAGCGTATACACCGCGCGCCTTGCATTAATAATGTTTTTGAGTTCCGTTATATGATTAGTACCGTTAGTAATGCCCGAGTTTAAAATATTGCTCATCCTGTAGATTTGTGTCTGTCTGTCTGACTGTCCGTCCGTATGTCACAGCCACTTTTCTTCGAAAGTATAGGAGCTATCGTGTTGAAACTTGGTAAATATATGTATTATGTGAACCGCATTAGGATTTTCACAAAAAAACAAAACAATAGTTATGATACTAGTGCGGTAAGTTGGTGTTTACAAATGAGTAGACGAATGTAAGCCCGAGCGAAGGCGAGGGCTTACCATAGTCACGAGTTTGTAAATACCAATTTCTGCACGTGTGTCATACAATGTTTTTCAACACATTTGCGAGAAAACAGTACAGTATGTAAATAAACAAACTTTTTCATTTGACTATTTTTAACAGCAAATGAAAATAACCGTTTTCTGCAATTTGCGCCTCATTCAAAATATCAGGTGAAGTAGATTGCATACTTAAACCGGAAACACATTATTAACACCCGACGCCACCCCACGGTGGTTCAAGCGCCGAACAAGAGCGGTCAAAAATACCTTACGCTATTAAAATTGTTATCTGGGTTTTTTTCTGAGGGGTAAATAATAAAAAAATACTTCACGAATGTACATTATTGCTTTATTTACATAATTTAGTACATTATATACAATAAACTGTACATTATGTACTGTTTAATAAAAACATAATTAGTCAATATTAGATATTTCTTCTCCCAAGCTCGGAAATACATCTGAATATAATATCACCACTGTTCCACGAAGGGCCTATCATTAAATAATGTATTCTTTTATATAGGTATTATACATATTATGTACAACAAATGACAAGAAAACTAAAACAACAATTTATAACTAAAACTATAACAACCAACCCAATTTCAATATAAACTAAATTCTTAGTAAATCTAAAACCTGTCTCGACATAACGCTCTTTTTTGTACTGGAAAGTTTCCAAAGACCAGTAATCTGAGCTGAGTATAAGTCTGTTTTAAGTAAGTCCGTATTCGTAACTACTCGCGACATTTTCTTGTGTGGTCCCGCTTGAAGGCCTTATAATTTTTGTTGTTAGATCCTGCTGCCTCTTCGGATGATTCTCCGACAGATAATAAAACATATTGTGCTACTTCAGCTTCATGGATGAGGACTTTGTTAACGGAAGTTGGGAGGTTATACCACGGATATTCTTGAATTAAAAGCCGCGCAGTTTCCAAAGAATATTCTTTAAATTTATTCGAATCAATATTAAAACCCGAGAATAAGGCTTGTAAAATTGTGGAACAACGTTCAATCAAACCTTTATTTAATCTTAAAAATCTTTCCTGGGACGTTCGCGTTCGCAAGATGGCACGGGCTGGTTCGCGTTTTCTTGAATGTACTTCTCATTACCCCTTACTACTAATTCGACACATTCAATTTCATTTAATTAATCTGAGTACTTATGCAAAAATTATGATTTACTTCTCTAGAGACAATTTTCCAAAATCTATCAAGACTTTTACATAAATTGAGTATCATACTATCTAAGTTCCTTATGTCTACACTTTCGACCTCATCCAGTGAAGCTAGAATAGTTTCCGACACGTGTTGATATTTCTGAGGAACAGTTCCAGATAGGGCAGACCAAATCTTTAGGAAAAGCATCCTTGAGAAAGAAAATTTCATAAAATTACCTGAAAAACAAAATATAAATAATTTACGTTTGCTTCGTAGACTGTGCTACGAGAGAGCCTACGCGGTCGTAGAGGCTATATAGCAACTAAAGATGCAACAGGATGCAGACAAAACTTTTATATTTTCAAAATAGACAGTTCAATCTTTAATATAAGATATGTGAGAATAGTTGATTATGATTGACTTTTTTTGTAGGTCTATGTGAAGTCAAATATACGGTACATATTTGGTGTAGCACCTAAAAATACGTCATAATAGGTACAACAAAACTTAAAAATATAACTAATTATTAGTAATAACATACCTTGATCTTTGAAATTCATGTCAAAAACACCACTCAAAAACAATGCATTTCTAAGAATTCAAAGTTACACAAACAGTGAAAGCTAAAGAGTTACTGACAAAGCGCGCGCAACATTACGATGTGTTGACTTCGGAGGTAGAAAAATAGGTGAGAATCATGTAAAATGGGTGACATACAGGGTGTCCCGTAAATAATGGATCAAACGTGATGGGTAGGTAGCTTACCTGATTTCCAACAACTAATTTGAACGATTTTGAAAAAACCGTTACGGTAACCAAGATATTATTTTTTTCCCAATTTTACCATTTTCTCTAGTAAAATTCGGTATTTTTTATGCTGTCGCTGCAAATTATGTCATTTTTAGGTGAAATTTTTGTAGAACATTCCTGAATAGCTTATTAATGTTGTAAGATTTTTTTTTAATTTCTTAAGGTTTTACTTGCCTTAGAAAAAAATCTTGAATTGAAAAGTTATTTTTTCCACGTTTTGAAGACCTGAATTGAAAACATTCTCCTGTAAAAAAATTGTATGACACCGATAATCACCATTATTTTAAAAACTTGTACATTTAATAAGATTTGCAAATTGGTATAAAACTTACGTCTAGTACTAGTCGTTAGAAAGTTATTGCTGTAAACCTAAGAGAGGTGCTAAATCATCAAAATAAAAAAAAAAAAACAAAAAGTGTGCATAATTAAACTTCTATCTTTCAAATGTTTAGTGTAGTTATTATCAGAGGCAATGTTCATTGAATTAATTAGGCATCAGCGTATGAAAGTAATTAGAAGAAGAAAAAAAACAATTAGTTCAAATAAATCGTTTATTTTGTTTTTAGTTACAGTAATTGTTCAAATTGTCTTCCCCCTCTAAGAATGCAAAGTCTGCATCTCCTAATAAAGGACGCTCTTAGCCGACGGGCAAAATGGCTTTGGTTTATTTCTGATACAACAGATTGGATGCGCTGACGTAACTCTTCTTCGGTCGTTATTTGTTGTTTGTAGACCTTGTCTTTGAAACATACCCAGTAAAAAAAAATCCAGAAGACGTACGGCAAGCAATGTGGTTGCAAAATGATGGGTGCCCCGCTCACTATACGACGGCAGTAAGGGCGCATCTTGACGAAACTTATCCGGAAAGATGGATCGGTCGATTAAAACCGATTTTGTGGCCCCCGCGATCTCCGGATTTAAATCGGCGGATGTTTACATAAAAAAAATTATAAAAATTTACATAGAAAAGGTGCATCGTAGTTAGATTTCGGAGATTTTAACATGATGCACCTTTTCTATGTGAGAGCTGATGGAGCGAGTTTTTTGATAATTTTTATATTTAAAATTATACTTGTTATTACCGCAACTCATATATTTATAAAGCTACAACATGTCACTGGCCTGCAAATTGCAAAAAACGTAAAAAAAATTGAATTTCGCGGGCTGGTTGGAGCATCCCCCTTAACGGGGTGTGCCGTAAAGTAGGTATTATACTTAGGTGAGAGTACCTATTTTACTGCACTGCACGCTCCGTTGTATGGTGCGTAATTTTTAACTTTCGAACAATGTATAGTACAGGCTTTGTAAATGCATTTTTCGAGCAAATGTGTTGAAAAAACAATTTTTGGGTACCCCCAAAAATTGTTTTTTAATAAATACTTCGAATTCCTGACCCATACGTGTGGGGTATCTAACTGTCCTGTAACTTCTAAAATATGAGAATGATAAAACTAAAAAAAAATATGATGTACATTACTATGCAAACTTCCATTGAAAATTGGTTTGAACGAGATCTAGTAATTAGTTTTTTTTTTTTTAATGCGTCATAAATCGTAAACCGCAATTTACCTTTCAAAGTTACAACCAAATACAAGAACTTTTGTATTATGTTACTTGCTGCTACGGAACACTTTATGGGCGAGTCCGACTCGCACTTGGCCGGTTTTTTCCTTCTCCTTCACCAGGCCCTGCCCCGTTTCAAATTCAGCTCTCCTAATCGTTCTTAGCCAGAGATATCGTTTCAGTTTTTTTTTCTCTTAACTTTAGGGACTTATTTAAGGAATGACAGTCTTATCGTGTCCTAAACTATCGTTTCTGGGTTGTCTGTGGATTTATTACATCTCTGATGAAGTCTTAAATTGGGTACATATTATTATTTGAATATCGAAGATTAAAATATCTACTGTTAAAATATCGATGTTCAAAACATCGAAAATGAACATAATTATCGAACGACCTTTAAACCGAAAATTAAAATAACGAAAGTTTATAATATCAAATGGTTAAATGTCCTACGTTCAATATAAATATTATCTAAAATCTAAATATCTACAAAAGTTACATGGAAAGATCTAAATATCTAAATACAGATTATCGAATGTCCTAAATATCGAAGTAAGTACAAAGTATCGAACGTCCTAAATGTCGATGGGTACATAATTATAGTCTTAATGCTGGTAAAAAATAAGGTGGTAATCACCTATTAAGGTAGGTCGACGGAGCCCTATTTCTGTTTGCAAGGTTTAAAGTAACCTAACACGAAGAGGATGACGGGTTTTTCAGGCCCCACCGGCCACCATCCTCTTCGAACCTAACCTGTCCGAGTCGGGGTGCCCCAAGTCCCGAGCTCGCTTCGCTCGCTCTTGCATCCTTAGTCAAATTGCTGATTACCACCTACCAAGGTAGTCTTCGGGCTTCGGATGCAATTTAAACAAACAACGAGTAGGTATTAACAAAGTAGAATTATTATGAACTGAAATGTATTAAACTTCCCGGAACATTCTATGTGTAAAATATCCTTTTTTCCGATTATGTGAATATTTTCAATGGATATCGATTATGTGAATATCTGCGCCCTGAGGAGAGCAGGTCTCTGTCAGGTTGACGCAAACCATTCTGATTTTCAGCGAGACACTTGACTTGAGGGCCACGCTCGGTGGAAAATGAAGAGTGTAATAGTGTGTATCTCATCCATTACGATAAAATAGGACCAACTTGGATCAACCAAGGTGTGACGTAATGCGTGATGTTCCAGATCCGCGTGGACCGCTCGGCGGAGACGGACGTGCGACACTGCACAGTGTCCGGGACGCGCCGCGTATCGCTCGCCGAACGTGCGCTGCCTGCGCTGCCCGACCTCAGAGCCTTCTCCTTCGCCGGTGACCACCTGTTCTTATTAATACTTATTAACCACATACTTAGACTCGAAACATTTTTTATTTAATCCAAGATTTTTCTAAGTAAGAGTGCTATTTTACATAACACCGGCCATCGTTTGGCCATAGTTTGGTTTATTTCTGTCTACCAGCTGTCGAGGACGAACCAGGTACTTCATTGTCGACCCGACGCCGATGCGACCCCCCCGACCGTTATTTGGAACTCTGACCTTGGCGAGTGTACTACGTCAGTCCGAGACAAACAGATGTGCGATGAAAGCTTGTGCGACAAAACTGTACTGCGACACACCATAGTCCGAATGCACGATTGTGCGACAAACTAAAGGTTGACATCACGCTGGTGCGACAAACGATTGTGCGACTGCTGTGTAGTGTGATACTATGGTAGTGCGATAGACAAGTGTGTGGTAGTAATGTTATTGAACAGTACTTTGGTGCAGTAGATTTTACAGCATTTTGGTTCTACTCAAGTGTGATTATAAACGATTTTGCATAAATAATACAAACTAAGTATAAATTGGAATAAATTTTTTTTTTTTTTTTAATCTTTATTATTTCGGAACTTTTAACAAGATGTTATGCCAGTTCCATCGTAACCTAATCCAAGCATAACGAATAACTTACAAGTTAACTAATGAATACACTAAAGCAGCCTCTACTGACATTGGTTTGGCTAAAATACTATTAAATATACCTATATCTAACTTATTAATATTTAATTTATTAACTAAAATATTTCTCTCAGTTTCATTCCGGACACATTCCACTAGGCGATGATAGATATCTTCTACTTTATTAATGCAGACTGAACAATTCGGAGAGTCAACCTTTTTCATCAGGAAAGCAAAGGCCCCTAGTGGCATGTGTCCGGAGCGAATTCTAAGAGCAGTTACCAGTATATTTCGATTAACTTTAAAACTACAAAACCACGGGACTCGAGGAGGCTCGTTTTGGATCGTTTTATACCACAAACCTTTAGTTTTTGATGCTTCACCAAAAAATTTTTTCCACTCATCATAACAATAGTTTTTAAATTTTGACAGATTTTCCGAATATATTGGTAAAACAAAGATCTCAACCCCTGAAGTTGCTGCTGTCTTAGCCAGTTTATCAGCCTCCTCGTTTCCCCGAAGACCAATGTGTGACGGTATCCACTGCAAAACTAAATTAACATTGTTTGAAATAATTGTGTGTATTTTATTCAGAATAGCAAACGCTATCGATACACCTCTGTGTCCAGAGGCGCATCGAACCAGATGTTGGAGCGCGCTCTTGCTGTCCGTAAATATCACTATGCTAGTGTGCTGAATAGTAAATACATAAGACAAAGCTTCGGAAATAGCTTATAACTCTGCTGTCATGATAGAAACATCAGATAAAATTTTGAAACATCGACTTGTTTTGGTTACTGGATCATAGAAAGCCGCACCAATATTAGAACTCTTTGAACCGTCCGTAAACAATTTTTGCCAACCATTATATGTGTAACTTAACTCTTCTAAAACATTATTTCTCAAACAGTTATTCTCATATGTACTTTTAGGTTTGCTTACACTCTCTAGATTTATTTTAATAACACTTTTAATTGCAATAAAACTACACCAAATATTTAATTTAAACATATCTAAAGGGTTAGATGAATATATTTTTTCTTCTTTGATAATATTATATGTGTCCATCAAAACAGGTATTTTCTTATTTGTCCAATATCTGTGGTTTTTAAGAGCTACCAGATCAGCCAAACATTTCCTTGTCACACCATTGGTCCACGACTTAGCCTTAAGACAAAATTTAAATGCTAAATACTTACGTCTAACATGTAATGGGGGTAAGCATAATTCGCTTTCCATAACATGTATAGGCGTAGTTTTAATGTAACTACCCACTATACGCATTGCCTTATTCTGGATTTTATCTAATTTATATAAGCGAGCCTTATTACTACTGTCGTAAAATACACAGCCATAATCAATTCGACTTCTGATCAAAGATATGTATAACAGTCTTAGGTGTAACGGATGCATTCCCCAATGAGAACCAGCTAGCACTTTGATAACGTTCAGCATTTTTTGACATCGTTCATTGATCTCGTTGATATGTTTGCCCCATCTAAGTGATGAGTCTAACCAAACACCCAAGTATTTAACATTGTTAACTGTTACTAAAGGGGTATCGTTTAAATATAATTGCACCTGTTGCCTCCTATATCCTCTACTAAATAAACAAATCTGGGTTTTAGATGTTGATAACTCTAAGCCTATATTAGACAGCCTCTTTACTATATTATTTATGGCTATTTGCAGGTTATGAGTGCTGTCGTTTATTTTTTTCGAGCTTGCAAAGAGAACGAAGTCGTCAGCATATTGGCAGATTTTGACCATATTACTGTCATTAATTTCGTTACAAATGTTCAGTGTAACAATATTAAAAAGTAAAGGAGAGATAGGGTCTCCTTGTGCCAAACCTCTATTAGTCCATCTTACGGTGCTATCTTTTTCTTCAGTACCATCTTGGATGTTAAGATGTCTCTCTCTTAGGAATTCCCACAGATAGACACATATCCGCCTACCAACATTTAGCTTATCCAACATTGTAACTAAACTGTCAATAGAGACGTTGTTATACGCGTTTTCTATATCTAAAAAGCACGCTAAGGTAGCTGTGTTTTTTGCAAATCCTAATTGTATACAAGTGATTAACTGTGCTAGAGAATCCAGGCATGATCTACCTCTACGAAATCCGGTTGTGCTAGAAGATAAGAATCCGTTATGCTCGACAAACCATTCTATCCTTTTAGCCAACATCAAATGGAAAGTCTTACAAAGACAAGAAATCAAAGAAATGGGTCTTAATTTGGAATTATTACCTGCTTTAGGAATTGCAATTACTTTAATATCTCGCCATTCATCAGGAATACACCCAGTTATAAAAATATAGTTATACATGCGTAGTAAATAAGTTTTAGCTACAATAGGGAGGTTAAAGATCATGGAGTACGTAACATTATCATCTCCAGGAGCTGTATCTTTCTTTTTGAAGCACGCCTCAAGTTCCTGTAATGTAAACTCTGATTCTAATAACGCATTATTTGAAGTAAATAGTGGTTTAGGGTTAAGAGTTGTATCCGGGGCCAGATTACGTAAGAGTTCAGTTTTCCTGTCCATAGAAACATAACAGCCAGCTTGTCTAATTCCTTTAATCCACTTCATTTTGCGCCACATTTGTGATGAAGTGACCTTGCCATCGACAGAAGAACAATATTCTTGCCAACAGGTAGTTTTGGTTTGTCTAATTTCCTGATTAGCTATCAGAGTCTTATTCTTCAACACAGTCAGATTGGCTGGTGAAGGGTTACGTCTGAATACTTTCAATGCTAGTCTTCTTTCTGCTACAATTTTGGAAAGCTGAGGATTCCAATATGGTTTGGGTTTAAACTTATTTTGTGGGCCGTTGTGATTAATAATAAATGGAATACTTTTATGAGCAGCCTTATTAATAATAGAAATAAAGTTCCTATACAAAAACTGAATATCACATGTACTAGAATTGACTTCCGTAAAAAGTTGTTCTATATTTTGTCGAAATAGTGGCCAGTTTGCTTTTTTAAAATTACGTTTTTTAATCGTATGAACTATGTCCTGATAATTCATCTTAATTTTAATGATGAGATGATCACTCCCCAAATTGTCGCTTAGGGCTCGCCAAGAAAACTTTATAGCTATGTCGGATGAAGTAAAAGTAATATCAGGGGATGACTGTTGTAAAGTATTATTAACATATCTTACCCGAGTGGCGCTGCCATCGTTGATAGGTATATATCCGTGCTCAAGTGCTGAGTCCATAATTTGATTGCCTCTTCCATCGGTTTTATAGGACCAATTAGAGTGGTGTCCATTAAAGTCTCCGGCGATAAGAGTTTTATTAGGATAGATTGAAAATAACTCATCCCAATCAGATTGCCTAGTTTGCACTGAAGATGGACAGTAGACTGCAACTATATTTTCTAAATATTTACAATTTTTTATCTCGATATGTAGTGTTTCGATGCCAATATTATTAATTCTAGATAATTTTAATTCAGATTTAATAGATTTATGTAATATAATTGCTACTCCACCATACCCATCATCCCGATCTTTTCTATGGATGTTATATTGGGAAATGTTTAATAGACTATCTTGTTCTAACCATGTCTCACTGATTATGGCTATGTGTATTTGATCCTTAAACAAAAGTGATTCGAATTCAGTGGTTTTAGGCCTAATGCTTTGAGAATTCCATTGAAGTATATTGAGAGCAATTTCTTTTGAACTGTTAGGAGCCATTGTTCAAGAAGCTAATTATTTTCTGTACCAAATTTCCCTCTTTAACAAAATTTACGGCAAATCCCATTATTTCTTCAATAATAATACTAGTTAATAGCTTGATTTTAACACTAATACTTGACTTAGCGAAGTAAATTTCTTTCAATTTATCCCATAATCTTTTTATATAAAATATATTTCTAAATGTCTCCTTCTGCTGGTCATCCGTATTTTCAATATCTTCGCTTCTCTTTTGCTCCACCTCAAAAATTTCATCCTCTTCACACTGTTTCTTTTGTCTTCTATTGATTATTCTCTTCGGTTTTGCTGAAAATTGCGGGTTTTCAGGTTCCTCCATCGTGATATCTCGAATCTCTCCGGTATGTGGTTTTTGTGGTGTTGAATCCATCTGTTCTGAATGATTGTGAACTTGTACTAAGACATCTCTGTAAGACTTTTCTTTGCTTTTGGAGAGTGGAATTTGACTCGTTTGAGTTACGTTTTCTTGTATTATCATCCTTTCCTTATCTTGTTGAAGTTTAGGTTTGTTGAGGTACAATGTTAGTGCTTTTCTATATGTACAGTTTTCTTCACACATAATTTGTCTTATGGTTTTTTCTTTAATAAACATAGGACACGATTTATTCAATGACATGTGTGGGCCTTTACAATTTATGCACTTAAAGACTTCGGTTTCACAGTTGCCGTGACTTCCCCCGCATTTTGGACACATTATCTTCTTTGTTGGGCACGTCTTAATCAAATGTCCAAATCTCCAACACCCCGAACATTGACTGACGGGAAAAGTGTATGGTTCCACCTTAAACCTGCACCCATATATTAATATATACGGAGGTAAGGTAGAACTTTTAAAGCATATGCGCATAGTCTCGCTTTGTATCCATTCTCCACTATCTGATTGTCTTTTTAATCTCTTGACAGACACGAGTTCCTTTTCACACTCTATGCTCTCTAGAAATTCTTTTTCTTCAATCTCTAAATCTATTTGTTTAACCAGTCCGTATGACATATTAATTTCATCTATAAACTGGCATCTACAGTTCAGACTTTGAAACTTACTGCAACTCATCAAATTCTCAGCGTCCTTTCTTTTCTCAAATTGTATAGAGATCTTATAGGGGTTTTTATATTGTATCTTAAGAATACCCTCAATTTTTTCAGACTTTAACAATTTGGCCATACCAAACGGTTTGGGTAAAATCTCCTTTGATGTTACACATTTTTTTTTTTTTTTTTTTTTAGGTGGTAAAATCATCAAATGAGTTCTCCCGCCCTGGGTGGGGCGGAAGGGACTGTCAGACTCTTACTGACTAAAATCCACCCGTGTTCCTTCCTATACCCTTTACGTTCATACGTACATACGATAATTTTATCACTTACAGATATGTTTGTATTTGTATTCTCGTTGATTTCAAGATTTTTTGAAGTCTGTCTGGATCTTCTCGCCACCCGTTTTGTATCGCGTACTGTGATATATCCTTCATCATCTACTATTATTTCTTCGCTATCTGATCGTCCTCTTTTCTCTGCTTCCTTCGTTTTCTTATCTTTTGCTAATTGATGAGCTTCCCGTACCAACTCTTCTCCTCCTATATCACTTCCACTCGAATCGCAAAAGTCAATGTTATCCATAATCGCGTAACATTAAACAATAAAAAAAAAAAAAAGTGGGTAGAAGGAAAAAGGAATTCTCGAACAAAATACACCTCGGCTTAACGCGTGCGCTCACCGCGGCAATTAGCGCGAGACTGGAAAATTGGAATAAATATCGTATCTGCCTTGTTTGTATACTGTTCTAGTACACACAATCATTACACTGCAACTGATTTTTTGTATTGCACCACCAATAGTTTATATAACACCAATGTTTGTTCTTACAACAAAATAATAATAAACATCCAAAATGGCTTTTACGGTTCTTGATTTTAAACTAGAAACCACTTGAACGTCACTGGGAAGAGTTTTTACCTAGGTTTGCATGTAGTTTGACATTCACGATAGCTAGTGTGTAAACTTACGCACAAACATTGCAAGTTAAATAAAGTTTGTAATCTCCCGTGTCGCAGGGTACGTGGTGCACGACACCAAGCGCGCCGAGCTCTGGCGCCACACGCTGTCGGGCCACAACGGGGAGCTGGGCGGCGTGCGCGGGGAGGCGCTCACCTTCCGCCACGAGCTGCTGGTCACGCGCTCCGCTGACAACTACACGACCACCCCACACTGGTGACTATCGCCTTAACCTCCTGTCTATCAATCCGACCTAATCATGTTCACATATTCTCCAGCGCTTGATTTTCAAGCTTGCTAAACAGTTTTTTGATAGACATCTCTCCCGCTAAAACACTAGACCCTACTTAAGTAATTGGTGAAGGAATAATATTTGTGCATTATCTGACGGCCTCGTTCGTGTGCAGGTACTCGGTGCGCGTGGACAGTTCGGTGCTGGGTGCTGATGCGGATGGCTACGTGCATTACTTCGACAAGGTGGTTGAGCAGCCTCACGACGCCGCCATGTTTCATCTCGACATCGGTACGTCGCCGTCGACTCGCGGGCATTTCAATTTCTGTGTGCTCTGCATAATACTGCACAAGTTACACGAGATGATAATGTTGTTATGTTTTAGCCGACGCGTGTGAGACACTTGAAACCACCAATCGGATGGAGAGCATAGAGCCGCTCCGCGAGTTCACCAGTCTGCGCCGCCTCCCGCGATACGACGGAGAGTTCGCACAGTGAGTCACAATGACGTCGCGAAACTATCCATCTCGAAACAGCACCGTTCCAAGACAAAAGGCGGCAAGCCTTGAATGAATCAATTAGCACCGGCGCAAGACGGCAAGGCTGCTGCCATATGCCGTTTTGGTTTCAAAGAAATCATCCAACCATTCGTTCTTTTATTTTGACTAGCGACCCGCCCCGACTTCGCTCGGAACCCATTTATGTATAAAAACTTTCTCGAAAAGTGATAACCACCCTTCCCAATTTTGAAACCAGCATGAAAATCGGTGCAATAATTTTTGAGTTTATCGCGAACATCAGCCTAGTAATTTTGTAGAACTCATAATTTAACCGACTTCAAAAACACTCACAAAAAAGTTTAAAATAACCTACAAAATAACTTTTCTTTCGAAAGTCGGTGACTTTTTTATTTCATTGGCCTTTTTTGCTTTAATCCAACAGCAGCTGCTCATGGTTGACCTTATAAAAAGCTTTTGGGAATTCTTATCTACTTGAATACCAGCAGCAGTATCTTCTGAATATGCTACCTAGGTACAAGATTTGTAATTGTAGATTATACTTTGAACAAATCCCTACTGTTGTGGGTCATATAGCATTATCTATATCTATCTATATCTTCTATCTATACATATAATAAAACTGTAGAAAAGTAATTTTTGTACATCAAACAAAAACTCAAAAAATATAGCCAGGGTGTTAAAGGCCAACCAATAGAACCCATTTCTAGCATTTTTAGAATTTTTGTCTGTTTGTATGTTTATTTGTTCGGGAATCACGTAAAATGTACGAAAGTTTTGTAGATAACTTTAATACACAACGACTGGCCGTAACTTGAAGTAACACTTAGTTTTTGTTTCATTGGAATCGGTTCAGTCTATCAAAAGATATTTAAATTTTAAAGTGTTCCAGAATAAAAATTACGGTCAGTTCACACCAAGACGCGCAGGTCAGTAGCGCGATCTAGCTTCGAATGGAAAAACTACTTATTCAATTATTAAATTTAAACATAATTATTTCAACGCACGGCAGATGGCGTTTAAAGAAAACCTGGAATAGAGGTGTTATTGAAGTAACATTTATGTACGGTATTTTGTTTCATCGTTGTCAATTCACACCCGTAATTAATTAAAGCGATTTAAAGGAATCGGACAAAATGGAATGGAATGCACTGGACTGGACTGGACTGGACTGGAATGGAATGGAGTGGAGTGGAGTGAAGGAATGGAATGGAGTGGAGGAATGGAGGAATGGAATGGAGTGGAGTGGAGTGGAGTGGAGTGGAGTGGAGTGGACTGGAGTGGAGTGGAGTGGAGTGGAGTGGAGTGGAGTGGAGTGGAGTGGAGTGGAGTGGAGTGGAATGGAATGGACTGGAGTGGAATGGAATGGACTGGACTGGACTGGACTGGAGTGGAGCGGGTGGAGTGGAGTGGAGCAGGTGGAATGGAGTAGAGCGGGTGGAGTGGAGTGGAGCGGGTGGAGTGGAGTGGAGCGGGTGGAGTGTAGTGGAGCGGGTGGAGTGGAGTGGAGCGGGTTGAGTGGAGTGGAGCGGGTGTAGTGGAGTGGAGCGGGTGGAGTGTAGTGGAGCGGGTAGAGTGGAGTGGAGTGGGTGGAGTGGAGTGGAGCGGGTGGAGTGGAGTGGAGCGGGTGGAGTGGAGTGGAGCAGGTGGAATGGAGTAGAGCGGGTGGAGTGGAGTGGAGCGGGTGGAGTGGAGTGGAGCGGGTTGAGTGAAGTGGAGCGGGTTGAGTGGAGTGGAGCGGGTGGAGTGGAGTGGAGCGGGTGGAGTGGAGTGGAGCGGGTGGAGTGTAGTGGAGCGGGTGGAGTGGAGTGGAGCGGGTGGAGTGGAGTGGAGCGGGTGGAGTGGAGTGGAGCGGGTGGAGTGGAGTGGAGCGGGTAGAGTGGAGTGGAGCGGGTGGAGTGGAGTGGAGAGTGTGGAGTGGAATAGAGCGGGTGGAGAGGAGTGGAGCGGGTGGAGTGGAAAAAAACGGGTGGAGAGGAGTGGAGCGGGTGGAGTGGAGTGGAGCGGGTGGAGTGGAGTGGAGGGGTGGAGTAGAGGGGAGCGGGTGGAGAGGAGTGGAGCGGGTGGAGTGGAAAAAACGGGTGGAGAGGAGTGGAGCGGGTGGAGTGGAGTGGAGCGGGTGGAGTGGAGTGGAGGGGTGGAGTAGAGGGGAGCGGGTGGAGTGGAGCGGTTTACGTTCACGCGCGCTGAAATAGAATTTAGAGTAGGTTCCATAATTTTTTTTTCCTTACCAACATTCATTTAATTCAATAAACAATACCTATCGAATTCAAATCGATATACAAACTGCTCTTATCCAATAGCAACTGAATGGTACTGCTTTTGAACAACAGAAGGCGTTTATTACAAACACGTCAAATATTCTTGAATTCGAAATAGTCAGGGTTTTTAAATGAAAAACGTGGCGAGAATTAAACGCTTCGCGCTAAAAAATACATTGTTAAATTCCGACATCCACGCGAACGAAGTCGCGGGCACAGCTAGTGAACGAATAAAGTACACTGGTGTACAAGTTGTAATTATTTTCGATAAGGTCGGCAGAATTGATATCGAGCGAGTTGATGTCGTTGGTTCTACACACTAAGAAATCGCATCGAATGGAACATAATTATTGCATCTTCCTTTTTTATGTCGGTTAATAAAAAAAAATATCTCTTAGGTATAAGCAAATATTTGGGCGTACATACGCCGACGACGTGGAAGAAGCGGTTCGCAAGACCCTCTTGATGCAGACCTCGCGCTTCGTGGCATCGGGTAACCGAGAGGGCGCGACCTTCGCCCTCGGCATCAACTTCCTTGCGGACCGGCTGGTGGTGGAGCGACGCGAGCTGCTGGGCGTCGAGGCGTCGCTTGACGACGACCCCGGCCTGCCCTTCCCGGTGCCGCCCGCCGAGGTGGAGGCGCAGCGTGGCCGCCTGCCGCGCTCCTTCGACTGGCGCCAGCGCGGTGGTGTTACGCCCGTCCGATGTGAGTGCCTGCTTTCACTACTAATATACTACAATGTACTTTGTGTTCTGTATGTGATGCAATCACCTATCGAGCCACTCAGTAACACGGATTGCTGTCCACAGATCAAGGCGAGTGCTTGTCGTGCTGGGCATTCGCAACGGTAGGCGCAGTAGAGGGTGCTCTGTTCAGAGAGACCGGTCGCCTGGTGCCGCTCAGTGAACAAGCGCTCGTGGACTGCGCGCGCCCGTCAGTATACACACACACACACACACACACACACACACACTGGCCAATTGGAAGCTTTATCAATAAGTATTTATTAGTAACAAAATTGTTGAATTCGATGAGATGATTAATGAAATTAAGTACTAACCAAGCGTTGTACGCAGCGATGGCTGCTACCGATACCGCTCATTTTTCTTTCAAAAAAAGCAGTAGGTACGAGAACACACACATGAAGTCCAAGGAAATATATTTCTAATAGTGAAGGCCCAGTATTCTTAAAATGATGTTGATAACGCAAAACACCACATCAACAGCCGGGCCTTTGACCTTTTTGTTGACGAAGGTACTTGTTAAAGCTATCCCATGAAGAGCTACTACAGACACATTAAAAATACAGCTGATGCAGTGGCTGATCGATCGACCGCTGCACAGAATGTCGCGGGTTCGATCCCCGCACGGACGGGTTTGACAAAGGGCAAAAATTTATGGAACTTGGTCCAAGAGCATCTTGATGGCACTTGTAGGAAACGAAAGTACACGAATGAAACATGAATATCAAAAATTTAATATCGAAAGAAAAATCGAACCACGGGCAGGATTTAAACCTGCGACCTCCGGATTCAGTTCATCCGCCGCTTTGTCCTGTCGAGCCACCGAGGTGCATGTATACTGCGTCGAAGATGTAAGTCCTGCTCGCGGTTTGATTTTTCTTCCAAAGTTTTTTTTTTATTTTTTGAGATAGTTAACTTAAGTTTTTGCTTTGAAAATGTAATAACCTACATAATTATATGTAATTTGGTCCAAGACCTACCACTAATGACACTTATGGGAAACGAAATTACATATAGTGCGATCTTAATTTCTACAACGCATAAAAATCGAACTTTTAAATAAATGCGACAGACATTTTTTTAATACCTAACGCTTAATAATATTATTGTGAATATTACAGTGTGGTCGTAGGCCTAATCGTTTACGGTCGTGTTTAGTTTGAACCTGCTAACGATTTCTAAAGCTTGAACAGTGTTTCTCAAAATTTTAATAAACTGTAACGTACATAAATACCTAAGCATAATGGAGGGAATGAGAATGTGTGGAGCCTGTGATGAAGCCATGTCAGATGGTGTGCCTTGTACGGTATGCGGACGCGAGTTGCATTTTCAATGTGCAGGCATTACGGAGGCCGGTTACCGTAAACTTGGCGATAGAAGACTCACCTGGCGATGCATGAACTGTAAGCAGACTGGCAGTGTTCGTCCACCTGGAGTTTTGGCAGTTACGGTCAATCCACCTGGTTCACCTAAATCGCCAATAGGATTAGATCCAAAATTGCCACGACTGGGCTCGGAATCCGTAGTCTTACAAGAGATACGTGCGTTGGCTGCAAAACTTGCTCCTTTGGATGGTCTAAAAGAAGAGATCTCAGCACTTCGAACCGAATTCGCAGAACTTAAATCGTCCATACACCAGCAGTTCGAGGAGACGGTCAATGAATTCAGACAGAAAATCAGCGAAATGGAGCAGCGTATTGTTGTGATGGAAACGATCAAGGAGCAAGTAAATCAATGTCAGGATCGACTGGACAAGCTAGAAGAAGAATCTGACACTAAGGATCAATGGTCAAGATTAAATAACGCTGAAATAAAAGGGTTGCCGCAAGTACATAATGAAAACCTGTTTGAAATTATCGCAAGAATCGGCGCCAAAATTAATTATCCCATTACCAAGACCCAAATCAACTTTGTTACTAGAGTGCCAGCAAGAGATAAAGATCGCACTAAGCCAATAATAGTTAGTTTCCTCAGTCGATGCGTGAAGGAAGATTTTGTTGCTGCAGCGAGATACGTTCTCAAAACTTCGCCTTTAACGGCTAGCCAATTTGGTCTTTCTGGGAACCAAAGAATATTTATTAATGACCACCTAACTATGAAAAATAAGATCCTGTTATCAAAGGTCAAAAAAATGGCGTCAGAAACGGGTTTTCAATACGTGTGGGTCAAGCATGCAAAAATCCACGCAAGAAAAATGGACACTTCTCCAGTATTATTTGTAAAATCGGAAAAGGATCTTACGAAAATTGCGTAATTTTACTAGGAAACCCTATAAACAACTTAATATTAATATCGTTACATGTGAAGTTTGAGAACCACAAACAGCAGTGTGCTACTAACGTTTTCCAAATGACATTGTGTCATATTACGGTGCTAAAAAGTAAGTCTTGTTATTCATATAATTTGTGTCAATTCAATTACAATCTTCTGGTATCGGTTTTACGGCACAAATTAGAATGCATTTCTGTGTCTATTGGGACCATCTGCCCCGAGCGTTTCTTATCTTGTTTTCGTCCGTCACCTTTTGTTTCTATTCATAAGTCTCTAAATGTACATTTTTTGAATAGAATATTTACCGGACACTGTGCACTAATATGTCTTTTTAGTTATTGCGAGTTATTAACTTCTACCTTCAAAGTGTGCTTATTTCTTGAAACAAAATTTTATGTATTGCGCTTTTTGCTATATAACTTAATCTTATTCGAGCATAGTAGTTGTTTACATTATCTTATTATAGTTAGATTTAGAGATGACTACTCTTAATATATATTACCAGAACGTCCGTGGCTTGCGTACGAAAACGAACGATGTCTTCCGTAAAATACTACTTGGATCATATGATGTGATTGTTTTTACCGAGACGTGGCTGGTTGATGACATATTTAGCAGTGAGATATTTGATGGTCGATACATGGTGCTAAGACGTGATCGTGATTACTCTCGTACTGCTCAACAGCGCGGGGGGGGTGTTTTAATAGCGGTAAGAAGTGAACTTGCTGTAGTTGAGAGACGTGATTGGTGTAGTTCTGCTGAGGACATTTGGGTATCGCTTGTTCTAAAAAGGTCTCGGCCGGCTACCACTTATAAATTGCACATCTGCGCCCTTTATCTTTGTAAACAAAACCTTGGTCATTCTTATAACGGTCAATTACATAACTTTACTGATAATATGACACACTTAATTTTAACACACCCTTTGGACAAATTTATAATATTAGGAGATTTTAACTTTGGCGGTAGCGTGGACTGGATAGCCAGTGCCGATAGCAACGAATTGATTTCGCAAAACGTTACGTGCCAACATTTAAGTGAATTTTTTGACGCTATTCTTACTTCTAACTTGTCTCAGTATAATGGTGAGAGGAATCTCAACGGAAGGATTTTGGACTTAGTTTTTTCTAATGACTCTGTGAATGTTAGTGAGTGTCATGATCCATTAGTTTTGCCGATTGATTTACATCATAAACCGTTATTAATACGGGCTGATTTCGTTGAAATTCATAAATTGACAGATAAAATAACACGTCGCTTCATCTTTTCCAGGGGAGATTATGTGGCTATTAAATCTGAATTGGACAAAATTAACTGGACGGACTTTCTGAATTCTGAGTCGTTGGACATTGCTGTTGAAGCCTTTTACAGTAAATTGTATGAACTTAGGGACAAGCATATACCTCTTAAATGTGTAACAAAATCTTCATATCCACTTTGGTACAGTCCCGCTCTAATAAAAGTACTGAGAGAGAAATATAGGTATCATCGCAAGTACAAAACGTATGGTAATCTCTCTGATTTTCATTCATTCTCACTGTTGCGAAGTAGGGCTATTAATTTGGAAAAGACATGTTTTAATATTTACATGGATAAAATAGAGGCGTCAATAATCAAAAATCCGAAAAATTTCTGGTCATATATAAAAAGCAAAAGAATCTCCAATGCAGTTCCTAAGTTCATGCAATATAATGACGTCACCGCGTCTACTGGCGAAGATATCAGCAATCTATTTGCGACGTATTTCCATTCAACTTTTCAAGAACCTGATCCAGTTCCCAGTACATCATCTTTGCTGGATTCTAGTAGTAGTGGCACCACCAGTAGTGTTGATAGTGTTGCATTTATCAGCTCGTTGGAAATAACTCATTCTCGGGTATTGAAGTTACTCAAGTCCTTGGACCTTTCTAAATCTGGTGGTCCGGACCTCATACCTCCAGAATTTATAGTGCAATGTGCTGATAGTTTGGTTACCCCAGTGTGTATATTATTCAATCGTTCCATATCTGAAGGTATAGTTCCTAAAATATGGAAATCAGCATTTATTACCCCAGTTCACAAAAAAGGTAACAAATCTGACGTCACGAACTATCGCCCAATATCTAAGTTATGTCTATTTTCAAAGGTCCTCGAGCGGATTGTGTATGATAATGTATACGCTGCAATGGAAAGTAACTTCGGGGATGAACAACACGGATTTCTCAAAAAACGATCCACTACGTCTAACTTGGTGTTATCGCATGAGTTTATATCGGGGGGCATGGAACAGCGCGCGCAGGTGGACGTCATCTACACCGACTACAGCAAGTGCTTCGACCGTATAGACCATCGGCTGCTTCTGGAAAAGTTGCTTAAAGCTGGAATACGCGGTGACCTGTATAGATGGTTTTCGTCTTATATCGAGAATCGTAGTCAGGCTGTGGTTCTCCAGGGGTACACTTCGGGATGGACCTCGGCCCCCTCAGGTGTGCCGCAGGGTTCGTTGTTGGGGACTCTACTTTTCACTTTGTTTATTGCTGACGTAATAAACTGCTTCAAACATTCTTACGTCTTACTATACGCTGACGACATGAAGGTTCATAAAATTATACGTGGCATCTCCGATACTCACCAATTGCAAGCTGACCTTAATAGATTTGAGGAATATTGTGCACGTAATCTGCTTCAGCTAAATGTATCTAAATGCTTCCATATGACCTTCACGCGTCAGAAGTCTACTTTGAATTCAACCTATACTCTCAACCAACACACCTTATGTAAAGTTAATAATATCAGGGATTTGGGCATTATACAAGATAGCAAATTACTATTTTCGCAAATCACTTTGTAAAAAAAGCTGCGAAAGCATTAGGATTTGTAATTAGAGCCTCAGCCTGTTTCCGTTCTCTAAAGCCAATCAAGGTTTTATATTGCTCGTTCGTACGCAGTCATTTGGAGTATGCATCTCAAGTCTGGAACCCTCAATAAGAGACCTACAAGTTGCGTATTGAGGGTATCCAGAAAAAGTTTCTAAGATATATCTTGATCACAAAGCGCACCAAGTATCTATTGATTACGAGCACCGTTGCAAGAAGTACCATTTTCTACCACTTGATTACAGGCGGCTCATTAATGATATATGTTTTTTGATTAACATAGCAAATGGCTCGATTGACTGCTCTGAGCTCGTTTCTAAACTGACATTTCGCACTAACCTTATTGGCTTGCGTCGGAGGCCTCTTCTGAGTGTGCCTTCTGCCTCCACTAATTATAGACGTAATGCTTATCTTATGAGAAGCGCTCGCTGCTTTAATGAATTATCTCACGAGCATGACATTGACCTATTTTGCACTAAGACGAGCGTAGCAAGAAAACTTTTGGCCAAATCATTTTTTGCGAATGAAGCACTGGCTGGTGGTGCTCAAACACACAAAAGTAAAATTTAATATAAAAAAAAACCGGAACTTTATCCTTTAGGCACTAGTTAATCGTTTTTTGTTTTTATACATCTGTGGAGGCTTGTTATTAGCAACTTAATTATAAATATTTGTTACCTATTATTCTGTTATTAGTCTGTAAGCCTTCTTAAAAAGAATAAAATAAAATAAAATAAATAAAATTATACCGAACCGTCTGGGGAGGCTCGTGAGCTCTAAGAGCTCTGCTCTCACATAAAACCACTGTCTTTTGCCTGGTTATATATGGCTTACACGGCTTACACCTACTCAAAATTCTTAAAAACACCGCGCGTCGTGAGCCTTATTTCGCCTAACCCAACGCAAACCACGCAAGAACAACTTAAATATTATTATCACTACATAGTATAAAACAAAGTCGCTTTCTCTGTCCCTATGTCCCTTTGTATGCTTAAATCTTTGAAACTGCGCAACGGATTTTGATGCGGTTTTTTTAATAGATAGAGTGATTCAAGAGGAAGGTTTATATGCATAATAACATCCATTAAATAGTGGAGAAGTACTGTTATTTTTGAGGTTTCTAATGTGATGTCGTAAATAATTACATTTTTTCCGCTTACATTGCAAACGCAGGCTGAACCCTACGAGTTTTATCAAAATAATGTACTAAGTATCGTACACATTGAAAAGGTCTACAGAAAAGTCCGGGATGGTATATGTCTATCTCTTATGGATAACCCACAATAACTTTTTTTTGTAATTTACTTTTTACGACAAATAATGGCTAATTTTCGATGCGATTTTAACCAATACAGTATTAATCCTTAACCAATTAAATACCTTGAATACATTGTTCATTTAATATAGATCTATATGGCCCTTTACACCGTATGATTTAAGTCAATATTTTCGAAGATATTACAGATTTAAAAATTGCGGGACGTAGCGTTTGCGCAGTTTTTCTGTAGTGTATTTAGTATCAGCATTGCACCCGTGCGAAGCCGGGGCGGGTCGCTAGTAAAGTATAATATAAGGCTTGACTTACATCTACGCAGCACGGAATGGAAAGAAAAGCACCACAGTAAACGCAAAAGCCTAATATTCATGTTGAGGAAAACATGCATAAAAAAGAAGAGCATCGGGTTATAAGTCAAATTCTTTTGCCAGAATTATTGTACTATACAGAAATTATTATTTATTTCTTTTCCTTGACGTCTCATCAGAGGCTCTTAGACAACTTTTGCCCATTAAAAGAAAAATGTCCAAGTCCAGCAGATGCGCACATAAGTCCATTCAATTGAGGACACCAAAGTGGTCCACGTTTTTTTTTTAATTTTTCTGTAAACCAATCTTCTTTAACTTCTTTTTAGATTTTTTTGTTACGCTAGATTTGAAAAAAGTGATCGCAAACTTTTTTTCATGTGTATTAGGTATGTTGCTGGTGTCAGATATCTTAGGCGTCATCTCTACGATCGGGAGAATCGTGACGAGTCCGTCCTTCAAACGTCGGAGAATCTACACGACGTATCGAGTCACGACGCGCCGCGATGTTCTCGCTCGCGGAAATGGCGCCTTAGGATCAACTCTCACTAAGGATCTCCTACACAAAATTATATTTGAGATAAGAAATAAATAATGAGATGTTCCACTTTTTGTGAAACAGGTACGGTGGGCATGGATGCAAGCCCGGGACTTGGCCCAGCGCCGCTTACAACTATATAAAAGAAAAAGGACTGCCTGCGCTTGAGGAGTATGCCTACATAGCAAAAGTAAGATAAATGAACATAGCTTAGACATAGACCAAGAGAATTGACTGAACGTTCCCTACTCAGATGGTAAATAAATACAGGCAGAAAAGTGTCAGAAAGACAAGCGATTCCGGCGATCACATTGTCTTTCCAGCTGACGGAAAAATAGCCAAGAGTGTGTCGGAACACACAAACAGAGGGGTTTTGAAGGGGCGACCTCTCGCGCCCGACATGGGTCGCAGCCATGCTGCGTAGCGAGACGGATTGGGAAAGCGCTCGCCTCCTTCTGATAAGCAGTCATGCTACGAGAGAGCAGGCTTCGTGAGATTATAGATAGAAATAGAAATTCACTGAGTAGGATGAGGGGCATGATTCAGAAGCCACACCTCGAGACGGCTTGCATTGTGAGGTTCATGTGTCTGGAGCCCTAACCACCAATAGCTTGAACCTTGCTCCCAAAACGGTGGACCACTATTTTTTTATATTTTTAAATATTTTTGTTTTTTTTTTTATGTAAAAGTGCAAAATAATAAATGTGATGTTACAGTCAAAGTGATAAACTCGTTAATAGGCATAATAACTAGTAATGATGTATAATCACTAAACTGACTAGGGAAAGTCATAATTCACTGTTTGACTAGTAATTATTTATAGCTGCTCGATGTTAGTTAAAGTAATAGATACGGTTCAACTAGCCAACGCCGCTTGGGAAAGTCTGCAAAAACACTCAAAAATATTTAAAAAATCTACAAACCCACGTTTTTAAATGTCCTGAAAATAAGAAAATAACCCTACGGGGCTGAGAGAGGAGCCACTCAAAAAGTGGGGGCGTATCTGTCCGCCGTCCGCCATATTGGATTTAAGTCACGTGACTATTTTTTTCTTATTCCTGACAAAAAACCCTTTCATTTGATATCCATATCATGGGGGTGGATTTCAAACAGCCAGTCCGCTATCTTGGGGAGACCGCCATATTGGATTTGTTATAAAGTTTCTTAGCTAGTCATGTATTGTCATCAGAACTCAGAGCATGTGCAAAATTTCAGCCTGCTAGCTTATCGGGAAGTGCCTCAAAATTGAGTTGCAAAAGTCCAACCGGAACGACAAATAAAATAAACAAGAAAAGTGAGTATAAAAAAACGTGGGAATATTTGAATTCGAGGTTTACCCAGTTTAGTTTTAAAGATATTGAGAATTTTAACTGAAGGTTTTTGTATGTGTTTGTGCGTTTGAACTAGAAGACGATTGAAGCAAGATTGCACTATTCCAAAAGTGATAAAAACTTGAGAGGTGTCAAGGGACACCCGGATGGAACGAAGTTACTGTATACACTCAACAAAAATAATCGTCGCGACTCCACTCCACTTCACTCCTCTCCACTCCACTCCACTCCACTCCACTCCACTCCACTCCACTCCACTCCACTCCACTCCACTCCAATCCACTCCAGTCCAGTCCAGTCCAGTCCGGTCCGGTCCGGTCCGGTCCGGTCCGGTCCGGTCCGGTCCGGTCCGGTGCGGTCCGGTCCAGTCCAGTCCAGTCCAGTCCAGTCCAGTCCATTCCATTCCATTCCATGGTAATAAACACATTACCCTCCTTTGCGTCGCGCAGTCGGTCAGTTTCATACACTACTTTATCTACTCTCATTGAACACGAACATATCAAATAAAAGATAAAAATTAATAAACACTAATAAACATCCACCATGTCATCCACCGAATCACAAACGTCAAAATTCCAACATTCCCATCTAGAGCGCGCGCAGCCACAGATAAAAAATGAAATAGAGGTATCTATCATCTGTAATCTGTATCATAATGAAAAAAAAAATTATTATAACATTTCGATACTCTATGGTATAAAGTACGTCTTTATAAACTCGTTTTGAGTTTTGTATTTCGAATTTTACGATATGAGAGTAGATAAAATATTACATCAAATAACTAGTTCATTATGATTAATTCTATATCAGTTATCACTTCAACTAAGTCGTACCACATACTACACATAATAACTAGTCAATGTAAGGAATTTTGTATTATTTATCACTTTCAATAAATTGAGTAGTAATTATGAGTAATAACTACAGTTATTTATTACTTTGACTGTAACTTAAATATTATGTACAAATGACTACCTAACCGGAATAATAATAACTGTTGTGGGACGCACCCTATGTAAATGTCTTGTGTGTGCAGGAGCAGAAATGCCGCGCGGACAGCGTTCCGCCCGTCACACACATCAGCGGACATATCAATGTGACGGCCGACAACATCCTGGAGCTCAAGGTAACCACACCCTTGCAACGAGCTGACGCACTGTCGATCACAACTTGTTGTTTATGTCGTGGCCCTTACCCCATTGTGTTGTCGCAGGTGGCGATTAGGAGGTACGGGCCCACAGTCGTGATCATCGACGCCACACCGACCAGTTTAATAGAGTACAAAACCGGTTTTTATCACGATGGCCGCTGGTGAGTATAAGAATTAATGACAAAGCAATGTAACATTTTGCTCACGCTTCGCTTTTAAACCAATACTGTCACTATCCAAAATTTGTAAATCCTGTAAATCAGCTTTTCAACCGACTACAAAAAAGAAATTCCTCAGTTCGATGTATGAAAAATGAAAAATGTTTATTTCATAACAAAAGGAAATTATTTTTATTCATGAATGATTTAGATTAGATACAGAGTATTATCAATTAAACTATAGAAATATAAAAATACTAAATTAAAATAAAACTAAACTAAACTATTATAGAGCATCGAAAAATTCATCCTCAACGCTGTCAGCTGGCAATGTGCCCAAGAGACTGGCGGCGTTGCCTCTTTGAATGGCAATACTTAGCCTCTGGCCAAAGTAAAACGCCAGCTCTTGGGTCACGGGAAGCGTCAACAAGTCTTTTAGCAATATCTCTGTAGAGGCTGTGAGCACTCGGACCCCATGGCCCTATAGTTTCAACCCCAAACGGCTCAAAAATATAGTTACCACTAAGGTTGCTATATTTACGCCGCTTGAGGTTCTCAGCAACCGCAGCAGCAGAGCCAGCAGAGCACGATGAACTTGGAAGATGGGATGGCGCAAGAGTATCGACACAGGTAGCGTCCCATACTAAAGGCCTACCCATCTTCCAAGGAAACAAAGACATACCGTCCGGTCTCTTGCCATCGTCGCGTGCCAAGCCGTTGGGTTCTAAAACAGCTGGAACGCCGACGGTAACAAGAGCTCGTCGAATAATGTCGTTTAAGTTCGCGTGCCGCGCAAAACGGCCCGCGCTGTGGCCGCAAGACAGGCCATGGTGTCCGAGGCTGTTGACGGCTTCACCACAGTGACAGCGATGAGGAGTTCGGGCAAGCGATTTAAAAAATAACAAAAGTAAACTTAACAATATTGAGGTTGACTTCTCCTTTTAAGTATAAAAACACTTGTGCCAGGAGAAGCCGCTCTCCCTTAACTTGATTACATTTTTGTTTATTAATTTAATTTAATTCATAATTTAATTTATTCTAATTTAATTTAATCTAATTGGCTTAATTGATTCACAATTTTATCTAGTTTACAAGTTTGCGCCAAAGTGGCAGTTTGTATGTGTCAGTGTGTATGTGTGTGTGTGTGTGTGTGTGTGTATGCGTGAGTGCGTGTGTGTGTATGTGAGTTTGTGTGCGAGCGTATACACTAGACGAAATATTTCTATATCTAACCTAAGAAATAGCATATTTTACATATTTTTATACATAAAGGTGCGTACAGACCATGTAACAATGTTATATAACATTGTTATATTATAACACTACAAATGTATGTAAAAAGTTATATAACAATGTTATATAACATGACAACACTATGAAAAATGTTATATAACATGTTATGTTACATAGTCCGTAACGGAGAATCGTTATCAGAGGGGTCGCGATATCGGAAATAACACTCACAAAATCTTCGTTAACACTTTTAATTACTTGCTAACACACACTGAATACAAAATTATCAAGGATGCCCGAGATATCGCTCGATTAAAAACTTAGGAACACGGGAAGTTTAGCATGGAGGAGCAACCAAGATGTCTATCCAGCTTGCCGGACCGATTCAAAGTGTTCACTTCTCTCAACTGTCACCGCTCATGTGGCCTACCCCACCGGTTAGCCAAATCTGTCAACGTCAGTACCTGTCAATGTCGAATAGCTGATTAAACTTCCGATCGACATTTGACTCGACTATTCGCTCGGTGTTGCCATTGCTCCCCACGCTAACCATCCCCAAGTCTATTCATCAATAACTTGCGTTCCCAAGCGTTATCTGTCAAATTTAACTACATAGTTCCTTCAATGAGAGATAGATGGCGTTATTCTAAATTAACAATAATCAATTGAGATTCTAAATTGTGTTTCTGTTTTGATTCCGCTGCAACGATAATAGATGGCGTTGTTCTTAATTGGTGTGCTTCTGTGTTGATTCTCCGACATACATTAGGTACATATATTTGTCCTTATACATTTACACATTAACATTACTACTTAATAATATGAACAATCATATTTTCTGTTTCTACGTAGTTTAGTGTCTTCACCCAATTTGTGGCCATCTATTTACATTCTAAAGTAGTTTTTGTAAATATTTTAAGAATTTTATTGATGTAGTTATATCAACGCAAGGATTGATTAGAGTATTGGCGTCTAGCAAAGTAAGTTTTACATTGTCGTGTTTTAGCTACTATGTCATTTCGTCTTTTTAACCGACTTCAAAAAGAAGGAGGTTATCAATTCGACGGTATGTTTTTTTTTTGTGTGTTTGTTACCCGATTACTCCGCCAATTGTGGACCGATTTTCAAAATTCTTTTTTTGTTCAAAAGGAGATACTTCAGGAGTGGTCCCATTGTCACCATGTCAGTATCTGATGATTGGATCCTGGAGAAATCGAGGGCAACTCTCAAATTTTATAGGCCTTCACATCGTTTTTCGCAAATTTTATGAAGTAATTTAAGTATTTACGTATTGTAATCATCATCTCATGTAGCTGAGCTGATGATGGAAGGTACAACTCCTCTAGTAAGGACTTGGCATCGACTGATTTACTAAATTATGTTTGTGTTCGCATGTATCCGGAACTGCAAGTCCGATTTAAGTAATTCTATTTTTGTTGTACTAGGTATCGTTCAACTTAGGAAATACTGCAAGTTTCATCAAAATCGGTTCAGTAGTTTTTGAGATAGGGAATTATGAATGTAAGAGATTTTAACGAGGTTATTACCGGTGTTACGGATTACAAAATTCTAGTGCTCATGTAAGAAAATGATGTACTCGTATTTGACAAGAATTGTGGTTGAATATTTAAACTAAAGAGAGTAAAATAAAAACTTTTTCAAAAAAAATATGTAACCGCCTTCAAAAACAACCACAAAAAAAGGGTAAAATAACCTTCAAAACTTTTCTTTCGGAAGTCGGTGGCAAAAAGACAATGAAATGAATAAAAAAAAGTCACCGACTTCAGAAAGAAAAGTTTTGAAGGTTATTTTACCCTTTTTTGTGGTTGTTTTTGAAGGCGGTTACATTTTTTTTTTCTTAGTGTAGTGGGATCAACTGGAAGCGATTTATGTTTCTTTAGAGTGGTGTGTAGTATATACTGCTGACGAATAGTTGGCATGTCGACTATTGAGTAAAGAGTGTCGCTAGGAAATCTTATTTTTTTAGAACATAACTTTTAGAAGTATTCTTTGCGCGCGTTCTGCCTCTAGGAATTTAACTTTAGATGCACCCCCCCCCCCCCCATATAGGTATACAGTAAATCATGATCGATTGTGCCAGAGCAACATATACTTTTTTAAGAAGTTCAACACTAGCAGTTTGTCTAAGGATTTTAAAGATCCAGATCAACTTTCTGATTCTACTAGATAAAAGATCAATCTGGGAGTACCAAGACAGTTTTTCATCAATCCAGATACCCAAGTATTTTACAGTATCTACCTTAGTTATAGAGGGGCAGTTGCAGTTGTTTCTAATAGTATGGCAGTTATGTATTTTAAGACTATAACCGGGGTGAGGTTGAGTTCTGATATCGATTGAAAAACACATATAGTTAGTCTTAAAGGCATTCAAGGTAAGCAGATTTTGCCTCAGCCATAAGGCAGTGATGGTCAATGCAGATTCAGCATCCTTTTTGATGGCGTCCCACGATTTTCCAGTAATCACTGTGGGAAATGGAAAGAGTTGTTGATGTCTTCCACAATTTATTCTCAAGATAAGTTTACATATAGACGTACAAGTACTAATTATATTATTCGCGGAGCAAGCAGACGAAATTAAAATATTTTTCATGTAGCTTGTTGATTGTGTCATCACCATGGCAACGTATAAATAGTCCAAGAGCTACTGAACCCTGCGACTAACGGTCTTCCTGTAAGGTTAGAAATTTGTACACGTAATATTTATAGCATGCTAAGAGCAATAGCGACGACCTGGCAGGCGTCAGCCGTGCACATCATTAGACAATTTAATTTTCAAAGTGTAAAAAAAATTGAAAAAAAAAACTTGTTCCTGTAAGCTTAAAAAGAACAATGCCCAAAACGTCCCCACCCTTGTAGCACCTTAAAACCTATGTCAATCGAAGGATCATAACCGTCTTATCATTTTATTGTTCTACGGCGAAACTGGAATGTGATCCGCAAAAGGAGGAGGCAGGCGCCGCACAGTATTTCGTCTAGTACAAGCTAGCGGGACAAAATTCATGACGTCATTTCCAGGAATTTGTGATAACAACTTGTAAACAACCCTTCCTAGGTAAGAAATTCAAAGAAATCATTTGTTTGTTACTTCAACAAGTAATTTTGTGGAGGGGTTAATGTTCATTATAAGGAAGCGCAATTTTCATTTGTAAATAAGTTGCATTTTTAGCACACTTGTGACACCATCTGTAATACTTGATATGAAAGTGAAACGATTTTCTTGTGATGGATTGTACTATTGAGGGTATGTACTTACTATTTTGACTTGATTAAAAAAAATACATGTACTTTTTTGCCCAAATTAGAGTTTATAAGTATGTTGAAATAATCCCACATATTTTTTCTTAACTTCAAACTTTAAAGGGTTGCAACTTTTTGTATCCCAATGTATCCGGCTAGATTTTTCTGTATGTTATAATTGAAACATTCAGGCGTAGGTTACTTTAGTTTTTGGCTCCCGAAACCGCCCGCAGTTAAAGTAATTTACTTTCTTTCAGAACGAGCCATAGCTATGATAAATGTATGTATGTCTATTGATTACTCCGAGGTTTCTAGTCCGATTACTGTGATTCTTTTTTTGTTCGATGCAGTATACTTACCATTTGGTCTCATAAAAATTTCATCCAATTTGGTTCAGTACTTTTTATTTTGTGAGCATTTTTATTAATTTCGGCTACTCTGATGACATGATGATCTTTAATTTTTGCGTGTTTGTTACGCGATTACTCCGTCAATTGTGGACCGATTTTCAAAATTATTTTTTTGTTATACTAGGGATCGTTCATGTTCGTGATATTAGTAAACAAAAGTAGGAAATTTGGTGACCATCTTGCATGCACACCTTTGGACTTAGAGAACACAGAACGACGTAAGACACCTTATTTAAACGTAAACAATTAAAATAAGTAAAAAAATAATTTTGTCTCGCTAGCTTGTACTAGACGAAACACTGTGCGCCGTGAGGGACAGGACAGCTCGATCTCACAACCAAAAAATGCATTTGTGGCGATAAAAAGTTAACGATTTCATTTGTATTTAAAATGATAGTTTTATTTGAATACTCTTAAAAAACGGTCAATGGTTACTTCACAATAACGGTATTCATTAGAATTCTTCGTTGAACTTTTTTCTACTCCGTGAGTGATTCCGTGCGGAAGTCACCATTTAGTTCCAAAGAGTTGTTTGAAAACTCCGAACAAAATCATCCACCACCATCCTAGCCTTTTCCCAACTATATTGGGGTCGGCTTCCAGTTGAACCTTCAAGCTGAATATAAATATTTTACATAGAGCGACTGCCTATCGGACCTTCACAACCCAGAAACTGGTTAATACGATACCCCATGGTAAGACTGGTGGTCAGACTTTAGAGATTCTGATTGTAAAGACTGTCAAAGATCTACAATGATGGCCGGAACCAACGGCTTTACGTGATTTCCGAGGCACGTAGGAAACTACAATGACAGATTGTTACCCATCCACAGACCGACCTCGGTAAGCGCGGCTTAACCTGAATGATCGGCCTGTGTGGCTGTAATTATTTAGCAGCGAGCTTCTCAATTAGCCATGAATGAATGAAATCATTCCACGGTAATAATTAAAGAGAAAACCATCGTGATCGGGAACATAGTATTGTGACTGAATCCAGTTCCTTCATGTCGATATAACTTTTTTCGGATGCACATTTCAGTTTCGCCGTAGAACAATAAAATGATAAGACGGTTATGATCCTTCGATTGACATAGGTTTTAAGGTGCTACAAGGGTGGGGACGGTGTCCATACATTTTTGAACCTTGTTCTTTAACAGGATGTAGTTTATTTATTGTAAATCTTGGAAAAAAAATGACAGGCGATTACAAGGTGCACAAGTATGTGACAGGCGAATTGAAAAGTGCAAAGTTGATGAGGAAAAATAAACTTTCTCCTGTAAGATCAAAATTATCTCGCGTTTGGCTGAACTGATTTTAATGCCGTTTTCAGAAAAGTGTGCGTTACATTCTGTGAAAGGTTTTAATATACAGGGTGCATTTTTCAACTGGGCGTGGATGGCTATCTCCGAAAAAATGAGGAATATCGAAAAACGTTGAAAGGAATCTCGAGGCCGATCTTGACGAAAATAAAACTGCATCGTTGGATTTTAGAAAAATCATTAATCCTGGCCAGGAATCGAACCCGCTGATTTTGGAAAAAAATCACAGCCTGTATTATTACACCATTCGATAGTGTTGCTAATAAGGATCAAATTCTGGGAAGTAATTATATACGGCAAACTTTAGGAAAACGTACAATTGAAAAAAGAAACTGATGAATGTTCAAGACGATAACTGTATTCGGAACACAAGTTTACCGTTTCTTCTTTGTTTGAAATAAGGCTTATTTTTGTTCAACTCAATAATTTTGTATTGCTGAATACACTGGGATTGTTGAGACATCAAATCCACTGAATTATTGAAAACAATTATAAATAAATTATGGCTCAGTAGAACATAGTAACATAGAAATATAGCAATTTCATGAAAATCTGCTATTTCCTTAAGTTGCCTTATATGATCACTTCCCACAATTTGATCCTCATTAGCTAGCTCTATCGAATGGTGTAATAATACGAGCTTTGATTTTTTTTCCAAAATCAACGGGTTCGATTCCTGGCCAGGATTATTGATTTTTCTAAAATCCAACGATGCAGTTTTATTTTCGTCAAAATCGGCCTCGAGATTCCTTTCCACGTTTTTCGATATTCCTCATTGTTTCGGAGATAGCCATCCACGCCTAGTTGAAAAATTCACCCTGTATATTAAAACCTTTCTCGGAATGTAACGCACACTTTTCTGAAAACGGCATTAAAATCAGTTCAGCCAAACGCGAGATAATTTTGATCTTACAGGAGAAAGTTTATTTTTCCTCATCAACTTTGCACTTTTCAATTCGCCTGTCACATACTTGTGCACCTTATAATCGCCTGTCATTTTTTTTCCAAGATTTACAATAAATAAACTACATCCTTTTAAATTTTTAAGCTTACAGGAACAAGTTTCTTTTTTCAATTTTTTTTACACTTTGAAAATTAAATTGTCTAATGATGTGCACGGCTGACGCCTGCCAGGTCGTCGCTATTGCTCTTAGCATGCTATAAATATTACGTGTACAAATTTCTAACCTTACAGGAAGACCGTTAGTCGCAGGGTTCAGTAGCTCTTGGACTATTACGTTGAAATCCGGCAAGTTCTGAGAACTATTTCAACAGTGCGGACTCAAACTGCTTCCCGCGATCTGTCACGATTTCTGTGGGGCAACCGTAACGTGATATCCAGTGACGAACGAGAGCTTTGGCCACTGTTTCAGCGGTTATGTCTTGCATGGGGATGGCCTGGGGCCATCGAGTGAATCTATCCACGGCGGCGAGACAATAACGGTAGCCATCTGAGAAAGGTAAAGGTCCGACGATATCGATGTGCACGTAGGTAAATCTGCCGTTCGTTAGCTTAAAGGTGCCCACCGGTGAAGTTACGTGTCTAGTGACCTTTGAACGTTGGCATGCGTGACAGAGTTTGGTCCAATCGCGACAGTCTTTGTTTATTCCTGACCATACGTAACGCTGAACCACTAATTTGGCGGTGGCTTTAGCGCCGGGATGGCTAAGTGAGTGTAGGCTTTCGTAGACTTGCTTTCTGAGCTCTTTTGGGACGTAAGGTCGTGAATTCAGAGTGCTGTCGTCGCAGTAAAGTTCCAGTTTTGTTCCAGGTACAGTTACTTTGACGAGTTTAAGCGAAGTTCCACCTTCTAAGAGTTGCTTTAGTTCTGGGTCGTTTTGCTGTGATATGGCCAAGCTCTTCGACTCGACGGGCTGTATGATTTCCTCTATTCTTGAGAGAGAATCGGCAACTATATTATCCTTTCCCGATATGTGTTGTATATCTGTTGTGAATTGTCCTATGTAATCTAAATGCCGAAACTGTTTAGGTGAACATTTTTCTTTGTGACCTTGGAATGCGAAGCAGATGGGTTTGTGGGATTCTTTAGTAGAATCCTGAACGTAGCGAGGGATTCAAAGTACGTCGCCCGAGCCAAAAATATATTTTGCGCCCGAGTGATACACTCTACTTTTCATCACCCACTATGAGAAAATAAAAAGCGCCTCATATTTTATTGTAATATTATTATTAAATAAAACATATAGTAACAACTAAATTAAAATTATCTAATAATAAAACAACTAAAAACTTATATTTACATTTGAGACATTTTCGCAATTATGAAAATTATAATTATACAAGATTCCATTGAGAACGAGACGAAAACATGTGAACGCATCGTGAAAAACATTAAATTACAACCTACAGTTAATGCATCCATGCCACTGTCCGAAAAAAAAAGTACTTATATAAATATTATATTGTCCCTTGTCATACAATCTACAATTTTTATTCAGCCAGCGACCCGGCGTGACTATGGGCCGTCATTCCAGCCAGTCTTTATTCAAACACTATTTGCGTTCGATTTCTTTGGAGCCGAGCACTAATGTTCCAAATTCAAAAAGTGCGCGGCAAAGTTCTTTGCGGCGCACTTATAAAGAGGATTAAAAACTCATTCCTGCCCGCTAAAAGTTCCCTATAGAAAACACTAGTTTTTGGCGCACTTAAAGGCGAACCAAGTCGTCCTTTTCGAATAGGTGGGATGAAAACACATTTGGAGGTGTTTATGACCATTTCATATTCTTTTAATCGTTCGAGGAGGAGGAGTAAGTGACGGTAATGGGTCTCTTCGTCGGGAGAGGATATTAAAAAATCGTCCAGATACGTGTAGCAGAAGTCCAAGTCACGAGTCATTTCGTCCACGAATCTTTGAAACGTTTGTGCTGCGTTTTTGAGGCCAAACGTCATAAAAGGGAACTCGAACATTCCGAAGGGTGTAGTTATGGCCGTTTTGGGAATATCCTCGGGGTTTACCGGTATCTGATTATAAGCTTTTACTAAATCAATTTTGGAGAATATTTGACAGCCAGCTATGTTCTGAGTGAAGTCTTGGATGTGCCGGATAGGGTATCGGTCGGGGATCGTCCGAGCGTTTAGCATTCTGTAATCCCCGCATGGTCGCCAACTGTTGTCCTTTTTTGCGGCGAGATGAAGGGGAGATGACCATGGGCTTTCAGACGGTCGTGCAGTCCCTATTCTCAGCATTTCGTCGAACTCCTGTTTCGCGATCTTCAGTTTGTCTGGAGCAAGTCTTCTTGGAGTGCAATATACGGGCGGTCCGGCAGTGGTTCGTATGTGGTGAACCGTATTGTGACGTATGACCCGATGTGTACCTGCTGGCCGAGTGATCTCGGGAAAATCTCGAAGACGGTTCAGGTACTTAGACTCGCCTGTTATTGTTTTAACTGAGGTTATGAAATCTGATGCAGGAATTGGGTTTGCGTTTGCTGACAGGCTGGTCTTGTTGTCGATTAGGCGTTTATTACGGCAGTCCACTACTAAGTCGTAATGCGATAAAAAATCGGCTCCAATAATTGCCTTTTTGACGTCAGCAATTACGAATTCCCAGGAGAATGCACGGCGAAGCCCTAGGTCGTGTTCCATTTGCTGGGCACCGTATATGGCAATTGGTGTTCCATTCGCTGCGAAGACGTTGAGCTCGGTAGTACGTAGTCGCCTTTGTTTAAAGGCGGAGCGAGGAAAAACGCAGATGTCGCTCCCGGTGTCGACTAAGAACTGCATTTTTGTCTTTCTGTCCGTTATGTAAAAGCGACCGGTAGTTGAGCTATGGCAATCATCTGTCGCTACTAATGATTGCCTTTGGCTTTTCCCGATCCTGATTGATAGTCACAAGGTTTTAGGCATCTTCGTGCCTTATCTCCATATCTGTGATGAAAGATACAAGTTGGGTACTTTTTATAATTCGACTGAGAACGCGTGCTGCTCCTTCCCAGTTGACTTCTGTTTCTCGACCTGGATCTAGAATCTCTTGTTGAGAGAGCCTTAACTTGACGACTGAGCTCTGCTATCTCTTTCGACAATTTTTCGGCAATTGAGTTGGGCACAGCGTCCGTGGTGGCCACTTGGGATGCGGATGGTACCAGGTCATGTACTTTATCTGCCAGTTCTGCGAGTGCAGAAAGTGACGACTCTGGCTGTGAAGCTACGACTATTTGTATGTTACCCGGTAAGCGGCTAGTCCACACAGTCTTTATAAAATCATCCGGTATGTTTGGGCCCGCTAGATGTTGTAGGTGTCGAAGAAACGCAGATGGTCGCCTGTCTCCTAATTCCTCATGCGTCAGCAACTGGGTCAGTTCTTTTTCGCGCGAAGCGGATAACCTTTTAATTAGCTCACTTTTTAATTTGTCGTACTTGCCACTAGCTGGAGGATTGATTAAAATATCTTTCACCTCTGCGGCGTAACGGTTTTCCAGATGCGAGCTGACGTAATAATATTTGGTGTCGTCATCCTTTACTCCTGAGAGCGCGAAACTTCCTTCTATTTGCGCAAGCCAGACTGCCGGTTCTTCCGGCCAAAACGGTGGAAGTCGTACGCCGACACGACAAATGTCGGAAGATGATAAATGTCCTTTCTTTGGAATGCGACCTGCCTTCGTCACCTTGTTTGTCGGATGGCTTGCCAGTTCTTGACATTTTAATATTATTTCATATAAATATGGTTTTAACCAGCTTACGGTTTTTATTCCGTTCCGTGGTACTCGTAGTGTCCAATGTTCGGGGTCACCAATGTGGGAAATGGAAAGAGTTGTTGATGTCTTCCACAATTTATTCTCAAGATAAGTTTACATATAGACGTACAAGTACTTATTATATTATTCGCGGAGCAAGCAGACGAAATTAAAATATTTTTCATGTAGCTTGTTGATTGTGTCATCACCATGGCAACGTATAAAGTATTGTGGCTACGCCACATCA
Organism: Agrotis clavis; assembly: GCA_954870645.1. Lineage (NCBI taxonomy): Eukaryota > Metazoa > Arthropoda > Insecta > Lepidoptera > Noctuidae > Agrotis > Agrotis clavis. The sequence continues at coordinate 25,275,543 of OX940933.1, forward strand.
CCATAGCAGTATCATCCGCATATGAGATAACTTTGGTGTTACTGGACTTCAAATTACAGAGATCATTGATATAAAAAAGAAACAATGTTGGCCCCAGGACAGAGCTCTGAGGTACCCCAAAGGTCAGTTCAGTATCATGACTCACAAATTGCCCCACCTTAACCCTCTGTTTCCGCCCACTCAAATAATTCTTAAGCAAATTTAAAGGGGTGTCTCTAATTCCAATTTTCTCTAACTTTTGAACAAGAATGGGAACAGAGATTGTGTCAAACGCCTTTTTGAGGTCCAAAAATATCGTTAGGCATCTACCTCCATTGTCCAATTGATCAGTGATTAGGGAAGTCAGAGTTAATACAGCATCTTGGGTTGACTTACCCGATTGAAAACCGTACTGGGAGTCTGATAAAATTTTGTATTTGGTAAGGTAATCTGTTAATCTTTTATTTATTAGTCTTTCTAGTATTTAGGACAATGAAGGTAGGACAGAAACTATATGTTTGTACGTATCGTAACAACAATGGATGTGTGACATTATTCGCATGGATTCGTTTTTGCTTAAGTAGATTGAAGATTTTCAAAGACGCCGATTATACGAAGATTTTTGTTTAATATCTGACTGAACTAAAAGGGGTAAAATAAAAACTCTCTTTATAAACAAAAGGAACTTCAACAACAAACACAAAAAGCGTAAAATGACTTTTCTTTCGATTTTTCATAGAGTGAAGAAATCACGAGTGCAAAACTCCATTTTCCGCGCTAGCACGTAAAGTGTTTTAGAAATTCGAACATGGCTTGTATTCAATTATTTTCTACACTGACAGGCGAGCCTGCCCCACTGAATTTCCTCACTGTGTGAGGAAATTCAGTGGGCCTGATTCCTCACTTGGTGAAAAGTCCTCCTTTCAGGGTCTCCCACTATCGACCGTAGTTTCTGCCTTTTTTTTAACGTAGTCATTGGTGATAAGGAAGGTGTTATGTAGGGAAGTATGTACTTCGTTTAGTGGGTATAACAGAGTCGAGAACTAGGAAAATGCAAGTGCGAGCGAAGCAAGCTCGATTTTTATTTGCACCCTTCTTCTTTATGCAATATTAAAAGGAAACCAAGCCTAAGCACAATGGAATACCGAGCGAAGCGAGCTAGAAAATTTAAGCAGTTTCAGTATGTTTTTAGTGATGTGATGAGAGTGAGACGTGATGCCCTAAGGACGGTTTTTTTGTGCTTCTTCTGGTGCCCCCTAGACGTTATGCCCTAAGCAATTGCTTAATTTGATTAAGGTGGCTACAATATACTCCATGCAGGATCGGACTTGTGCTTTGTAAGGAGTTAAAAGCTGTCCAGGCAAAGAAGAAGTACCGCTTCACTTTATTTAGGATGCCTAGCTTTTTGGCCCCAACTTGGGCTTTAGACTCAATGGTGGCGCCAAGTTAAGACTAGAAGTCAACTCCATGCCCAGGAGCTCGAGTCGGTCATTCAGAAGTACAGATGCACACCGAAAAGTAGGAGTTTGGTCCAAACGACACCTTTTTGCGGTAAAAAGACAATCCTGTGTTTTAGTGGCGAAGAAACCAAAATATTGTCATCACCCCACTGGGAGACAAAGTTTAAGGCATAATTTGTCCGTTCAACCATAGCCTCTTTCACAATGTTTCAGTCTTTTTGTGGGTATGTAATCTATAAATTGCCAGGCCTGTTGGTCTAGTGGTTAGTGACCCTGACTGCTATGCCGGAGGTCGTGGGTTCGATTCCCACCCAGGACAAATGTTTGTGTGATGAGCACGATCATTTTGTTCTGTGTCTGGGTGTAATTTATCTATAATATGTATGTATTTAGAAATATATAAGTATGTTTATCAGTTGTGTAGTACCCATACCACAAGCTCTGCTTAGCTTGGGACTAGATGGCGTTGTGTGATAGTTGTGGAATATTATTATTATTATTAAATTACATATTTTTGTAACAAAATCGCCCACAATATTCATTATCTTGTATTCAACCACAAATATATCTAAGTTTTTTTTTCTCAGTTGGACCTGTATGTTTATTATGTATGTATTATGTTTGTCCGCGATTATCTCGAAAGAAGAATGTTTTAAAATAAGTACAGTAATACCTAATGGATAACCGTGTCGTTGCCCGCATGGATGCGTTTTTGCTCACCTTCTTGGAGTTTAGATTTTCACAGACGCCGATTATAATAATGTGAAGATATTTGAAAGGTAGAAAAATAAAAAATAAACTTTTTGACAAAAAAGAAAGTACTAGTACTTAAAGAAAAAACGAAAAATGATTAAATAACTTTTTTTACTCTCCTTTGTTTTTTGAGTGACAATTTTGGTTTAAGCAAAATATTATGCGTAAGATTTTGTTTTAGTTTAAGTAATTATTTGTGGTGAGACTTAAACGCAGCGTCCCGTGCAAATAGCAGAAAATGACGGGAGATTTGTGTTTCAGCAAGAAGAACAGCCACAACCACGCCGTGCTGGCGGTGGGCTGGACGGTGCACCGCGGGGAGACGTTCTTCATCCTCAAGAACTCGTGGAGCGCAGCGTGGGGCGAGATGGGCTACGTGAAGATGCGCGCCCCCACCAACACGTGCGGCGTGCTGCGCAAGCCCTCGCTGCCGCTGCTGCAGCAGAGCGACGTGAGGCGAGTGCCCGGCGCCGCGCTCGCCGCCGCTCCGCCCGCCTACACCTAGCCCCGCTGGCACCCGTTTCTTTGTTATTATTGTTTGTTGTTGACAGCCATTAAACATGTTATTATTATTAACTTAACACTTTTCTTTTGGATTCTCACTATATCGCGATGACTTTTATTTTATTTTATGAAACGTATCTTGCAGTTGGGAGCTATTCAAAAAGCTTTCAAAGTATCACACATTCTGCCATATTAAATGCAAACACTTTATTCTAAAAGCAACACACAACCCACATAAATTATATGTGTACTCTCATAGTATAGCTGCCGCGTCAGAGATTTCTGGAGGCCTTTTTTTTTAAATCATCACATGAGTCCTCCCACCCCGGGTAGGGCGATAGGGACTGTCAGACTTGTACTCACTAAAGTCCACGGTGTCCTTCAATAGCCCTTTATGTTCCGGGGTCACGGTAATGAAATAAGTTCCGCGACCCCGGCAGGTTTTGGCCCTCTAGAGAGGGGCCCCGTCATTTTGCTGACGCTCTTTGAGGCGCGCGTGGGACACAACGCACCGTCGACCTGAGCATGGTCCATGGTCGGACAGCGAGTTGCCCTTTACTCGCCGTCCGCATGCCCGCGCCTACGGTGGCTGGAGATCGTGTGCCGACGTCTGTCGCCACCGTGGTTGGGGCGGAGGGAGGATACTGTCCTCTCCCTCACGCGGCCCGCCTCCTCCTTCGCGAGCATGACTGTTTCGCAGAATAGTCCGGTCAATTTAGACATTCGAAGTTACATAAAGTCCCAACAAGCTGAATTTCTGTGAAGTTGTTCAAAACATAATTATAAACAATGTCTAGAAGTTCCCCATCATTCCCCTGTGAAGAAAAAAATTAATGAAAAAAAAATAATGAAGATGAAGAAGAAGCAGGAGAAGAAGAACAGGAAGAAGAACAAGAAGAAGATCAAGAAGAAGAACAAGAATTTGAAACTTAAGATGAATAAACTTCAACACTTTTTTTCATTTACATCGCTTTTATCATTCCCAATCTTTGAAAATTTCCGTACTGACCCGTTGAGTAGGGTAGGGGAGGTCTGGAGGCCTACTATGAACTATCATTGCGATTCAATTCACGATGTAAAATAAACTGCTTTGTTTTTTCATACCACAATACTGTGGCTCTAGTGAAAAAGGGTCTAAGTCTAAAAATGCAACTTTACAGGAGACGCAAAAAACGCCCCGCGCGCACCAAATTACATGTTTAAGTACGTGTGGCATTTAAACAGCTGTCAAATTAAATATATGTGATATGTTATATAGGTAAAAAATGTATGTTCTTTCTTATTCTAGTATTATTTTTTACATAAACTGAATAGTTTTCAAAATAGCGACTTATACTTAACACAAAATGAACTACACAAGGGTATAAAAGAAGTTAGATCCCTTTTCTCATACACAAAAAGTTAATTCACAAAAGTGAAAAAGGATACGCATTTGGAGTTATTTGTATGATAACTAAGAAATTAAATCAGATAATTAGTGTTGGAATAGCCAAAATAAATGAACTGAATGTGTACTTTTTATCGACATGATAAAATTTTGAAAAATAGCAAAAATAAATAACTTGTATCTTTTTTCACATAGTTATTAGACGTAACATAAGGCGCATGTTGACTTACGTGAACCTTTTGTGTAAGTTATATCTATCTTTAAACCAAAATAAAACCAAAAAATATGTAGTTTTGTGGTGTTTATTTTTTTATTAACCTCTCAGGTACCGCGCTCGCGTATCGTAAACTCCGTCCCGTCCTTGACATTTACGAGCGCTTACGTCATCGCGCGCGTCAAGTGGCGGCCGTTTACATTAACCGTTATCGCTCCAGTTAGAATTACTCATATAGCAAACTGTAAACAGTTTCGTATTCGTTGATAAAGAGTCTTTGTATTACAACATAAACAATTCTTGATGACTACTTTGGTATTATAAACATCCCATAGATAGGAGAGATCTCGCCGTAACTAGACCCGTTGACGTATCTTATTTATTTTTGATAAAACTACTGAATCAATTTACACGAAACTTTAGAACTAATATAACGAATATATAAGTAATCTAATAAGAAAATTCCAACACATAATGTTATAAGATTCCAACTCAAAATTCAACTTACATGGAGCTATTATTTGTCAATATTGCGCGACTGTCAACACTGGCCGACGCTCACAATAATTGTAATCACTCGAGATACAATGACTCTTATCTCAAACGGTAAAAAGTTTCGTGTTCCTTAGTAACGAGACTTTGTATTTCAATATAAACACCTCTTGTATAAGTACTTCGGAATTAAAATATCCTGTAGATAAGAGATCTCGCCGTAACCACAGCCGTAACTAGACCTGTTAACGTACCTTATTTATTTTTGATAAAACTACTGAATCAATTTACACGAAACTTTAGAACTAATATAACGAATACATAAGAATTCTAATAAAAAAATTCTCACATACACTATTCCTATAAGATTCCAACTCTAAAATTCATTTATTTATATGGAGCTGTAATTTTTCAATGCGCAGTTCAATGCACGACTTTGTAAACGATCATCCGTGTTATTATGAACAGGTATCACTATAAAATGTTTTTTAGGATACTACCTAAACCTTCTTCAACTGAATACTAACCTTGAATCGAAAAAATAAACAACGGAAATTCCATGGTATTAGAAATACATTGTTGACAACCGAATTGGCCTATACGAGGGACAAAAACCTATTTCTACTCGATAATTTACGTTTTCCAATTAAAATTTTAGTTGAAATCTAACATAAACACGACACTTTATCAATTTCAGTACACTTATAGTCCTATCATGAAAAAAATAAGACATAAACAACATTTCAAGTGGATGATCACTTGACATTTTGACATCGACAAAGAGCGATTCTTTTTTTTTTTTTTTATAATGACACCCAGTTGATTTCAGTAACTATTCGGTACAATAATAATCTACTAAAATCGAGCTCTATGGATGAATTTTTTCAAGCAATTCTGAGCCATAGTGTATAATATAAATAAGGTTGAAGTAGGCTTGTACGCGCATGCCGCGCGCGAACCACATATGGTTCCTCAGGACTCAACGGTGGTGACCGTTTAGGAACCACATTTGGTATCTCAGGACGATAGAGGTTAAAGTGAAGAAAAGTATTTTAAGAAGTACCTATGACAGTTATTTTTAAATCATAAAAACAATTAAAAAACAAATGAAAAGTACAAATCGAGTCCCACAGAACCTTGAAAGTGATTCAAATCTTGTTCGATATCAAGAAATGTCTATAGCACAGTTTTTTTATAAGTCAGGACAAATCAACTGCAGTTGAAACCTGGGAAAGTGATCCAGAAAACCTTATTTTAATTTCACTTCTACCGATAATAAACTCCAGTTTTAAAATAAATATGCAGTTAGTAAAAAAGTATTGAAGAAGTTAATTAAGTATTATGACGCAGTTTTTTTAATCAGGAAAACAATTCAAAAATAAAAAAATAATCAAATAAATCAAGTCTAACAGAAACCTTAAAAATGATCCAGAAAACCTTATTCGATGTCGTCGTTGCTGTCGTTTAGAAGAGGATGTTGATCTTTTATATTATCATCGTCAATGAAAAGGTTGTTATAAAAAGATCGAACACTGGGGTTTATTAGCGGAAGAAGAGAAATCAAATCTCTCTTTTTCTCATTTGAATTAGCTAGGCCCATCGTATGACCTAGGAATACATTACCGTTTCAAACAGAGGGAGTGGTGATTTTCCTCTTTCCCTCTGCAAATTAACAATGTTCCATTCTTCCTCATCACACAACTTACAATGAAATTCTCCTTTTTTATATTTCTTTTGTCTTTAACTCGTCTGTCGTAGACTTCTAAGCTCCAGTAATAATTTAAAATAATTCTACAAGGTCCTAGTCTTTTAACTTTAAATTTCTCTTCTTTTTTATAGTTTCTGTATCTCTTCTTTCCTTGTTACTTTTCCTAGGATTACGTTTCCGGTCTTGTTAAGTACCTTTTTATATCCCAAAATGACTTATTATTGCTCGTATCTAAATCTGACTGTGGAATAATGACATCGCCTTTTACGTTTTTGTAAAAGTGAACAATCTGAGTTACTTGTGTCAGATTATTTGGAATGAAATCGTCACTACTTTCTGTGGGATAATGCAAATTGGGTTATGATAGCGTATCAGTGAACATAGAAATAATATCAAGATATAAGACAAAAGTTTCATCAGAATCAGTGAATGTATCGACATCATTATCAGGCTCTGCGAAAAGGTTTTTGAAACTTCCAGGTATTGGAGAAACTATTTAAGAGTTTCCCTGCTTTGGTGAGTTATTTTTTAAACATTCAAGCCTTGGATAATAACTGTTTGAACATCCTGATCTTGGAGAATGATCCCTAGAATGTGTAGCCTTTGGAGAATAGTTTCGGAAGATATAAGCACAGGTATAGATTCGCCATCAATCCAATCTACTTCATCCATCATTGCCATATCTTTGGAAACAAGACCCATCAAACAATTAATGCGACCACGACCAGCCATTCTAAAACAATAGATATATTTGACTGGCCTGTTGGTCTAGTGGTAAGTGACCCCGACTGCTTTGCGGAGGTCGTGAATTGGATTCCCACTCAGGACAAATGTTTGTGTGATGAGCACGATCATTTTTTCTGTGTCTGGGTGTAATTTATCCATAATATGTATGTATTTAGAAATATATAAGTATGTTTATCAGTTGTCTAGTACCCATAACACAAGCTCTGCTTAGCTTGGGACTAGATGGCGTTGTGTGATAGTTGTGGAATATTATTATTATGTATTATATTATTTATTAAAACATTACATCAGGGAATCGCGATATGAAAGTTAAGTAGGTAAGTCGAAATAGAAGTATAAAATGTGCTAATTTGACAATTTTACGTATCTATATAATTATACTATAAAGTGTAGTTAAATATATATGTGAGGTTGATATCTGGTGGTTGTTTATTATAACCACTGTTATTGTAGTGTTTTTGTGTGAAGAATTAACTAACATACGTACAAAAACAAAAAAAAAACAATGTCTCCTCTTATTAATAAGTTACGCAATGGAGTTTAAAATAAAAACTCGGTGTAATTGGGTACATTTGGACAAAAATCTAAATAACAATACGTACACTCAAAAATAATTTGCTAAAATATGTGAAAAAGGGTACAACTTACCAGTGCAATTACTGATTTTTTGCAGTGCGTCGACACAAGTTCCCTTCAATAGAGTGCTTGGACCACCGAAAGAGTGCGAGCGCTACGCACTTTCCACCCACCAGCACCATAACCCGTATCGGCCAGTTGTATCTTTTCTCACGAAAAATAGCAGCGAAATATTGGTATTATTTTAGTTATGTCAAATTGCATTTTTAATATAAATATTTCATACGTGAAAACTGATACCAAAAAACTTATTCTGGATTTTTGTCTTTTATTTTGGTGAAAACGGATTTATGTCAAGTGATATCGTTACTCACATAACAATTTTTAAGGAATTAATGTACTTGTGCCGGTATTCACTAAACAAATTGAAGCTCTGACAATACATGTTTATTTAGATCAAAAGACACAAAATAAAAATAAACATAGTTTTGTGTAAAGAAATTAAAGTGCACTTATACCCCGCTTTTGTAATATTTTTAGTGTTAGTTAACCCCCTTTGCACATTGCTAACTTCCTTATTTTTAAAGATAGGCAAGATCTGTTTTCACGAATGGATAGATCATTTTTTTCTGAACATTTTAGTGTACTTAACTCATTTTCGACAAAATCGGACTTAAACCCTTTTTCACTAGAGGCACAGTATCTTTAAAGAGATTTAGTTCAAGCAACGACAAGTTAAGTGTAATCTTTTTTTTAGCATGGTAAAATCATGAAAGGAGTCCACCCACCCAGGGCACGGCAGGAGGGACTGTCACTTGTAGTGACGTAGTGACTAAAATCCATGGTGCCCTTTTTTTTTTAAGCTATTGCATAGCTTCTATCGCGGGCCATCGGCGGAATCCAGAAATTCCGTAACGAAAAAACCTCACGCTCATTTAATTTAATTAAATTATTAATTTAATTAAATTATTAATTTAATTAAATTATTAATTTAATTAAATTATTAATTTATTAAATTAATTATTAATTATTAAAATTAATTAATTATTGATTTATTAATATAATAATAATAATAATTTGTTTTTTTTTTTGTTATTTTTTTGTTTTCTTTTTTTGGTTTTTTTTTTAAAGAAATATTTAAAAATGTAACTTGAATTAATATCAAAGAACAAGCAATACTGCATGAATAAAATAAATAAATAAAATTATAATTGCATAAGTTGATACAAAATGCTATGCAATAGCTTTACCGCGGCAGTCCCCGAGTGCCACACGTCTTTTTTTTTTTTAGGCTGGCCACACTGGTAGCCGGACGTCAAAAGTAAACGATCTGTAGATTTAATTTATAAAAAATAGTAAAAAGTGTTAAATTCAAGTTAAATTAGTGTTATTTAGTTAAATCTAGTTATAAGATACATGAAACAGTAGTTATACAGTGTTTTTATCGCGAAATCTTCGTAAAATCAGTGACCAAAACCAGCTGTCAACAGAACATCCCAACGGCGACGGATTTCAAACAATCGTCGAACCCGGGGAGTATTTTTATATGTTTTTGTAATTATACTATATAAAGCTCGATTACCACTCACTGACTGACTCACTGATTGACATCATTGTTCTCCCAGATGGTGAAGGGGGAGGTGGGTATATTTTGACAGATTCGTAAACAAGTAACTCTGGTGAGTATGGGAAAAATCCCAAACCTCCCCTTTTCACCCCCCCTCTCCCCCCTCCCCATCGTATCTCGGAAACTAAGAGACCTGTGTTTTGTTTTTTTACGGATTCGTATAGAGGAGGCTCGGAAATGTAAAAACCATTTTTAAAAGTCCCCCCTCCCCTTTCCCCCTTCTCCCCCCTTTATGTGGATCTCGGAAGTTAACAGACTTGCAACATTTTTTTTTTCAGATTCATTTATAGGGGCCCAGAGTATGTCACAATCATTTTTCAAAACTCCCCCCTCTCCCCCCCTTCACCCCTCCCCCCAACGTATCTCGGAAACTAAGAGACCCGTGTTCTGTTTTCTTACAGATTCGTATAGAGGAGGCTCGGAATAGTAAAAACCATTTTTCAAAGTTCCCCCCCCTCGCCCCCCTTCTCCCCCTTTAGGCGGATCTCGGAAGTTAACAGACTTGCAACAATATTTTTTTTCAGATTCGTGTCAAGGGGCCCAGAGTATGTCAAAATCATTTATCAAAACTCCCCCCTCCCCCCCCCCTTCACCTCTCCAAAGCGAAGCGTAGCGTAGCGTAGCGTAGGGATAAGGTCACGATAGCTTTCCGGTGGTAGGTAGGTCCCGAGTGGAGCGAACCTGCGAGACCGAGTGAAGCGAAGGGGGGAGGTGGCGAGCGAAGCGAGCCGGCGACCTCCGTAGCGTAACGAAGGTTGAGTGGGTGAAGCGTAACTCGGGGGTGACGACAAGCAAACTTACAAGTAACTCTCATGAGTATGGGAAAAATCCCAAACTTCCCCTTTTCGCCCCCCCTCTCCCCCCCCTCCCCATCGTATCTCGGAAACTAAGAGACCCGTGTTTTGTTTTTTTACGGATTCGTTTAGAGGTGGCTCGGAAAACTAAAAACCATTTTTCAAAGTTCCCTCCCCCCTTGCTCCCCTTCTCCCCCTTTAGGCGGATCTCGGAAGTTAACAAACTTGCAACATTTTTTTTTTCAGATTCGTATCAAGGAACGCAGAGTTAGTCAAAATCATTTTTCAAAACTCCCCCCTCTCCCCCTCTCCCCCTCTTCACCCCTCCCCCCATCGTATCTCGGAAAAACTATGTAGCGGTAAAGCGAAGCATAAGGATGAGGTCACGATAGCTTTCCGGTGGTAGGTAGGTCCTGAGTGGAGCGAACCTGCGAGACCGAGTGGAGCGAAGGGCGGTGGCGAGCGAAGCGAGCCGGCGACCTCCGTAGCGTAACGAAGGTTGAGTGGGTGAAGCGTAACTCAGGGGCGACGACAAGCAAACTTACAAGTAACTCTCATGAGTAGGGCAAGAGTACCAAGCCTCCCCTTTTTGGCCTCCCTCCCAATCGTATCTCAGAAACTAAGAGACCCGTGTTCAGTTTTTTTACGGATTCGTATAGAGGAGGCTCGGCCATTTTTTTCTGAGTTTTTAATAAGGTTTTAGATTGGATAAGGGGGTTCTTAAGGGGTTTCAAAATCTTTTAAGGCCCTTCTACGCGACGGGCGCGAGACACGTCGTTTTCATGGTTTTCGAGGATGCTAAAGCCGATAGTGAGGTCAAAATCAAAATGGCCGCTGTGATAATTTTCGAAATGTTCATCATAGGAGTCGTTTTCATGGTTTTCGAGGTTGCTAAAACCGATGGCGAGGTCAAAATGAGTACGGCTGCGATATTTTTCGAAATGTTCATCATGGGAGTCGTTTTCATGGTTTTCGAGGGTGCTAAAACCGGTGGCGAGGTCAAAATGAGAATCCAAGATGGCGGCTGCTATGATTTTCGAAAATTGTTCATCAATTTCATCATGGGTGTCGTTTTCATGGTTTTCGAGGGTGATAAAACCGATGGCGAGGTCAAAATGGGAATTCAAGATGGCGGCTGCTATAATTTTCGAATTGTTCATCAATTTCATCATGGGAGTCGTTTTCATGGTTTTCGAGGGTGCTAAAACCGATGGCGAGGTCAAAATGAGAATCCAAGATGGCGGCTGCGATTATTTTCGAATTGTTCATCAATTTCATCATGGGTGGCGTTTTCATGGTTTTCGAGGGTGCTAAAACCGATGGCGAGGTCAAAATGAGAATCCAAGATGGCGGCTGCTATGATTTTCAAATTGTTCATCAATTTCATCATGGGAGTCGTTTTCATGGTTTTCGAGGTTGCTAAAGCCGATAGTGAGGTTAAAATCCAAATCCAAGATGGCGGCTGCGATGATTTTCGAATTGTTCATCATGGGAGTCGTTTTCATGGTTTTCGAGGGTGCTAAAACCGATGGCGAGGTCAAAATGAGAATCCAAGATGGCGGCTGCGATAATTTTGGAATTGTTAATCATGGCAGTCGTTTTCATGGTTTTCGAGGATGTTAAAGCCGATAGTGAGGTCAAAATCAAAATCCAAGATTGCAGGTGCGATAATTTTCGAAATGTTCATCATGGGAGTCGTTTTCATGGTTTTCGAGGATGCTAAAGCCGATAGTGAGGTCAAAATCCAAATCCAAGATGGCGGCTGCGATAATTTTCGAATTATTCATCATGGGAGTTGTTTTCATGGTTCTCGAGGATACTAAAGCCGTTATTGAGGTCAAAATCAAAATCCAAGATGGCGACTGCAAAAAATTTCAAAGTTTTCATCATGGATGTCGTTTTCATGGTTTTCGAGGGTGCTAAAACCGATGGCGAGGTCAAAATCAAAATCCAAGATGGCGACTGCAAAAAATTTCAATGTTTTAATCATGGATGTCGTTTTCATGGTTTTCGAGGATGCGAAAGCCGATAGTGAGGTCAAAATCAAAATCTAAGATGGCGGCTGCGATAATTTACGAAATGTTCATCATGGGAGTCGTTTTCATAATTTTCGAGGATGCTAAAGCCGATAGTGAGGTTTAAATCCAAATCCAGGATGGCCTCTGCGATAGTTTTCGAATTGTTCATCATGGGAGTCGTTTTCATGGTATTCGAGGGTGCTAAAACCGATGGCGAGGTCAAAATGAGAATCCAAGATGGCGGTTGCTATAATTTTCGAATTGTTCATCAATTTCATCATGGGAGTCGTATTCATCGTTTTCGAGGATGCTAAAGCCGATGGTGAGGTCAAAATGAGAATCCAAGATGGCGGCTGCGATAATTTTCAAATTGTTCATCATGGGAGTCATTTTCATGGTTTTCGAAGATGCTAAAGCCGATAGTGAGGTCAAAATCAAAATGCAAGATGGCGACTGTAAAATATTCAAAGTTTTCATCATGGGAGTCGTTTTCATGGTTTTCGAGGATGCTAAAGCCGATGGTGAGGTCAAAATCAAAATCCAAGATGGCGACTGTAAAATATTCAAAGTTTTCATCATGGATGTCGTTTTAATGGTTTTCGAGGGTGCTTAAACCAATAGCGAGGTCAAAATGAGAATCCAAGATGGCGGCTGCGATAATTTTCGAATGGTTCATCATGGGAGTCGTTTTTATGGTTTTCGAGGGTGCTAAAACCGATGGTTATGGTCTCCCAGTTGGCACGATCACAAATTCATGGTCGTGATAACGGGGAGTCCGTAGCTGTGGGAGCGGTGGTGGCCCAGTGGTATCGGTCCCGACTTATGAGTTGTAGGTCGTGGGTTCGAACCCCGCCTGGCGCATTACTTTGTGTAATTTATTTCATCACCACTGCTCTCAAAACGGTGAAAGAAAACATCGTGAGGAAACCGGCATGTCCTAGAACCAAAAATTCGAAGACATGTGACATCCACCAATCCGCACTGGGCCCGCGTGGTGGATTATGGCCCACTCCCTCTCACAGAGAGGAGGCCTGTGTCCCAGCAGTGGGAACATTATAGGCTGATGATGATGATGATGAAAACCGATGGAGAGGTCAAAATGAGAATCCAAGATGGCGACTACAAAAAATTCAAAGTTTTCATCATGGATGTCGTTTTCATGGTTTTCGAGGATGCTAAAGCCGATGGTGAGGTCAAAATCAAAATCCAAGATGGCGGCTGCAATAATTTTCAAATTGTTCATCATGGGAGTCGTTTTCATGGTTCTCGAGGATGCTAAAGCCGATAGTGAGGTCTAAATCAAAATCCAAGATGGCGGCTGCGATAATTTTCGAATTGTTCATCATGGGAGTCGTTTTCATGGTTCTCGAGGATGCTTAAGCCGATAGTGAGGTCAAAATCAAAATCCAAGATGGCGGCTGCGATAATTTTGAAATGTTCATCATGGGAGTCGTTGTCATGGTTTTCGAGGGTGCTAAAGCCGATAGTGAGGTTAAAATCCAAATCCAAGGTGGCGGCTGCGATAATTTTCGAATTGTTTATCATGGGAGTCGTTTCCATGGTTTTCGAGGATGCTAAAGCCGATAGTGGGGTCAAAATAAAAATTCAAGATGGCGGCTGCGATAATTTTCGAAATGTTCATCATGGGAGTCGTTTTCATGGTTTTCGAGGATGCTAAAGCCGATAGTGAGGTCAAAATCAAAATCCAAGATGGCGGCTGCAATAATTTTCAAAATGTTCATGGGAGTCTTTTTCATGGTTTTCGAGGATGCTAAAGCCGATAGTGAGGTTTAAATCCGAATCCAAGATGGCGGCTGCGATAATTTTCGAATTGTTCATCATGGGAGTCGTTTTCATGGTTTTCGAGGATGCTAAAGCCGATAGTGAGGTTTAAATCCAAATCCAAGATGGCGGCTGCGATAATTTTCGAATTGTTCATCATAGGAGTCGTTTTTATGGTTTTCGAGGAAGCTAAAGCCGATAGTGAGGTCAAAATCAAAATCCAAGATGGTGACTGCAAAAAATTCAAAGTTTTCATCATGGATGTCGTTTTCATGGTTTTCGAGGGTGATAAAACCGATGGCTAGGTCAAAATGAGAATCCAAGATGGCGTCTGCTATAATTTTCGAATTGTTCATCAATTTCATCATGGGAGTCGTTTCCATGGTTTTCGAGGGTGCTAAAACCGATGGCGAGGTCAAAATGAGAATGCAAGATGGCGGCTGCGATTATTTTCGAATTGTTCATCATGGGTGTCCTTTTTATGGTTTTCGAGGGTGCTAAAACCGATGGCGAGGTCAAAATCAAAATCCAAGATGGCGGCTTCGATAATTTTCGAAATGTTCATCATGGGAGTCGTTTTCATGGTTTTCGAGGAAGCTAAAGCCGATAGTGAGGTCAAAATCAAAATCAAAGATGGTGACTTTTTTTTTGGGACAAACCCACCACACTATTCCCAAACCACTGCAACTCCTGAAAGCCAGAATCAACAGTGGCAACCACCAGAAAAGCGCCGAGACAATGAAGTCTCGACGTGTCCCGGAGAATGAATTTACCTGTCTTGGATCCTGCACGAAATTAATCAGAAAGGAATAGTGGAGGAGTAGGAAAAATATGTTTCCACTTCCCTCCATGCAAGCAGGAGACAGAACAAAACAAGGCCAATAGGCACAAAGGGACATTACAACTGGGAGAAGCCCAGTTGCCTATCACCACGGGTAAAAATGACTACTAATATTAATGGGTCCTAAATTGTGAGCTGCTATATTTGATTCCAATAATAGGTATGGCAAAAACGCTTGAACGCACGGAAGTTTGTTCGAGTTTCGAGAAGGTCAGTATAATAAATGACTCCAGATGTAGTCTGAACAGCATCCAACATAATATTGCGTTCGTTTTGCCAAAGAATACACTCCCAAAGAATATGATGTGCTGATTGTTCATATTCACAGTCAGGTGTCGAACATTGACAAAAAGGCGAGGGAACAAGCTTGAAGGAAAACAATTTACTTTTAAAGTTACCATGTCCGGTGAGAAATTGGGCAACACAGTGATCCACCTCCAGCCACGTCCTAGCCAACCGCTCACGAACGGATGGAAAGAACTGGTAGAGGTGCCGTCCCTTGATAGAATTATCCCACCTTTTTTGCCATTCGGATAAAAGATCCTCCCAGACGTCGCTCTGGGGTTTGAATAATCGAGATATCTTATCACGGTCACGTTGCGGTACAAAATCAGCGTCAGTGGTCTCCCGTGCGGAAAAGTACATTGCAGCGCGTCGTTGCACTTCAAGATCTACTGGTAGAACACCAGCAAGCACCGGTATAGCTTCAGTACTGACGGTCCTATACGCTTTACTTAAGAATAACAAAGCCAAGCGCTGACTTTGAAGCAATTTACGTCGTGCCGCACCTATGGTGGCTCTATCGGCCCAAACAGGTGCCCCGTAGCACACACAGCCCAAGTAAGTAGCCCCATAAATAGTTTTTAAGGTTAAAAATGACAAACCCCAAGTAGATTTAGATATTCTCGTTAGGGCATAAAAGTTATTTTTAGCTTTTTCACCAACCGTTTTTATATGTTCTATGAATGTGAAATTCCTCTCTAAGACTAAACCAAGATAGCACACCGATTGTTTTCTCTTAACGGGAACATTATTGAATTTAATGCTAGGCCACGATTTAAGGTCACCCTTTAAAATGAGTTGATAGGTTCTTTGTGGTGCAAAGGTCAAGCGGTTTCGATCGCCCCACTGAGATATTAATCGTAGGCAAGTGTCAGCCAAATTCTCGAGTCCAGCACGAGTACTCGACTGAATGAGCAGAAGGCCATCGTCCGCATAACCAGTTAAAGAACAACCACTTGGAAGAGGAATCGCGAGGAAATCATCGAAGCCTAGATTCCATAAATGAGGACCGATAACCGAACCTTGAGGACAGCCCATGGTTTCGATACGGAATGATGTCCGAGTTTAAGTTTAGCGGATCCATTAGAAAAGTACGAATAAAGAAGATTAAATATATTTTTATAGCAACCACGAGCTTGTATCTTAAGTAGTAGCATTGGCCACCATGCGTTATCAAAAGCCCCGGAAATGTCTAGAAAGATTCCTACTTCGTACTTGTGCTCGGAGGTATTAACCATTTTTCTAACAGAAAGTGCCGCGTCAACGGTTGATTTGCCGACAGTAAAACCGAATTGATTTTTATGGAATTTGGGTCCGTCCGGTAACAATCGTGGGACGATAAGACGCTCCAAGAGCTTTCCCAAAGATGGTAATAATGTTATGGGCCGGTAAGACTTAGGGTCATCTGGTGGTCAAAGATGGTACTGCAAAAAATTTCAAAGTTTTAATGATTGATGTCGTTTTCGTACCTATCGAGGTTGCTAAAACCGACGGCAAGGTCAAAATGATAATCCAAGATGGCCTCTGCGATAGTTTTCGAGGATGCTAAACCCGATAGTGAAGTTAAAATCCAAATCCAAGATGGCGGCTGCGATAATTTACGAATTGTTCATTATGGGAGTCGTTTTCATGGTTTTCGAGAATGCTAAGGCCGATGTGACGTCAAAATCCGAATCCAAGATGGCGGCTGCGATAATTTTCGAATTGTTCATCATGGGAGTCTTTTTCATGGTTTTCGAGGATGCTAAAGCCGATAGTGAGGTCAACATCCAAATGCAAGATGGCGGCTGCGATAATTTTGGAATTGTTCATCATGGCAGTCATTTTCATGGTTTTCGAGGATGCCAAAGCCGATAGTGACGTCAAAATCAAAATCCAAGATGGCGACTGCAAAAAATGTAGTGTTCGAGGGGCAGTAAGCGCGTACCTAACACAATATTTTAAATATTATATTTTTATCTTAACTGAAAAGTTTGTTTTGTTTGGTTTGGAATTGAAAAATTCTTTTTGTGATGGATAGTTTTTGTGTTCTCATCATGGGTGTCGTTTTCTTGGTTTTCGAGGGTGCTTAAACCGATGGCGAGGTCAAAATGAGAATCCAAGATGGTGGCTGCTATAATTTTCGAATTGTTCATAAACATCATGGGAGTCGTTTTCATGGTTTTCGAGGATGCTTAAGCCGATAGTGAGGTCAAAATCGAAATTCAAGATGGCGGCTTCGATAATTTTCGAAATATTCATCATGGGAGTCGTTTTCATGGTTTTCGAGGATGCTAAAGCCGATAGTGAAGTTAAAATCCGAATCCAAGATGGTGGCTGCGATAATTTTCGAATTGTTCTCATTTTCATGGTTTTCGAGGATGCTAAAGCCGATAGTGACGTCAATATCAAAATCCAAGATGGTGACTTCAAAAAATGCAGTGTTTGAAAGGGAGTAAGCGCGTACGTAACACAATAATATTTTAAATATCATATTTTTTTATCTAAACTGAAGTTTGTTTTGTTTGGTTTGGAATTGAAAAATTCTTTTGTGATGGATAGTTTTTGTGTTTTCATCATGGGTGTCGTTTTCATGGTTTTCGAGGGTGCTAAAATCGATGGCGAGGTCAAAATGAAAATCCAAGAAGGCGGCTGCTATAATTTTCGAATTGTTCATCAATTTCATCATGGGAGTCGTTTTCATGGTTTTCGAGGATGCTAAAGCCGATAGTGACGTCAACATCAAAATCCAAGATGGCGGCTTCGATTATTTTCGAAGTGTTCATCAATTTCATCATGGGACGTAACGAATGTTGAGTGGATGAAGCGTAACTCAGGGGTGACGACAAGCAAACTTATAAGTAACTCTCATGACTAGGTCAAAAGCACTAAGCCTCTCCTTTTTTGCTCCCCCCCCCCTCCCAATCGTATCCCAGACACTAAGAGACCCGTGTTCTTTTTTTTTACGGATTCGTATAGAGGAGGCTCGGAAAAGTAAAAACTATTTTTCAAAGTTGTCCCTTATGCCTCCCTTCTGAGTTTTTTATAAGGTTTTAGATTGGATTAGGGTGTTCTTAAGGGGT
This sequence comes from Agrotis clavis, assembly GCA_954870645.1. Taxonomy (NCBI): domain Eukaryota; kingdom Metazoa; phylum Arthropoda; class Insecta; order Lepidoptera; family Noctuidae; genus Agrotis; species Agrotis clavis. Next base: position 25,293,769 of record OX940933.1, read on the forward strand.
TTCAAAATGTTTTTTTTATTGAATTAGTTAGAAGGGTTTTCAGATTGTTAAAAATATTTTATATAATTAATAATTACAATATCTAATAATTTACAAAATCTTTTAAGGACTATGGATTTTCCAATTCATTTAAAGATTCTTATGGATTCTCAAAATTTTATTAAGGTAAGGAATACTTCTCCAAAACACGACCCCGCGAGCTGCTTGCAGCTCGCGCAACGCGCAAATACTAGTTATACTATATAAAGCTCGATTACCACTCACTGACTGACTCACTGATTGACATCATTGTTCTCCCAGATGGTGAAGGGGGAGGTGGGTATATTTTGACAGATTCGTAAACAAGTAACTCTGGTGAGTATGGGAAAAATCCCAAACCTCCCCTTTTCACCCCCCCTCTCCCCCCTCCCCATCGTATCTCGGAAACTAAGAGACCTGTGTTTTGTTTTTTTACGGATTCGTATAGAGGAGGCTCGGAAATGTAAAAACCATTTTTAAAAGTCCCCCCTCCCCTTTCCCCCTTCTCCCCCCTTTATGTGGATCTCGGAAGTTAACAGACTTGCAACATTTTTTTTTTCAGATTCATTTATAGGGGCCCAGAGTATGTCACAATCATTTTTCAAAACTCCCCCCTCTCCCCCCCTTCACCCCTCCCCCCAACGTATCTCGGAAACTAAGAGACCCGTGTTCTGTTTTCTTACAGATTCGTATAGAGGAGGCTCGGAATAGTAAAAACCATTTTTCAAAGTTCCCCCCCCTCGCCCCCCTTCTCCCCCTTTAGGCGGATCTCGGAAGTTAACAGACTTGCAACAATATTTTTTTTCAGATTCGTGTCAAGGGGCCCAGAGTATGTCAAAATCATTTATCAAAACTCCCCCCTCCCCCCCCCCTTCACCTCTCCAAAGCGAAGCGTAGCGTAGCGTAGCGTAGGGATAAGGTCACGATAGCTTTCCGGTGGTAGGTAGGTCCCGAGTGGAGCGAACCTGCGAGACCGAGTGAAGCGAAGGGGGGAGGTGGCGAGCGAAGCGAGCCGGCGACCTCCGTAGCGTAACGAAGGTTGAGTGGGTGAAGCGTAACTCGGGGGTGACGACAAGCAAACTTACAAGTAACTCTCATGAGTATGGGAAAAATCCCAAACTTCCCCTTTTCGCCCCCCCTCTCCCCCCCCTCCCCATCGTATCTCGGAAACTAAGAGACCCGTGTTTTGTTTTTTTACGGATTCGTTTAGAGGTGGCTCGGAAAACTAAAAACCATTTTTCAAAGTTCCCTCCCCCCTTGCTCCCCTTCTCCCCCTTTAGGCGGATCTCGGAAGTTAACAAACTTGCAACATTTTTTTTTTCAGATTCGTATCAAGGAACGCAGAGTTAGTCAAAATCATTTTTCAAAACTCCCCCCTCTCCCCCTCTCCCCCTCTTCACCCCTCCCCCCATCGTATCTCGGAAAAACTATGTAGCGGTAAAGCGAAGCATAAGGATGAGGTCACGATAGCTTTCCGGTGGTAGGTAGGTCCTGAGTGGAGCGAACCTGCGAGACCGAGTGGAGCGAAGGGCGGTGGCGAGCGAAGCGAGCCGGCGACCTCCGTAGCGTAACGAAGGTTGAGTGGGTGAAGCGTAACTCAGGGGCGACGACAAGCAAACTTACAAGTAACTCTCATGAGTAGGGCAAGAGTACCAAGCCTCCCCTTTTTGGCCTCCCTCCCAATCGTATCTCAGAAACTAAGAGACCCGTGTTCAGTTTTTTTACGGATTCGTATAGAGGAGGCTCGGCCATTTTTTTCTGAGTTTTTAATAAGGTTTTAGATTGGATAAGGGGGTTCTTAAGGGGTTTCAAAATCTTTTAAGGCCCTTCTACGCGACGGGCGCGAGACACGTCGTTTTCATGGTTTTCGAGGATGCTAAAGCCGATAGTGAGGTCAAAATCAAAATGGCCGCTGTGATAATTTTCGAAATGTTCATCATAGGAGTCGTTTTCATGGTTTTCGAGGTTGCTAAAACCGATGGCGAGGTCAAAATGAGTACGGCTGCGATATTTTTCGAAATGTTCATCATGGGAGTCGTTTTCATGGTTTTCGAGGGTGCTAAAACCGGTGGCGAGGTCAAAATGAGAATCCAAGATGGCGGCTGCTATGATTTTCGAAAATTGTTCATCAATTTCATCATGGGTGTCGTTTTCATGGTTTTCGAGGGTGATAAAACCGATGGCGAGGTCAAAATGGGAATTCAAGATGGCGGCTGCTATAATTTTCGAATTGTTCATCAATTTCATCATGGGAGTCGTTTTCATGGTTTTCGAGGGTGCTAAAACCGATGGCGAGGTCAAAATGAGAATCCAAGATGGCGGCTGCGATTATTTTCGAATTGTTCATCAATTTCATCATGGGTGGCGTTTTCATGGTTTTCGAGGGTGCTAAAACCGATGGCGAGGTCAAAATGAGAATCCAAGATGGCGGCTGCTATGATTTTCAAATTGTTCATCAATTTCATCATGGGAGTCGTTTTCATGGTTTTCGAGGTTGCTAAAGCCGATAGTGAGGTTAAAATCCAAATCCAAGATGGCGGCTGCGATGATTTTCGAATTGTTCATCATGGGAGTCGTTTTCATGGTTTTCGAGGGTGCTAAAACCGATGGCGAGGTCAAAATGAGAATCCAAGATGGCGGCTGCGATAATTTTGGAATTGTTAATCATGGCAGTCGTTTTCATGGTTTTCGAGGATGTTAAAGCCGATAGTGAGGTCAAAATCAAAATCCAAGATTGCAGGTGCGATAATTTTCGAAATGTTCATCATGGGAGTCGTTTTCATGGTTTTCGAGGATGCTAAAGCCGATAGTGAGGTCAAAATCCAAATCCAAGATGGCGGCTGCGATAATTTTCGAATTATTCATCATGGGAGTTGTTTTCATGGTTCTCGAGGATACTAAAGCCGTTATTGAGGTCAAAATCAAAATCCAAGATGGCGACTGCAAAAAATTTCAAAGTTTTCATCATGGATGTCGTTTTCATGGTTTTCGAGGGTGCTAAAACCGATGGCGAGGTCAAAATCAAAATCCAAGATGGCGACTGCAAAAAATTTCAATGTTTTAATCATGGATGTCGTTTTCATGGTTTTCGAGGATGCGAAAGCCGATAGTGAGGTCAAAATCAAAATCTAAGATGGCGGCTGCGATAATTTACGAAATGTTCATCATGGGAGTCGTTTTCATAATTTTCGAGGATGCTAAAGCCGATAGTGAGGTTTAAATCCAAATCCAGGATGGCCTCTGCGATAGTTTTCGAATTGTTCATCATGGGAGTCGTTTTCATGGTATTCGAGGGTGCTAAAACCGATGGCGAGGTCAAAATGAGAATCCAAGATGGCGGTTGCTATAATTTTCGAATTGTTCATCAATTTCATCATGGGAGTCGTATTCATCGTTTTCGAGGATGCTAAAGCCGATGGTGAGGTCAAAATGAGAATCCAAGATGGCGGCTGCGATAATTTTCAAATTGTTCATCATGGGAGTCATTTTCATGGTTTTCGAAGATGCTAAAGCCGATAGTGAGGTCAAAATCAAAATGCAAGATGGCGACTGTAAAATATTCAAAGTTTTCATCATGGGAGTCGTTTTCATGGTTTTCGAGGATGCTAAAGCCGATGGTGAGGTCAAAATCAAAATCCAAGATGGCGACTGTAAAATATTCAAAGTTTTCATCATGGATGTCGTTTTAATGGTTTTCGAGGGTGCTTAAACCAATAGCGAGGTCAAAATGAGAATCCAAGATGGCGGCTGCGATAATTTTCGAATGGTTCATCATGGGAGTCGTTTTTATGGTTTTCGAGGGTGCTAAAACCGATGGTTATGGTCTCCCAGTTGGCACGATCACAAATTCATGGTCGTGATAACGGGGAGTCCGTAGCTGTGGGAGCGGTGGTGGCCCAGTGGTATCGGTCCCGACTTATGAGTTGTAGGTCGTGGGTTCGAACCCCGCCTGGCGCATTACTTTGTGTAATTTATTTCATCACCACTGCTCTCAAAACGGTGAAAGAAAACATCGTGAGGAAACCGGCATGTCCTAGAACCAAAAATTCGAAGACATGTGACATCCACCAATCCGCACTGGGCCCGCGTGGTGGATTATGGCCCACTCCCTCTCACAGAGAGGAGGCCTGTGTCCCAGCAGTGGGAACATTATAGGCTGATGATGATGATGATGAAAACCGATGGAGAGGTCAAAATGAGAATCCAAGATGGCGACTACAAAAAATTCAAAGTTTTCATCATGGATGTCGTTTTCATGGTTTTCGAGGATGCTAAAGCCGATGGTGAGGTCAAAATCAAAATCCAAGATGGCGGCTGCAATAATTTTCAAATTGTTCATCATGGGAGTCGTTTTCATGGTTCTCGAGGATGCTAAAGCCGATAGTGAGGTCTAAATCAAAATCCAAGATGGCGGCTGCGATAATTTTCGAATTGTTCATCATGGGAGTCGTTTTCATGGTTCTCGAGGATGCTTAAGCCGATAGTGAGGTCAAAATCAAAATCCAAGATGGCGGCTGCGATAATTTTGAAATGTTCATCATGGGAGTCGTTGTCATGGTTTTCGAGGGTGCTAAAGCCGATAGTGAGGTTAAAATCCAAATCCAAGGTGGCGGCTGCGATAATTTTCGAATTGTTTATCATGGGAGTCGTTTCCATGGTTTTCGAGGATGCTAAAGCCGATAGTGGGGTCAAAATAAAAATTCAAGATGGCGGCTGCGATAATTTTCGAAATGTTCATCATGGGAGTCGTTTTCATGGTTTTCGAGGATGCTAAAGCCGATAGTGAGGTCAAAATCAAAATCCAAGATGGCGGCTGCAATAATTTTCAAAATGTTCATGGGAGTCTTTTTCATGGTTTTCGAGGATGCTAAAGCCGATAGTGAGGTTTAAATCCGAATCCAAGATGGCGGCTGCGATAATTTTCGAATTGTTCATCATGGGAGTCGTTTTCATGGTTTTCGAGGATGCTAAAGCCGATAGTGAGGTTTAAATCCAAATCCAAGATGGCGGCTGCGATAATTTTCGAATTGTTCATCATAGGAGTCGTTTTTATGGTTTTCGAGGAAGCTAAAGCCGATAGTGAGGTCAAAATCAAAATCCAAGATGGTGACTGCAAAAAATTCAAAGTTTTCATCATGGATGTCGTTTTCATGGTTTTCGAGGGTGATAAAACCGATGGCTAGGTCAAAATGAGAATCCAAGATGGCGTCTGCTATAATTTTCGAATTGTTCATCAATTTCATCATGGGAGTCGTTTCCATGGTTTTCGAGGGTGCTAAAACCGATGGCGAGGTCAAAATGAGAATGCAAGATGGCGGCTGCGATTATTTTCGAATTGTTCATCATGGGTGTCCTTTTTATGGTTTTCGAGGGTGCTAAAACCGATGGCGAGGTCAAAATCAAAATCCAAGATGGCGGCTTCGATAATTTTCGAAATGTTCATCATGGGAGTCGTTTTCATGGTTTTCGAGGAAGCTAAAGCCGATAGTGAGGTCAAAATCAAAATCAAAGATGGTGACTTTTTTTTTGGGACAAACCCACCACACTATTCCCAAACCACTGCAACTCCTGAAAGCCAGAATCAACAGTGGCAACCACCAGAAAAGCGCCGAGACAATGAAGTCTCGACGTGTCCCGGAGAATGAATTTACCTGTCTTGGATCCTGCACGAAATTAATCAGAAAGGAATAGTGGAGGAGTAGGAAAAATATGTTTCCACTTCCCTCCATGCAAGCAGGAGACAGAACAAAACAAGGCCAATAGGCACAAAGGGACATTACAACTGGGAGAAGCCCAGTTGCCTATCACCACGGGTAAAAATGACTACTAATATTAATGGGTCCTAAATTGTGAGCTGCTATATTTGATTCCAATAATAGGTATGGCAAAAACGCTTGAACGCACGGAAGTTTGTTCGAGTTTCGAGAAGGTCAGTATAATAAATGACTCCAGATGTAGTCTGAACAGCATCCAACATAATATTGCGTTCGTTTTGCCAAAGAATACACTCCCAAAGAATATGATGTGCTGATTGTTCATATTCACAGTCAGGTGTCGAACATTGACAAAAAGGCGAGGGAACAAGCTTGAAGGAAAACAATTTACTTTTAAAGTTACCATGTCCGGTGAGAAATTGGGCAACACAGTGATCCACCTCCAGCCACGTCCTAGCCAACCGCTCACGAACGGATGGAAAGAACTGGTAGAGGTGCCGTCCCTTGATAGAATTATCCCACCTTTTTTGCCATTCGGATAAAAGATCCTCCCAGACGTCGCTCTGGGGTTTGAATAATCGAGATATCTTATCACGGTCACGTTGCGGTACAAAATCAGCGTCAGTGGTCTCCCGTGCGGAAAAGTACATTGCAGCGCGTCGTTGCACTTCAAGATCTACTGGTAGAACACCAGCAAGCACCGGTATAGCTTCAGTACTGACGGTCCTATACGCTTTACTTAAGAATAACAAAGCCAAGCGCTGACTTTGAAGCAATTTACGTCGTGCCGCACCTATGGTGGCTCTATCGGCCCAAACAGGTGCCCCGTAGCACACACAGCCCAAGTAAGTAGCCCCATAAATAGTTTTTAAGGTTAAAAATGACAAACCCCAAGTAGATTTAGATATTCTCGTTAGGGCATAAAAGTTATTTTTAGCTTTTTCACCAACCGTTTTTATATGTTCTATGAATGTGAAATTCCTCTCTAAGACTAAACCAAGATAGCACACCGATTGTTTTCTCTTAACGGGAACATTATTGAATTTAATGCTAGGCCACGATTTAAGGTCACCCTTTAAAATGAGTTGATAGGTTCTTTGTGGTGCAAAGGTCAAGCGGTTTCGATCGCCCCACTGAGATATTAATCGTAGGCAAGTGTCAGCCAAATTCTCGAGTCCAGCACGAGTACTCGACTGAATGAGCAGAAGGCCATCGTCCGCATAACCAGTTAAAGAACAACCACTTGGAAGAGGAATCGCGAGGAAATCATCGAAGCCTAGATTCCATAAATGAGGACCGATAACCGAACCTTGAGGACAGCCCATGGTTTCGATACGGAATGATGTCCGAGTTTAAGTTTAGCGGATCCATTAGAAAAGTACGAATAAAGAAGATTAAATATATTTTTATAGCAACCACGAGCTTGTATCTTAAGTAGTAGCATTGGCCACCATGCGTTATCAAAAGCCCCGGAAATGTCTAGAAAGATTCCTACTTCGTACTTGTGCTCGGAGGTATTAACCATTTTTCTAACAGAAAGTGCCGCGTCAACGGTTGATTTGCCGACAGTAAAACCGAATTGATTTTTATGGAATTTGGGTCCGTCCGGTAACAATCGTGGGACGATAAGACGCTCCAAGAGCTTTCCCAAAGATGGTAATAATGTTATGGGCCGGTAAGACTTAGGGTCATCTGGTGGTCAAAGATGGTACTGCAAAAAATTTCAAAGTTTTAATGATTGATGTCGTTTTCGTACCTATCGAGGTTGCTAAAACCGACGGCAAGGTCAAAATGATAATCCAAGATGGCCTCTGCGATAGTTTTCGAGGATGCTAAACCCGATAGTGAAGTTAAAATCCAAATCCAAGATGGCGGCTGCGATAATTTACGAATTGTTCATTATGGGAGTCGTTTTCATGGTTTTCGAGAATGCTAAGGCCGATGTGACGTCAAAATCCGAATCCAAGATGGCGGCTGCGATAATTTTCGAATTGTTCATCATGGGAGTCTTTTTCATGGTTTTCGAGGATGCTAAAGCCGATAGTGAGGTCAACATCCAAATGCAAGATGGCGGCTGCGATAATTTTGGAATTGTTCATCATGGCAGTCATTTTCATGGTTTTCGAGGATGCCAAAGCCGATAGTGACGTCAAAATCAAAATCCAAGATGGCGACTGCAAAAAATGTAGTGTTCGAGGGGCAGTAAGCGCGTACCTAACACAATATTTTAAATATTATATTTTTATCTTAACTGAAAAGTTTGTTTTGTTTGGTTTGGAATTGAAAAATTCTTTTTGTGATGGATAGTTTTTGTGTTCTCATCATGGGTGTCGTTTTCTTGGTTTTCGAGGGTGCTTAAACCGATGGCGAGGTCAAAATGAGAATCCAAGATGGTGGCTGCTATAATTTTCGAATTGTTCATAAACATCATGGGAGTCGTTTTCATGGTTTTCGAGGATGCTTAAGCCGATAGTGAGGTCAAAATCGAAATTCAAGATGGCGGCTTCGATAATTTTCGAAATATTCATCATGGGAGTCGTTTTCATGGTTTTCGAGGATGCTAAAGCCGATAGTGAAGTTAAAATCCGAATCCAAGATGGTGGCTGCGATAATTTTCGAATTGTTCATCATTTTCATGGTTTTCGAGGATGCTAAAGCCGATAGTGACGTCAATATCAAAATCCAAGATGGTGACTTCAAAAAATGCAGTGTTTGAAAGGGAGTAAGCGCGTACGTAACACAATAATATTTTAAATATCATATTTTTTTATCTAAACTGAAGTTTGTTTTGTTTGGTTTGGAATTGAAAAATTCTTTTGTGATGGATAGTTTTTGTGTTTTCATCATGGGTGTCGTTTTCATGGTTTTCGAGGGTGCTAAAATCGATGGCGAGGTCAAAATGAAAATCCAAGAAGGCGGCTGCTATAATTTTCGAATTGTTCATCAATTTCATCATGGGAGTCGTTTTCATGGTTTTCGAGGATGCTAAAGCCGATAGTGACGTCAACATCAAAATCCAAGATGGCGGCTTCGATTATTTTCGAAGTGTTCATCAATTTCATCATGGGACGTAACGAATGTTGAGTGGATGAAGCGTAACTCAGGGGTGACGACAAGCAAACTTATAAGTAACTCTCATGACTAGGTCAAAAGCACTAAGCCTCTCCTTTTTTGCTCCCCCCCCCTCCCAATCGTATCCCAGACACTAAGAGACCCGTGTTCTTTTTTTTTACGGATTCGTATAGAGGAGGCTCGGAAAAGTAAAAACTATTTTTCAAAGTTGTCCCTTATGCCTCCCTTCTGAGTTTTTTATAAGGTTTTAGATTGGATTAGGGTGTTCTTAAGGGGTTTCAAAATGTTTTTTTTATTGAATTAGTTAGAAGGGTTTTCAGATTGTTAAAAATATTTTATATAATTAATAATTACAATATCTAATAATTTACAAAATCTTTTAAGGACTATGGATTTTCCAATTCATTTAAAGATTCTTATGGATTCTCAAAATTTTATTAAGGTAAGGAATACTTCTCCAAAACACGACCCCGCGAGCTGCTTGCAGCTCGCGCAACGCGCAAATACTAGTTATACTATATAAAGCTCGATTACCACTCACTGACTGACTCACTGATTGACATCTTTGTTCTCCCAGATGGTGAAGGGGGAGGTGGGTATATTTTGACAGATTCGTAAACAAGTAACTCTGGTGAGTATGGGAAAAATCCCAAACCTCCCCTTTTCACCCCCCCTCTCCCCCCTCCCCATCGTATCTCGGAAACTAAGAGACCTGTGTTTTTTTTTTTACGGATTCGTATAGAGGAGGCTCGGAAAAGTAAAAACCATTTTTCAAAGTCCCCCCCCCCTTGCCCCCTTCTCCCCCCTTTAGGTGGATCTCGGAAGTTGACAGACTTGCAACATTTTTTTTTTCAGATTCATATCAAGGGGCCAAGAGTTGGTCCAAATCGTTTTTCAAAACTCCCCCCTCTCCCCCTCTTCACCCCTCCCCCCATCGTATCTCGGAAACTAAGAGACCCGTGTTTTGTTTCTTTACGGATTCGTATAGAGGAGGCTCGGAATAGTAAAAACCATTTTTCAAAGTTCCCCCCTTGCCCCCCTTCTCCCCCCTTTAGGCGGATCTCGGAAGTTAACAGACTTGCAACATTTTTTTTTCACATTCATATCAAGGGGCCCAGAGTTGGCCAAAATCATTTTTCAAAACTCACCCCTCCCCCCCCCACACCCTTCACCCCTCCAAAGCGAAGCGTAGCGTAGCGTAGGGATAAGGTCACGATAGCTTTCCGGTGGTAGGTAGGTCCCGAGTGGAGCGAACCTGCGAGACCGAGTGGAGCGAAGGGGGGAGGTGGCGAGCGAAGCGAGCCGGCGACCTCCGTAGCGTAACGAAGGTTGAGTGGGTGAAGCGTAACTCGGCGGTGAAGACAAACAAACTTACAAGTAACTCTCATGAGAAGGGCAAAAGTACCAAGCCTCCCCTTTCTGGCCTCCCCCCCCCCTCCCAAACGAATCTCAGAAAGTATGAGACCCGTGTTCTGTTTTTTTAACGGATTCATATAGAGGAGGCTCGGAAAACAAAAGACATTTTTCAAAGTTCCCCACCTTGCCCCCTTTCTCCCCCCCTTTAGGTAGATCTCAGAAGAGACTTGGAACATATTTTTATTTCAGATTCATATCAAGGGGCCCAGAGTATGTCAAAATCACTTTTCAAAACTCACCCATCTCCCCCCCTTTACCCCTCCCCCCATCGTATCTCGGAAGCTAGGTAGCGTAGGGAAAAGGTCACGATAGCTTTCCGGTGGTAGGTAGGTCCTGAGTGGAGCGAACCTGCGAGACCGAGTGGAGCGAGGGGGGGAGGTGGCGAGCGAAGCGAGCCGGCGACCTCCGTAGCGTAACGAAGGTTGAGTGGGTGGAGCGTATCTCAGGGGTGACGACAAGCAAACTTACAAGTAACTCTCATGAGTAGGGCAAAAGTACCAAGCCTCCCCTTTTTGGCCTCCCCCCCCCTCCCAATCGTATCTCGGAAACTAAGAGACCAGTGTTTTGTATTTTCCCGGATTCGTATAGAGGAGGCTCGGAAAAGAAAAAACCATGGATAGTTTTTGTGTTTTCATCATGGGTGTCGTTTTCATGGTTTTCGAGGGTGCTAAAACCGATAGCGAGGTCAAAATGAGAATCCAAGATGGCGGCTGCTATAGTTTTCGAATGGTTCATCAATTTCATCAAGGGAGTCGTTTTCATGGTTTTCGAGGATGCTAAAGCCGATAGTGAAGTCAAAATCAAAATCCAAGATGGCGGCTGCGATAACGAAATGTTCATCATGGGAGTCGTTTTCATGGTTTTCGAGGATGCTAAAGCCGATAGTGGGGTCAAAATCAAAATCCAAGATGGCGGCTGCGATGATTTTCGAATTGTTCATCATGGGAGTCGTTTTCATGGTTTTCGAGGGTGCTAAAACCGATGGCGAGGTCAAAATCAAAATCCAAGATGGCGACTGCAAAAAATTCAAAGTTTTAATCATGGATGTCGTTTTCATGGTTTTCGAGGGTGCTAAAACCGATGGCGAGGTCAAAATGAGAATCCAAGATGGCGGCTGCGATAATTTTCCAAATGTTCATCAGGGGAGTCATTTTCACGGTTTTCGAGGACGTTAAAGCCGATTGTGAGGTCAAAATCAAAATCCAAGATGGCGGCTGCGATAATTTTCGAAATGTTCATCATGGGAGTCGTTTTCATGGTTTTCGAGGATGCTAAAGCCGATAGTGAGGTTAAAATCCAAATCCAAGATGGCGGCTGCGGTAATCTTCGAATTATTCATCCTGGCAGTCGTTTTCATGGTTTTCGAGGATGCTAAAGCCGAAAGTGAGGTTAAAATCCAAATCCAAGATGGCGGCTGCCATAATTTTCGAAATGTTCATCATGGGTGTCGTTGTCATGGTTTTCGAGGATGCTAAAGCAGATGGTGAGGTCAAAATTAAAATCCAAGATGGCGGCTGCGATAACTTTGGAAATATTTATTATGGGAGACGTTTTCATGGTTTTCGAGGATGCTACAGCCGACAGTAAGGTCAAAATCAAAATCTAAGATGGCGGCTGCGATAATAATTTTCGAAATGTTCATCATGGGAGTCGTTTTCATGGTTTTCGAGGATGCTAAAGCCGATGGTGAGGTTTAAATCCAAATCCAAGACGGCGGCTGCGATAATTTTCGAATTGTTCATCATGGGAGTCGTTTTCATGGTTTTCGAGGGTGCTTAAGCTGATAGTGAGGTTAAAATCCAAATCCAGGATGGCGGCTGCGATAATTTTGGAATTGTTCATCCTGGCAGTCGTTTTCATGGTTTTCGAGGATGCTAAAGCCGATAGTGAGGTTAAAATCAAAATCCAAGATGGCGACTGCAAAAAATTTCAAAGTTTTCATCATGGATGTCGTTTTCATGGTTTTCGAGGGTGCTTTAACCAATGGCGAGGTCAAAATGAGAATCCAAGATGGCGGCTGCGATAATTTTCCAAATGTTCATCATGGGAGTCGTTTTCACGGTTTTCGAGGACGTTAAAGCCGATAGTGAGGTCAAAATCAAAATCCGAGATGGCGGCTGCGATAATTTTCGAAATTTTCATCATGGGAGTCGTTTTCATGGTTTTCAAGGACGCTAAAGCCGATAGTGAGGTCAAAATTAAAATCGAAGATGGCGGCTGCGATAATTTTCGAAATGTTCATCATGGGTGTCGTTGTCATGGTTTTCGAGGATGCTAAAGCAGATGGTGAGGTCAAAATTAAAATCCAAGATGGCGGCTGCGATAATTTTCGAAATGTTTATCATGGGAGACGTTTTCATGGTTTTCGAGGATGCTACAGCCGATAGTAAGGTCAAAATCAAAATCTAAGATGGCGGCTGCGATAATAATTTTCGAAATGTTCATCATGGGAGTCGTTTTCATGGTTTTCGAGGATTCTAAAGCCGATGGTGAGGTTTAAATCCAAATCCAAGACGGCGGCTGCGATAATTTTCGAATTGTTCATCATGGGAGTCGTTTTCATGGTTTTCGAGGGTGCTTAAGCTGATAGTGAGGTTAAAATCCAAATCCAGGATGGCGGCTGCGATAATTTTGGAATTGTTCATCCTGGCAGTCGTTTTCATGGTTTTCGAGGATGCTAAAGCCGATAGTGAGGTTAAAATCAAAATCCAAGATGGCGACTGCAAAAAATTTCAAAGTTTTCATCATGGATGTCGTTTTCATGGTTTTCGAGGGTGCTTTAACCAATGGCGAGGTCAAAATGAGAATCCAAGATGGCGGCTGCGATAATTTTCGAAATTTTCATCATGGGAGTCGTTTTTATGGTTTTCGAGGACGCTAAAGCCGATAGTGAGGTCAAAATTAAAATCGAAGATGGCGGCTGCGATAATTTTCGAAATGTTCATCATGGCAGTCATTTTCATGGTTTTCGAGGACGCTTAAGCCGAAAGTGAGGTTAAAATCCAAATCCAAGATGGCGGCTGCGATAATTTTGGAATTGTTCATCCTGGCAGTCGTTTTCATGGTTTTCGAGGATGCTAAAGCCGATAGTGAGGTCAAAACCAAAATTCAAGATGGCGGCTTCGATAATTTTCGAAATGTTCATCATGGCAGTCGTTTTCATGGTTTTCGAGGATGCCAAAGCCGATAGTGACGTCAAAATCATAATTTAAGATGGCGACTTCAAAAAATTCAATGTTCGAGGGGCAGTAAGCGCGTACCTAACACAATAATATTTTAAATATCATATTTTTATCTAAACTGTAACGTTTCTTTTGTTTGGTTTCGAATTGAAAAATTCTTTTTAAGATGGATAGTTTTTGTGTTTTCATCATGGGTGTCGTTTTCATGGTTTTCGAGGGTGCTAAAATCAATGTCGAGGTCAAAATGAGAACCCAAGATGACGGCTGCTATAATATTCGAATTGTCCATCAATTTCATCATGGGAGTCGTTTTCATGGTTTTCGAGGATGCTAAAGCCGATAGTGAGGTCAAAATCAAAATCCAAGATGACGGCTGCTATAATATTCGAATTGTCCATCAATTTCATCATGGGAGTTGTTTTCATGGTTTTCGAGGACGTTAGAGCCGATAGTGAGGTCAAAATCAAAATCCAAGATGGCGGCTGCGATAATTTTCGAAATGTTCATCATGGGAGTCGTTTTCATGGTTTTTGAGGATGCTAAAGCCGATAGTGAGGTTAAAATCTAAATCCAAGATGGCGGCTGCGGTAATTTTCGAATTATTCATCATGGGGGTCGTTTTCATGGTTTTCGAGGATGGTAAAGCCGATAGAGAGGTCAAAATAAAAATCCAAGATGGCGGCTGCGATAATTTTCGAAATTTTCATCATGGGAGTCGTTTTCATGGTTTTCGAGGACGCTAAAGCCGATAGTGAGGTCAAAATTAAAATCGAAGATGGCGGCTGCGATAATTTTCGAAATAATCATCATGGTAGTCATTTTCATGGTTTTCGAGGATGCTTAAGCCGAAAGTGAGGTTAAAATCCAAATCCAAGATGGCGGCTGCGATAATTTTCGAAATGTTCATCATGGGTGTCGTTGTCATGGTTTTCGAGGATGCTAAAGCAGATGGTGAGGTCAAAATTAAAATCCAAGATGGCGGCTGCGATAATTTTGGAAATATTTATCATGGGAGACGTTTTCATGGTTTTCGAGGATGCTACAGCCGATAGTAAGGTCAAAATCAAAATCTAAGATGGCGGCTGCGATAATAATTTTCGAATTGTTCATCATGGGAGTCGTTTTCATGGTTTTCGAGAATGCTAAAGCCGATTGTGACGTCAAAATTAAAATTTAAGATGGTGACTTCAAAAAATGCAGTGTTCGAGGGGCTTGAGGCGATGGCGAAGATGGCGGCTTCGATAATTTTTGAAATGTTCATCAATTTCATCATGGGACGTAACGAAGGTTGAGTGGATGAAGCGTAACTCACGGTTGACGACAAGCAAACTTACAAGTAACTCTCATGAGTAGGGCAAAAGTACTAAGCCTCTCCATTTTGGCTCCCCCCCCCCCCCTCCCAATCGTATCTCAGACACTAAGAGACCCGTGTTCTTTTTTTTTACGGATTCATAATATAGAGGAGGCTCAGAAAAGTAAAAACCATTTCTCAAAGTTGCCCCTTATGCCTCCCTTCTGAGTTTTTAATAAGGTTTTAGATTGGATTAGGGGGTTCTTAAGGGGTTTAAAAATCTTTTAAGTGCTCTAACGGATTTTAAAATTCTTTTATCTATCCTAAGGAATTCTCAATTTATTTTGTTTTTTTTTTTTTGATATTGTTTCTTTTTTTATTGAATTACTTATAAGGGTTTTCAGAATATTAAAAATATTTTATATAATTTACAAAATCTTTTAAGGGCTATGGATTTTCCAATTCATTTAAGATATATAATTATGGATTCTCAAATTTTTATTATGGTTAGGAATACTTCTCCAAAACACGACCCCGCGAGCTGCTTGCAGCTCGCGCAACGCCCAAATACTAGTCTATATATATAAAATTCAAAACTGACTGACTGATCTGACAACGCACAGCCCAAACCGCTGGGCCTAGAAACTTGAAATTTGGCATAAGCCCTCCTTATACCACGTAGGTGAGCACTAAGAACGGATTTTGCGAAATTCGGCCCCTAAGGGGTTGTTTTTGGGGTTGATAGTTTGTATGAAACTTCGTTATTACAGGTGCTAGGAATTTCAAGGTTTGCATGAGGTTTCTTTTTAGGACGTAGATGGTCACCATGACGGGATTTTGCGAAATTCGACCCCTAAGGGGTTTGTTTTTGGGGTTGATAGTTTGTATGAAACTTTTTTAGTACAAGTGCTAGGCGTCTCAAATCTTGTATGGTGGTACTTTTTAAGATGTAAATGCTCACCAAGGTGGAAATTTTGAGAAATTCGACCCCTAAGGGGTTGTTTTTGGGGTTGATAGAATTGAGACTCAAATTTTTACATAAGGGTTCTTTTTTGGACGTAAGTAATACCTAAGACGGGATTTTGCGAAATTCGATCCCTAAGAGGTTGTTTTTGGGGTTGACAGTTTGTATGAAACTCTGTTACTATAAGTGCGAGGAGCCTCAAATTTTGCATCGGGTTCTTTTTTAGAACGTAGATGCTCACCATGATGGGATTTTGCGAAATCCGACCTCTAAGGGTTTGTTTTTGGGGTTGATAGTTTGTATGAAACTTCGTTATTACAGGTGCTAGGAATTTCATGTTTTGCATGAGGTTTCTTTTTAGGACGGAGATGGTCACCATAACGGGATTTTGCTAAATTCGACCCCTAAGGGGTTTGTTTTTGGGGTTGATAGTTTGTATGAAACTTTTTTAGTACAAGTGCTAGGCGTCTCAAATCTTGCATGGTGGTACTTTTTAAGATGTAAATGCTCACCAAGGTGGAAATTTTGAGAAATACGACTTCTAAGGGGTTGTTAGAATTGAGACTCAAATTTATACATAAGGGTTCTTTCTTGGACGCGGGACGTAAGTAATACCTAAGACGGGATTTTGTGAAATTCGATTCCTAAGAGGTTGTTTTTGGGGTTGACAGTTTGAAACTCTGTTACTATAAGTGCGAGGAGCCTCAAATTTTGCACCGGGTTCCTTTATAAGACTTAGATGCACACCATGGCGGGATTTTGCGAAATTCCACCCCAAAGGGGTTTTTTTTGTGTTTGATAGTTTGTATGAAACTTTGTTACTACAAGTGCTAGGCGTCTCAAATTTTGCGAGGGGTTTTTTTTAAGACCTTCATGTTCATTAAGACGGTTTTGCGAAATTCGACCCCTAAGGGGCTTTTTCGGGGTTGATAGTTTGGAGACTCAAATTTTGCATAGAGATTCTTTTTTGGACGAAGTTGCGGGTGTTTTGTGAAAATAGACCCCAAGGGGTTGATATTTTGTATGAAACTTCGTTTCTACAAATGCTAGGAGTAAGTATTAAATTTTGCAAGATTGTTCTTTTCTGACATAAATGCACACCAACGCAAGGCACTATTTTCTGAAATTCTACCCCTAAGGGGCTGTTTATGGGATTGACAGTTTGTATGAAACTTTGTTACTACAAATGCTAAGAGTTTCGGTTGTTTTAGGACCTAGGTTCTCACTAAAACGGAATTTTACTAAATTCGACCTCTTAGGGGTTGTCTTTGGTGTTTGTAATTAGAGGACTCAACATTGCAGGGGGGGTTCTGTTTAGGATACAGGTTCTCACTAAGAGAGGATGACGATGATGGATCTCACTAAAAGTTTGGATTGGGGTTGATAGTTAGGAGTTTTACATTTTTAGGACCTAGGTGTTACCTAGACGGAATATTGCGGTTTGATAGATTTTTTGTTGAATATTGATTGAGTTTTTCTAACATTATCCCTTATAGAGAGTGGCCGGGACTGGAAATTTCACAAAGGCAAAGTTCAAAAATCACGCGGACGAAGTCGCGGGCATAGTGCTAGTTGTATATAATATTTACATTACACGGAACATAACAGAATACTGCTCCGGTCTCTGAGCAACGTCCATCACACACCGGCACTGGTTTATGACTCCTTTTGCTTGACAATTGGTGGAAGCAGAATCGAAGACGTAAACATTCGCCCAGACAATGAACACTACATAATTATACTACAAATAATAATTCATATAATAATATTTATCTTTGTCTTTCTGTGGCCCTTAGAATTAAACCCGGCCTGTAATGTGTCAAAAACTTATTGTTAAGAAAAGTGAAGTAACAACAATTAAGGATTAAACGAACTTACCAGTAAGTGAAGTTCTGTCCTAATTATATGAAGGCTTCGTAAGAAGAGATTATAGCATAACATGTAGTAACGCCTAGTACATGCCATTCCACACTATTTTAAGAGTATTTGATTTGTTTTTTTTTTTTTTTTTTGAGGGTAGTTTAGTCTACTTGAATCCTGCGCTCGCAATTCGTGTCATTTAGTTTAGAGTATAACCCGTTATTAACCATCATATTTTACGATTTTTTACGATAGGGGTACAGACCGAACTCGTTTGGTCTCTACCGGGTGGGAGGGTTGCTAATCTCTTCGGACGAAGCCTTCATATAATTAGGATAGAACTTCACTTACAGGTAAGTTCGTTTAATCCTTAATTATACTCAGGCTTCGTCCTCCGAGATTAGCATAACATGTAGATTTTTAGAGATATGAATCGTAAAATATAGTTGGATGAAATACAAGGCTTGAAAATTATGAATAAGGTCCATAATTTTGAGGTAACTGTTTCTGTGCTGTGCTAAGGCAAATTTCGAACATCATCATCATCATCATCATCAGCCGGAAGACGTCCACTGCTGAACATAGGCCTCCCCCTTAGACCGCCACGCCGAACGACAATTCGCCACTTGCATCCATCCGTTGCCCGCGACCCTCACGATGTCGTCGGTCCACCTAGTGGGAGGCCTGCCTACGCTGCGCCTTCCGGTCCGTGGTCGCCACTCGAGAACTTTTCTTCCCCATCGGTTGTCAGTTCTACGAGCGATGTGGCCTGCCCATTGCCACTTCAACTTGCAAATTTTATGAGCTATGTCGGTGACTCTGGTTCTTCGCCGAATATCCATGTTCCGGATTTTATCCCGCAAAGAAACTCCGAGCATAGCTCTTTCCATTGCTCGTTGAGTGACTCTCAATCTCTCTAAAAGGCCAGCAGTCAGAGACCACGTTTCAGAGCCATAAATCATCACTGGCAACACACACTGGTTAAACACCCTTGTCTTGAGACACTGTGGGATTCTCGATGAGAAGATATCACGTAGCTTCCCAAACGCTGCCCATCCGAGTTGGATTCTTCGGGCGACCTCTTTCTCGAAGTTGGACCTACCTAACTGAACAATCTGTCCAAGGTAAGTATAATGGTCTACAACTTCGAGAGTATCGTTCCCAACAACAACCGGTACACCCGTACCGGTTGTTGTTGGGAACGATGCCACATGGACATTCGACATGACTTTCGTCTTGTCCATGTTCATTTTAAGGCCGACCCGTTGGGAAACGATACTGAGGTCGCTGAGCATAGCATTGAGGTGCTCCAACGATTCTGCCATGATGACTATATCATCGGCAAAACGAAGGTGAGTGATGTATTCGCCATTGATGTTGATGCCGAGTCCGTTCCATTCCAAGAGCTTGAAAACGTCCTCCAACGCGTTCGTGAACAGTTTCGGAGAAATAACGTCTCCCTGTCTCACGCCTTTCTGCAATTGGATTGGTTTCGTGCTCTCTTCCTGAAGTCGGATGGACATGGTGGCGTTCCTATACAAACACTTCAACACTTCGATATACCTATAGTCGATATGACATCGTTGGAGGGACTGCAATACTGCCCAGGTTTCGATTGAATCGAAGGCTTTTTCATAGTCCACAAACGCTAAACACAATGGCCGATTATACTCCTCTGTCTTCTGTATAATCTGGCGGAGCGTGTGTATGTGGTTTATAGTGCTAAAACCTTTTCGAAAACCGGCTTGTTCGGGAGGCTGGAAGTCATCAAACCTGCGTTCGAGACGGTTCGTAATGACTCTTGAGAACAGCTTGTACACATGGCTCAGAAGTGAGATTGGCCTGTAGTTCTTCAACAAGGTGTTGTCACCCTTTTTGAAGAAAAGAACAACCACACTCCTGTGCCATGCTTCTGGCGTAGAACCTTCGAGTATGACGGAATTAAATAACTTCTGGAGGACTAGAAGTACCGGTTTTCCACCCGCTCTCAGAAGTTCTGTTGTGATTCCGTCCTCACCCGGCGCCTTGTTATTCTTGAGCTGTTTAAGAGCCATTCTAATCTCGTACAGGCTGATGTCCGGGATATCCTCAGTGTAGTGTCGAGTCAGTTTAGCTCTTGCGTCTCGAGCTGTACCGACACTGGGTTGTCGTGTTGATGTGTATAACTGTCCGTAAAACCTCTCAAGCTCTCTTAGGATCTCCGGTTTCGTCGAAATGATGCTGCCGTCGTTAATCTTCAGCTTAGTCATTTGGCTCTGCCCAATAGACGAATTCTTTGCGAAGACTTTTGAGCCCTGGTTCCGCTCGATTGCCTCTTTGATCCGTGCCGCACTAAAGGAGCGCAGGTCACGTCGCATTGATTTAGAGATTCGTCTATTGAGTTTGCCATATTCCGACATATCAGCTGAAGATTGCAGCCTCATCTCGGACCGGTCTTGCATCAACTTGATGGTTCCGTTCGAGAGCTTTTGAAGCTTATTCCGGCGCGGGGTCTTAAAGAACTTGGACCCCACAGCTTGGACAGTTTCCACCAACCCATTGTTGATTTCGTCCACAGTTTCGCATTCGGTTAGGCACTGGAAGCGATTGTGCAGTTCGAGTTGAAAGTCTTCGGGGTTCCGGATGTGGGCAGGACCAGGTCGGAGCGTGGACTTCACCAGACGAGACCTTTCAAGCTTGACATTGATATTCAGTGTGCCTCTGACAATTCGGTGATCGCTACCGGTTTTTACCTTAGCGATCACAGAGACATCACTGAATATTCGCTTCTTGGTCGTCATGATGAAGTCGATCTCATTTCTGGTAGTACCATCGGGGCTCATCCACGTCCACTTCCTGGATGGCCGCTTCTGGAAATAGGAGTTCATTAAATGAAGTTCTTCCTTTTCCATGAAGTCGACCAGTCGCTGGCCCCTATGGTTTCGCTGCCCATACCCAAATGGCCCCACTCTCAACTCATCGCCATTCCGTGCGCCCACCTTCGCGTTGAAGTCCCCCATAACAACGGTGAAGTATGTTTTGGAGGCATGTATGGCCTCGGATATCTCCTCATACAATGCCTCTACTTCATCATCAGAATGTGTCGAGGTCGGCGCATATACCTGTATGACCTTCAACGAATACCGGTTGGTTATTCTGAGTATAAGGTATGCTACCCTACTCGACACACTGTCGACTTTCACAACGTTGTTGATGAGGGACCTGCGGACGAGAAATCCAACACCACCCTGGGATTTACGGTCTCCTTCCCGGTAGAAGAGCATGTTGCCGGAATCTAGAACTATCGTATCCTGACCCTCTCTTCGGATTTCAGATAATCCCAAGATATCCCATCGCATTTTGCTCAATTCTTCCTCCAGCTCGATAATCTTCTCATCGGTCCTCAGTGTGCGGATGTTGTGTGTTGCCAGGGCCAAAGTCCGTTGGGGGTGGTAGTGGGGCATCTGCCGGGGATTCTTAGCACCCCCTGCTCCGCCGTTACCTGATCCGCTACCCAGACCAGGAATAGCGGAGCTGCCGGGGACTGGGGGCCGTGTGCTATTATTGTCAATCATAATGGGGGGGGGGGGGGGTTGCCATAATCCCCACGCTTGGCAGGCGGCTTGGGGATCGCAGTAGGGTCACCGTAAGTTTGCAAAGGACGCTGCTGCCCGTCCTTCGGTGGCTGGACGTAGTTTAAGGACGTACCCGGGTCCAATTTCGAACGTTTTATCAAAAAACGGAATAATTAGCATAGGTTGAAATGATCCATTTCTAGGACTGTTTATAGGAACGGGAATTTTAATTTTAATAATGAAAGGTCCCTACCCTTCATTATTAGTCATTTTAATTTATTATAAAGTTTGTTTGCACCCTATGTACAGTGACTGGAGCTAGCTGGGTAGCAATTTTTTTTTTTTTAATATATACCTATATATACAATATTTCTTATTAGTATTATTATTTTTTAAATCATAAATGTTCTTCTGGGTATCATTTATCAAGATTAAGTACCAAAAATATCTCGGGGCTGATTACAGACAGAGAGGGTTCGGAACTAAAAAACTCTTTGAATATTTTCATTCCTGGGAATGTTTTCTTTAGTAATTAAACTTACGAGCAGAGCGGTTTGAATTTAAGGTTCCTTATTGGCACTATGCTTATATATTCTTGTAAAGAATTTCATAATATTTGGAATTGATACATCAAACATGTTATAAATAAATATCTTATATTTAAAAGCTCGATACCCGAAATTCGAAAAGTCGATATTCGATATTCGGTAAACTGATATCGGATATTGGATAGCCGATATTCGATATTGCATATTCGGATATCCAATATTCGATATTCGGTAATTGGATATCGGATATTCGATAGCCGATATTCGATATGGCATATTCGGATATCCGATATTCGATTTTCGAAAATTCGATATTTAAAAACTCGATACCCGAAATTCGAAAAGTCGATATTCGATATTCGGTAAACTGATATCGGATATTGGATAGCCGATATTCGATATTGCATATTCGGATATCCGATATTCGATTTTCGAAAATTCGATATTTAAAAACTCGATACCCGAAATTCGAAAAGTCGATATTCGATAATTGGATATCGGATATTCGATAGCCGATATTCGATATGGCATATTCGGATATCCGATATTCGATTTTCGAAAATTCGGTATTTAAAACCTCGATACCGGAAATTCGAAAAGTCGATATTCGATATTCGGTAATTGGATATCGGATATTCGATATGGCATATTCGGATATCCGATATTCGATTTTCGAAAATTCGGTATTTAAAAACTCGATACCGGAAATTCGAAAAGTCGATATTCGATATTCGGTAAGCGGATATCGGATATTGGATAGCCGATATACGATATTGCTTATTCGGATATCCGATATTCGATTTTCGAAAATTCGGTATTTAAAAACTCGATACCGGAAATTCGAAAAGTCGATATTCGATATTCGGTAAACGGATATTGGATATTGGATAGCCGATATTCGATATTGCATATTCGGATATCCGATATTCGATTTTCGAAAATTCGGTATTTAAAAACTCGATACCGGAAATTCGAAAAGTCGATATTCGATATTCGGTAAACTGATATCGGATATTGGATAGCCGATATTCGATATTGCATATTCGGATATCCGATATTCGATTTTCGAAAATTCGATATTTAAAAATTCGATACCCGAAATTCGAAAAGTCGATATTCGATAATTGGATATCGGATATTCGATAGCCGATATTCGATATGGCATATTCGGATATCCGATATTCGATTTTCGAAAATTCGGTATTTAAAACCTCGATACCGGAAATTCGAAAAGTCGATATTCGATATTCCGTAATTGGATATCGGATATTCGATATAGCATATTCGGATATCCGATATTCGATTTTCGAAAATTCGGTATTTAAAAACTCGATACCGGAAATTCGAAAAGTCGATATTCGATATTCGGTAATCGGATATTCGATAGCCGATATTCGATATGGCATATTCGGATATCCGATATTCGATTTTCGAAAATTCGATATTTAAAAGCTCGATACCCGAAATTCGAAAAGTCGATATTCGATATTCGGTAATTGGATATCGGATATTCGATAGCCGATATTCGATATTGCATATTCGGATATCCGATATTCGATTTTCGAAAATTCGGTATTTAAAAACTCGATACTGGAAATTCGAAAAGTCGATATTCGATATTCGGTAAACGGATATCGGATATTGGATAGCCGATATTCGATATTGCATATTCGGATATCCGATATTCGATTTTCGAAAATTCGGTATTTTAAGACTCGATACCGGAAATTCGAAAAGTCGATATTCGATATTCGGTAATCGGATATTGGATATTCGAGGGAATTCGGGGAAACTGGGCAACACTGACCCAGTGACATGTCAAATTTTTGTTCCGTATTTTAAAATTAAATTTAATAAGTAATTAAGTAATATTACGGTGTAATTGTTAAAGTAAACCTATTATAAGTGTATAAATATCCAGTGAAATTGTTTTCTAAACATTTGATAAAGTTTTCGGCAATACAAACTTACCGGTAACCTAAAAACATCAGCTGACGTTCTGACTTAAGGATTAATACGGATTTAAACGGGGAAGTATTGTTTATGTTATTTATTTAATCGCACACAAATATAATAAAATCAACTCTGTAACACGAACATCCCAATTCTTGTTATTCCTGTTAATTTAATTGGGTCATAATCACTTTGACATACCTACCAATGTCATAGAAGTAAAAGTTTGTGAATATTTTCTTTTAAATTCGGATTATATTTTAAATTCTTAATAATAATTAATAAGAGTAGTGGTAATTTGTTTTAATTCTTATAATAATCCTGAAATTAAAGCTTCAATACAAGATTATATTTTTTTTTTTAGTTTTGACAGTCTACCTACATACAAAATAAAAAGGAAGACTGTTACTTTCTTTTTTCTTTTTTGTTTTTGCTAGATAATATTAACATTCTGAGGCTAAATATAGCAGCCCACCTCATTTATTAAAAATTACTTAATATTTTCTCCTGTTTTCTCCCCCCTTTTCATCTCTGTCTGTTCTTCAGTAGTCTCTCCTATTAGTTCTCTCACTTTTTTTTTTTTATATTTTTCAGTAAGTAACTACATCTTGAAATCATGCCTGTGATGACCCGTAAGGCTACTGCTCAGGATTTAGAGCTCAAATTGAGAACGGCCCTCCAAGAACTGAAGGACTCTAAACTCCAATGCCAACAACTGTTAAAGGAGATTGAAGAGAGCGAGGAGGAAGTCAATAATGTTAACATCAAAAACACAAGCCTAAAACGGGAGCTAGTTGACCTTCATCACCAATATTTACATGTTGTCGATGAACGGGATCGTCTGAGGGAAGTCACGGATGGATTCAACACATGTAGCAACTTATATGAGGAGGCTTTGTGTAAAATTAGGGATTTAGAGGATGAATTAATCCATGCAAACACACAAATTTCAACATTAGAAAAAGAGAAAAAATATATTCAGGTTAAAGAAACTGAACATTTGTACAATGAATTATTAAATACTAATTGTAACCCTCAGCCTATTATAACAATAGACCTTACAGAGGACTCATTACTGAAGCAAAACTACTCTCATAAAACAAGTACAAATAAAATTAAGAAATATGCAAGATTAAATAAAATAATTAAGAAATGTAATAAATATAAGAAACAACAAAATTACTTTTCTAAAAACATTCAATTAAGGAAAGAGCGTGTTTCTTTGGTTAATAAATTAAATAACTATCAGATTAAATTGGAAGATAGTATAAATATTTATGAAATAGACACTCAGCGCTTACAATCAGAAATACAGGTTTTGAATCAGTCGCTAAAATCTTTGACAAATAAATATGAAATTTCTAAAAACCAAATTAAAGATCATATTCTTGCTACAAATCATTTGGTGGACAAAGTAGACTTGCTTACCCTCAGCAACACTCAGTGTTCCTGTCACATGGGACCCACTCCGGATGCCCTCCAGCCTGAAGCAACGGAGGACCCGTCTCAAGCAGTGACGGCTCCGGACAGTATTACCAGTCTGAACATAATATCTGACATTGTTCTTAATAATGTAATACAACCTGAGATGAATAGTTTTGGATCTTCAATTAGTCTTAGTGACTGTCATTCAGTTTTGTTCTCTGACAGTATAGGCAGAGGGCTAGGTAATTTATTGAGTAATCATTTAAGTTATTGTACTCTAAATCATTGCATGCCACATTCTAACTACAAACAGATAATGGCATCAGTCACAAAAAATGTGTGTTATCCTAATACCACCATTACTATATTTATTGGTAATAGTTCTAAGATTGGAAAACAAGACATCACTGACTGTGTAGCAGAGTTGTTAAAATTAGATTGTAAGAAAATTATTTTGTGTGCATTTCCCTATTTTGAGAAGCTATCCAATAGAAAAAACAATCATATACATAGGCTGAACAACCATGTACAGTTCTTAGCAACTCATTATAGTGACAAACTTTTATTTTTAGACATCAACACTGTTGTTGATAAACTTAGGTCGACCCAGGATTCAGCATATCTGCCTATTAGATATAGACATATATGTAATAGCTAGTCTATTAAGTTTTAATATTCACTCAGACATAAGTAGTATGTCTTCGTCTTGTTGTGTACATATTGATAGTAGTAGTTTTAGTAATAGTTTTAGTAATAGTTTTAGTTGTATGAACGAGGATCCATGTGTCACCATGGAAGATTCCCAATCTCAAGTTGGGACTACTAGTAGTAGGATATTTTTGCCTGGTGATGGCATGGGAGTACCGGGGCTTCCTCCGGATAGTATTTATCTTTCTTTAAACTTGTAAGTGAGACAACAGAAGGTACCATTAGCAATATAGCATCTCGTAAAGACAATGTATCTTCTTGCAATCAATTATTTAGTTTAAAAAAAGGGCCTCAGAATACCTTGAAATTACTCCATCAGAACATTCAAGGTATTTCTTCGAAATTATTGGAAATCGAAATATTTTTAGAAAAAACCATGTTTGACATCATCTGTTTTACCGAACATTGGTTGAAGGATTACCAAATGTTAATTAATTATAATAACTACACTGTGGGCAGTTGTTTTACCCGTAAATCTATGCTGCGTGGAGGTTCCTTAATATTAATTAAAAAATGTATAAAATGTAAAGAACGTAATGACATAGTAGGTCTCTCTGTTGAACATTGTATCGAACTGTCCTGTGTTGAGCTAGATAGGCATGTAATAGTGTGTGTGTACAGACCCCCAAAATATCAAAATTTCTCCTTATTCGAATCAATAATGGAAGATGTCCTAGTAAAGCTTGCAGACAGTAATAAATCCGCAGTTATTTGTGGTGATTTTAATATCAATATTTTTGAAGAAAATTTAAATAGCAATAGATTATTAAATCTTTTTAAGTCATTTGATTTGACTAATATTTTTGTGGAACCTACTAGGGTGACTCCAACTTCTGCTACTTGTATTGATAATGTTTTCTGCAATTGTGATTATTTGGATAAAGCAATAGTTAGTTGTCTGCCGTCTGATCATAGTGGACAAACGGTAACTTTTAAGTGTAAATCAACTAAACAACAAGTTCAGATTTCATATAGACAAATAACAACTAACAAATTAAATAAATTTAATAATTCCGTATCCAATAGATTAAGTGTTATGAGCCCTAGTGTTGACGACACTAGAGTTAATAATTTTTATAATGGTTTCTTTTCAATAGTTCATACCGAATTCAATAAATCTTTTGAAAAGAAGACTAAAACTATTTGCCCTAAATTTGTGTTTAGTGACTGGGCGACTGCAGGTATAAGAAAAAGTAGGGAAAGACTATTTGAGCTCTATGGCCTTAAGCCTTACATCAACACTGAAACTTTCAACAAGTATGTTTCTACATACTCAAAAGTGTTCAGAAATACTTGCAAGGCTGCTAAAGCCATGTACATAAGTAATAAAATCAAAACATCAGATAATAAAATAAAAACAGTTTGGAAAGTAATAAATGATGAGACTGGCAGGAAAAAAACACGGAGCACCAAGTATACGTTGGAGACACCACATGGTCCTATAAGTTCAAATCGAGATGTAGCTCAAGAATTTGTAAATTTCTTTACTGATATACCATTAAAGACCACGGAGGCTCTAAACTCCTCTCCCGATATCGCAATTGCTTTATTAAAGGCAAACGTGTCTGGCTGCTCGGCTGAATTTGTATTTAAGCACATAAACCCCATGACGGTTATTAAAGCTTTTCGGCAAATCAAAATTAAGCTAACAGAAGATCTTTGGGGAATGTCAATCAAAGTTTGTACATCCATAATAGAGGCTATAGCACCATACTTGGCTTTAATTTTTAATTTATGTGTAGACCAAGGAGTTTTTCCGGACTTAATGAAATTCAGTAAAGTCATACCTCTTTTTAAATCCGGAGACACTAAAGACACTAATAATTACAGACCTGTATCCGTGTTGCCCGTTTTTAGCAAGGTTTTTGAAAAGGTAATGCTTGATCAGATGCTTAACCACTTTAACACCAATA
Organism: Agrotis clavis; assembly: GCA_954870645.1. Taxonomy (NCBI): domain Eukaryota; kingdom Metazoa; phylum Arthropoda; class Insecta; order Lepidoptera; family Noctuidae; genus Agrotis; species Agrotis clavis. Next base: position 25,321,387 of record OX940933.1, read on the forward strand.
AAATTTTACATGATCAACAGTATGGTTTCACCAAGGGACGTTGTACAACTGACGCCGGTGTCACCCTATTGAAGCACATATTTACTGCATGGGAAGAGGCACAAGACGCCATAGGAATATTCTGTGACCTCTCCAAGGCATTTGATTGCGTAAATCACGATACTTTGCTTTTTAAACTTGAGCATTACGGTCTAGGTAAACTTGCAATTAGTTTGTTAAAATCTTATTTGTGTGATAGACAGCAGCAAGTTCAGATAAATGGTGTGAATTCGGAAGGTTTAAAGGTAAAAATGGGGGTTCCGCAAGGCTCAATATTGGGTCCTTTTCTCTTTCTTGTATATATCAATGATCTACCCTATTTATTCAAAAATCAACCTCACAATAATATGGTGTTATTTGCTGATGACACTTCCCTAATTTTTAAGATAAATAGACGGGCCCAAAATGTAGATAACGTAAATAATGCTTTACGTCAGGTCCACGATTGGTTTACTGCAAACAACTTAGTATTAAACGGAAAAAAGACCAAATGTATAAGATTTGCTTTACCAAATGTTAAAACCACAAATTATGATATAGTATTGAATCAAGAGAAACTTGAATTTGTCGATAAAACAGTTTTCCTGGGGATTACGCTTGATGCACGGCTACAATGGAGTCCCCATTTAACAACTCTTGCGGGGCGGCTAAGTTCAGCACGTCGTATCCTACGAATAGTGCCCTAACGAACATAGGGGCTTTTTTCTTTTATTGCATAAATCAATTCTGCTCATCATACCACATATAACCAGTTTAACAAAACAATTAAAAACAGTACAGGTTATCAAATAATAAGGTTTTCTAAAAAAGCCACAATTTTAAGCACTACGTTTTCAACGTAGAATAAAGCCACAACTGCCGTCGTGCCTTCATTCTTCGCGAGTAGTGGGGGTGCGCGGGTGCGAGGAGTGCGTGCTAGCGCCGTTCGGCTACTATTCGGCGGAACGCGGAGATTGTTAGTTGCGGCGAACGTAATCTGATTTTTTAAAAATATAACATTTTTGCTTGTTACCTCAAGTGATTTTAAGATAAAAATTATGTTTTCTTAAATTGTAATGTACTGTATAGATCAAGTTCAAATAATATAGTATCAACGAGTTTGTACTTAATTAAGTCATTTTAATTAGGTACTTATTCATTTTAAATATAAAGTAGTTACATAGAAAAAAACCCTCATGGTGATTGTGGCCGTTTTCTATGGAATGGCTAAATTGCTTACATATAGGTATTATAGAAGAGACGAAGCCCTAATTGCGTTTATGTCTTTCTTCTAGGTTCAAATTATGGTTTTGTTTTTTTATGTTTATGACATACCTACAATGAAAACACGCACAAATTTATAAACAGGGCTTTATGGCGATTGTGGCTTCGACATTTCCGCAGATAAAAGGCATAATGTAACTTATTCCTCAAGTCCAGTCCTACTAAGTCTTAACACAACGGAGAATAAGGATTTAAGGGACAAAAATCGTATAAAATATAAAGATAATTTATTGAAAAAAATGCTAACCAAACCATAAAATACCAATACACATTATATAAAACCACCCATTCATATTTGTTCACATTTAATTTAATTAAACACAAAAAAGTGTCTCCTGAAAAGTAGCTAATATGCAGTTACGCCCCTATTCGTAGGATACGACGAGCAGCATACGCTGTTCGAAAAATCCGTCAATTTACCGATGTAGATACTGCTAGAATTGTCTATTTTAGTTACTTTCACAGTATCATGTCTTATGGCATTTTATTGTGGGGACGGGCTGCCGACATCGAATCTATTTTCATTCTGCAAAAGAGAGCCATCAGGGCCATATACAATCTCCGTAGACGCGATTCTCTCAGAGAACTGTTTAAGGAAATTAACATTATGACAGTACCTTGTCAATACATCTATGAAAATATAATGTACGTTAGGAAAAATCTGCATCTTTTTAGTAAGAGAGGTGACAGACACAACTATCACACTAGAAATAGGGATCAGTTAGTTCAGCCGGGCTTCAGACTCGCCAAAGTGGACTATTCTTTCATGGGGTACTGTTTAAAGTGCTATAATAAAATACCACAAAATGTTCTTGAATTGAATGAGACTAAATTTAAATCATGTATTAAACGCACACTATGTAAGCGGGCTTATTATAAACTAGGCGATTATATAGCTGATAATAATGCTTGGCTCCATGCTGGTCCTGCTCCACCTGACAGTGTAGGATAAAATATTGATAGCGTTTTTTTTAATATTCTTGTTGGAGCTGCTGAAGATTGTACAACTGGATTTGCATTGTATAGACTCAATCTTCCTAGTATTATATAGTTTCATAGCCAGCATTGTGTGAGTACTATGTACCTCGGAGCTATCATTCACTGAGTACCTACGTCTCTTATTGACTTGAATGACCCTGGCGGTTGAGAGTATGTCATGCTCACTCAAATGTCTCGCTGATAGTGGCGCGTGTGTCGGATCATTTAGTTCCCTTCAAAATGGTTGAGCTGAATGGTGCTGATATATGCGTCATGTTCGTGAACGGGCGCTGTCAGTTGGGACTGGTCATCCCTTAGCTGCCACGGTCTATTTTAATTATTGATAACTTTATTTTTGAATTGTCTTTTTTATATTTTCTATGGACACTAATAACTTGCCACATCGTTCTCACATAATGTACCATCTGATGATGAATGATGTAACAAAAGATCTGTAATAATTTTGGCGATTGAAAAAGAGTGTCCATGGAGTTTCTTGCTCATTCTTCTCCATAGAGATCTACTCCTTGGAATGAGCACCTACGGTACTTTCACAGTTTTTATGTCTTGTGACTGGGACTGTAGCACCATAACTTTTTAATGTCTAATTACATTTTTATTTGTCTATGACAATTCATAAGTGCCTGTAACTGGCCTACATGAAATAAATGCTTTGATTTTTGATTTTGATTCGATAGCCGATATTCGATATGGCATATTCGGATATCCGATATTCGATTTTCGAAAAATCGGCATTTAAAAACTCGATACCGGAAATTCTAAAAGTCGATATTCGATATTCGGTAAACTGATATCGGATATTGGATAGCCGATATTCGATATTGCATATTCGGATATCCGATATTCGATTTTCGAAAATTCGGTATTAAAAAACTCGATACCGGAAATTCGAAAAGTTGATATTCGGTAATCGGATATCGGATATTGGATAGCCGATATTCGATATTGTATATTTGGATATCCGATATTCGATTTTCGAAAATTCGATATTTGAAAACACGAAACCCGAAATTCGAAAAGTCGATATTCGATATTCGGTAATCAGATATCGGATATTGTATAGCCGATATTCGATATTGCATATTTGGATATCCGATATTCGATTTTCGAAAATTCGGTATTTAAAAACTCGATAACCGAAATTCGAAAAGTCGATATTCGGTAATCGGATATCGGATATTGGATATTGGATAGCTGATATTCGATATTGTATATTCGGATATCCGATGTTCGATTTTCGAAAATTCGGTATTTAAAAACTCGATACCGGAAATTCGAAAAGTCGATATTCGATATTCGGTAATCGGATATTGGATATTCGATAGCCGATATTCGATATTGCATATTCGGATATCCGATATTCGATTTTCGAAAATTTGGTATTTAAAAACTCGATACTGGAAATTCGAAAAGTTGATATTCGATATTCGGTAAGCTGATATCGGATATTGGATAGCCGATATTCGATATTGCATATTCGGATATCCGATATTCGATTTTCGAAAATTCGATATTTAAAAACTCGATACCCGAAATTCTAAAAGTCGATATTCGATATTTGGTAAACGGATATCGGATATTGGATAGCCGATATTCGAAATTGCATATTCGGATATCCGATATTCTATTTTCGAAAATTCGATATTTAAAAGCTCGATACCCGAAATTCGAAAAGTTGATATTCGGTAATCGGATATCGGATATTGGATAGCCGATATTCGATATTGTATATTTGGATATCCGATATTCGATTTTCGAAAATTCGATATTTGAAAACACGATACCCGAAATTCGAAAAGTCGATATTCGATATTCGGTAATCAGATATCGGATATTGTATAGCCGATATTCGATATTGCATATTTGGATATCCGATATTCGATTTTCGAAAATTCGGTATTTAAAAACTCGATAACCGAAATTCGAAAAGTCGATATTCGGTAATCGGATATCGGATATTGGATATTGGATAGCTGATATTCGATATTGTATATTCGGATATCCGATGTTCGATTTTCGAAAATTCGGTATTTAAAAACTCGATACTGGAAATTCGAAAAGTTGATATTCGATATTCGGTAAGCTGATATCGGATATTGGATAGCCGATATTCGATATTGCATATTCGGATATCCGATATTCGATTTTCGAAAATTCGATATTTAAAAACTCGATACCGGAAATTCGAAAAGTCGATATTCGATATTCGGTAATCGGATATCGGATATTCGATAGCCGATATTCGATATTGCATATTCGGATATCCGATATTCGATTTTCGAAAATTCGGTATTTAAAAACTCGATACTGGAAATTCGAAAAGTCGATATTCGATATTCGGTAAACTGATATCGGATATTGGATAGCCGATATTCGATATTGCATATTCGGATATCCGATATTCGATTTTCGAAAATTCGGTATTTAAAAACTTGATAACCGAAATTCGAAAAGTCGATATTCGGTAATCGGATATCGGATATTGGATATTGGATAGCTGATATTCGATATTGTATATTCGGATATCCGATGTTCGATTTTCGAAAATTCGGTATTTAAAAACTCGATACTGGAAATTCGAAAAGTTGATATTCGATATTCGGTAAGCTGATATCGGATATTGGATAGCCGATATTCGATATTGCATATTCGGATATCCGATATTCGATTTTCGAAAATTCGATATTTATAAACTCGATATCGGAAATTCGAAAAGTCGATATTCGATATTCGGTAATCAGATATCGGATATTGTATAGCCGATATTCGATATTGCATATTTGGATATCCGATATTCGATTTTCGAAAATTCGGTATTTAAAAACTCGATACCGGAAATTCGAAAAGTCGATATTCGATATTCGGTAATCGGATATCGGATATTCGATAGCCGATATTCGATATGGCATATTCGGATATCCGATATTCGATTTTCGAAAAATCGGCATTTAAAAACTCGATACCGGAAATTCTAAAAGTCAATATTCGATATATGGTAAACGGATATCGGATATTGGATAGCCGATATTCGATATGGCATATTCGGATATCCGATATTCGATTTTCGAAAATTCGGTATTTAAAAACTCGATACCGGAAATTCTAAAAGTCGATATTCGATATTTGGTAAACGGATATCGGATATTGGATAGCCGATATTCGATATTGCATATTCGGACATCCGATATTCTATTTTCGAAAATTCGATATTTAAAAGCTCGATACCCGAAATTCGAAAAGTCGATATTCGATATCCGGTAATTGGATATCGGATATTCGATAGCCGATATTCGATATGGCATATTCGGATATCCGATATTCGATTTTCGAAAATTCGGTATTTAAAAACTCGATACTGGAAATTCGAAAAGTCGATATTCGATATTCGGTTAACGGATATCGGATATTGGATAGCCGATATTCGATATTGCATATTCGGATATCCGATATTCGATTTTCGAAAATTCGGTATTTAAAGACTCGATACCGGAAATTCGAAAAGTCGATATTCGATATTCGGTAATCGGATATTGGATATTCGATAGCCGATATTCGATATGGCATATTCGGATATCCGATATTCGATTTTCGAAAAATCGGCATTTAAAATCAAAATCAAAATCAAAATCAAAATCAAAGTATTTATTTCAAGTAGGCCAGTTACAGGCACTTTTGAATTGTCATAGACAATCAAAGGAATATTATTAAACACTACAAAAGTTATGGTGCTACAGTCCCAGTCACAAGACATAAAAACTGTGAAAGTACCGTAGATGCCCGTTCCAAGAAGTAGATCTCTATGGAGAAGAACGTGCAAGAAACTCCATGGACACTCTTTTTAGATCGCCAAAATAATTACAGAACCTTTGTTACATCATTCATTTGAGGTGGTACATTATGTGAGAACGATGTAGCAAGTTTTTGATTAAAAGTGTCCAGAGTAACAATTAAAGCAAAGACAATTCAAAAACAAAATGATCAATAATTATTAAAATAAACCGTGGCAGCTAAGAGATGACCAGTCTCAACTGACAGCGCCCGTTCACGAACATGACACATGCATCAGCACCATTCAGCTCAACCATTTTGGAGGGAGCTAAATGATCCGACACACGCGCCACCATCAGCGAGACATTTGAGTGAGCATGACACACTCAGCCGCCAGGGTCATTCAAGTCAACAAGAGACGTAGGTACTCAGTGAATGACAGCTCTGAAGTACATAGTACTCACACAATGTCGGCTATGAAACTATATAATACAAGGAAGATTGAATCTATACAATGCAAATACAGTTGTACAGTCTTCAGCAGCTCCAACAATGGTGTTAAGTATACTTCCACTATCAATTTATTTATACATTCACTGTCTCATGGAGCAGGACCAGTATGGAGCCAAGCATTTTCATCAGCAATATAGTCGCTCAGTTTATAATATGCCTGCTTACACAGTGTGCGTTTAATGCATGTTTTGAATTTCGTTTCATTCAGTTCAAGAACGTTTTGTGGTAGCTTATTATAGCATTTTAAACAGTACCCCATGAAAGAAGAGTCTACTTTGGCGAGTCTGAAGCCCGGCTGAACTAATTGGTTCCTACTTCTAGTATGATAATTATGTCTGTCACCTCTTTTAGAGAAAAGATGCAGATTTTTTCTAACGTACATTATATTTTCATAGATATATTGACAAGGTACCGTCAGGATGTTAATTTCCTTAAACAGTTCTCTTAGAGAATCGCGCCTACGGAGATTATATATGGCTCGAATAGCTCTCTTTTGGAGAATAAAGATAGACTCGATGTCAGCCGCCCTTCCCCACAATAAAATGCCATACGACATTATACTGTGGAAGTAACTAAAATAGACAATTCTCGCAGTATCAACGTCTGTGAATTGACGAATCTTCCAAACAGCATATGCTGCTGAACTTAATCGCCCCGCAAGAGTTGTAATATGAGGGCCCCATTGTAGCTTTGAATCAAGTGTTATACCCAGGAAAACTGTACCGGAATTAAAAACTCACTAGCCCCACTAAACCCACTACCGGAGTAAAAACTCGATACCGGAAATTCTAAAAGTCGATATTCGATATTCGGTAAACTGATATCGGATATTGGATAGCCGATATTCGATATTGCATATTCGGATATCCGATATTCGATTTTCGAAAATTCGGTATTAAAAAACTCGATACCGGAAATTCGAAAAGTTGATATTCGGTAATCGGATATCGGATATTTGATAGCCGATATTCGATATTGTATATTTGGATATCCGATATTCGATTTTCGAAAATTCGATATTTGAAAACACGAAACCCGAAATTCGAAAAGTCGATATTCGATATTCGGTAATCAGATATCGGATATTGTATAGCCGATATTCGATATTGCATATTCGGATATCCGATATTCGATTTTCGAAAATTCGGTATTAAAAAACTCGATACCGGAAATTCGAAAAGTTGATATTCGGTAATCGGATATCGGATATTGGATAGCCGATATTCGATATTGTATATTTGGATATCCGATATTCGATTTTCGAAAATTCGATGTTTGAAAACACGATACCCGAAATTCGAAAAGTCGATATTCGATTTTCGGTAATCAGATATCGGATATTGTATAGCCGATATTCGATATTGCATATTTGGATATCCGATATTCGATTTTCGAAAATTCGGTATTTAAAAACTCGATAACCGAAATTCGAAAAGTCGATATTCGGTAATCGGATATCGGATATTGGATATTGGATAGCTGATATTCGATATTGTATATTCGGATATCCGATGTTTGATTTTCGAAAATTCGGTATTTAAAAACTCGATACTGGAAATTCGAAAAGTTGATATTCGATATTCGGTAAGCTGATATCGGATATTGGATAGCCGATATTCGATATTGCATATTCGGATATCCGATATTCGATTTTCGAAAATTCGGTATTTAAAAACTCGATACCGGAAATTCGAAAAGTCGATATTCGATATTCGGTAATCGGATATCAGATATTCGATAGCCGATATTCGATATGGCATATTCGGATATCCGATATTTGATTTTCGAAAAATCGGCATTTAAAAACTCGATACCGGAAATTCTAAAAGTCAATATTCGATATATGGTAAACGGATATCGGATATTGGATAGCCGATATTCGATATGGCATATTCGGATATCCGATATTCGATTTTCGAAAATTCGGTATTTAAAAACTCGATACCGGAAATTCTAAAAGTCGATATTCGATATTTGGTAAACGGATATCGGATATTGGATAGCCGATATTCGATATTGCATATTCGGATATCCGATATTCTATTTTCGAAAATTCGATATTTAAAAGCTCGATACCCGAAATTCGAAAAGTCGATATTCGATATTCGGTAATTGGATATCGGATATTCGATAGCCGATATTCGATATGGCATATTCGGATATCCGATATTCGATTTTCGAAAATTCGGTATTTAAAAACTCGATACCGGAAATTCTAAAAGTCGATATTCGATATTTGGTAAACGGATATCGGATATTGGATAGCCGATATTCGATATTGCATATTCGGATATCCGATATTCTATTTTCGAAAATTCGATATTTAAAAGCTCGATACCCGAAATTCGAAAAGTCGATATTCGATATTCGGTAATTGGATATCGGATATTCGATAGCCGATATTCGATATGGCATATTCGGATATCCGATATTCGATTTTCGAAAATTCGGTATTTCAAAACTCGATACCGGAAATTCGAAAAGTCGATATTCGATATTCGGTAAACGGATATCGGATATTGGATAGCCGATATTCGATATTGCTTATTCGGATATCCGATATTCGAATTTCGAAAATTCGATATTAAAAAACTCGATACCCGAAATTCGAAAAGTCGATATTCGATATTCGTTAAACGGATATCGGATATTGGATAGCCGATATTCGATATTGCATATTCGGATATCCGATATTCGATTATCGAAAATTCGGTATTTAAAAACTCGATACCGGAAATTCTAAAAGTCGATATTCGATATTCGGTAAACGGATATCGGATATTGGATAGCCGATATTCGATATTGCATATTCGGATATCCGATATTCGATTTTCGAAAATTCGGTATTTAAAAACTCGATACCGGAAATTCGAAAAGTCGATATTCGATATTCGGTAATCAGATATCGGATATTGGATAGCCAATATTCGATATTGCTTATTCGGATATCCGATATTCGAATTTCGAAAATTCGATATTAAAAAACTCGATACCCGAAATTCGAAAAGTCGATATTCGATATTCGGTAATTGGATATCGGATATTCGATAGCCGATATTCGATATGGCATATTAGGATATCCGATATTCGATTTTCGAAAATTCGGTATTTAAAAACTCGATACCGGAAATTCGAAAAGTCGATATTCGATATTCGGTAATCAGATATCGGATATTGGATAGCCGATATTCGATTTTCGAAAATTCGGTATTTAAAAACTCGATACTGGAAATTCGAAATGTCGATATTCGGTAAACTGATATCGGATATTGGATAGCCGATATTCGATATTGTATATTCGGATATCCGATGTTCGATTTTCGAAAATTCGGTATTTAAAAACTCGATACCGGAAATTCGAAAAGTCGATATTCGATATTCGGTAATCGGATATCGGATATTCGATAGCCGATATTCGATATTGCATATTCAGATATCCGATATTCGATTTTCGAAAATTCGGTATTTAAAAACTCGATACTGGAAATTCGAAAAGTTGATATTCGATATTCGGTAAGCTGATATCGGATATTGGATAGCCGATATTCGATATTGCATATTCGGATATCCGATATTCGATATTCGAAAATTCGATATTTAAAAACTCGATACCCGAAATTCTAAAAGTCGATATTCGATATTTGGTAAACGGATATCGGATATTGGATAGCCGATATTCGAAATTGCATATTCGGATATCCGATATTCTATTTTCGAAAATTCGATAGTTAAAAGCTCGATACCCGAAATTCGAAAAGTCGATATTCGATATTCGGTAATTGGATATCGGATATTCGATAGCCGATATTCGATATGGCATATTAGGATATCCGATATTCGATTTTTGAAAATTCGGTATTTAAAAACTCGATACTGGAAATTCGAAAAGTCGATATTCGATATTCGGTAAACTGATATCGGATATTGGATAGCCGATATTCGATATTGCATATTCGGATATCCGATATTCGATTTTCGAAAATTCGATATTTGAAAACAAATACCCGAAATTCGAAAATTCGATATTCGATATTCGGTAATCAGATATCGGATATTCGATAGCCGATATTCGATATGGCATATTAGGATATCCGATATTCGATTTTTGAAAATTCGGTATTTAAAAACTCGATACTGGAAATTCGAAAAGTCGATATTCGATATTCGGTAAACTGATATCGGATATTGGATAGCCGATATTCGATATTGCATATTCGGATATCCGATATTCGATTTTCGAAAATTCGATATTTGAAAACAAATACCCGAAATTCGAAAATTCGATATTCGATATTCGGTAATCAGATATCGGATATTGTATAGCCGATATTCGATATTGCATATTTGGATATCCGATATTCGATTTTCGAAAATTCGGTATTTAAAAACTCGATAACCGAAATTCGAAAAGTCGATATTCGGTAATCGGATATCGGATATTGGATAGCTGATATTCGATATTGTATATTCGGATATCCGATGTTCGATTTTCGAAAATTCGGTATTTAAAAACTCGATACCGGAAATTCGAAAAGTCGATATTCGATATTCGGTAATCGGATATCGGATATTCGATAGCCGATATTCGATATTGCATATTCGGATATCCGATATTCGATTTTCGAAAATTCGGTATTTAAAAACTCGATCCTGGAAATTCGAAAAGTTGATATTCGATATTCGGTAAGCTGATATCGGATATTGGATAGCCGATATTCGATATTGCATATTCGGATATCCGATATTCGATTTTCGAAAATTCGATATTTAAAAACTCGATACCCGAAATTCTAAAAGTCGATATTCGATATTTGGTAAACGGATATCGGATATTGGATAGCCGATATTCGAAACTGCATATTCGGATATCCGATATTCTATTTTCGAAAATTCGATATTTAAAAGCTCGATACCCGAAATTCGAAAAGTCGATATTCGATATTCGGTAATTGGATATCGGATATTCGATAGCCGATATTCGATATGGCATATTAGGATATCCGATATTCGATTTTTGAAAATTCGGTATTTAAAAACTCGATACTGGAAATTCGAAAAGTCGATATTCGATATTCGGTAATCAGATATCGGATATTGTATAGCCGATATTCGATATTGCATATTTGGATATCCGATATTCGATTTTCGAAAATTCGGTATTTAAAAACTCGATAACCGAAATTCGAAAAGTCGATATTCGGTAATCGGATATCGGATATTGGATAGCTGATATTCGATATTGTATATTCGGATATCCGATGTTCGATTTTCGAAAATTCGGTATTTAAAAACTCGATACTGGAAATTCAAAAAGTTGCTATTCGATATTCGGTGAGCTGATATCGGATATTGGATAGCCGATATTCGATATTGCATATTCGGATATCCGATATTCGATTTTCGAAAATTCGGTATTAAAAAACTCGATACCGGAAATTCGAAAAGTTGATATTCGATATTCGGTAAACTGATATCGGATATTGGATAGCCGATATTCGATATTGCATATTCGGATATCCGATATTCGATTTTCGAAAATTCGGTATTAAAAAACTCGATACCGGAAATTCGAAAAGTTGATATTCGGTAATCGGATATCGGATATTCGATAGCCGATATTCGATATTGCATATTCGGATATCCGATATTCGATTTTCGAAAATTCGGTATTTAAAAACTCGATACTGGAAATTCGAAAAGTCGATATTCGATATTCGGTAAACTGATATCGGATATTGGATAGCCGATATTCGATATTGCATATTCGGATATCCGATATTCGATTTTCGAAAATTCGGTATTAAAAAACTCGATACCGGAAATTCGAAAAGTTGATATTCGGTAATCGGATATCGGATATTGGATAGCCGATATTCGATATTGTATATTTGGATATCCGATATTCGATTTTCGAAAATTCGATATTTGAAAACACGATACCCGAAATTCGAAAAGTCGATATTCGATATTCGGTAATCAGATATCGGATATTGTATAGCCGATATTCGATATTGCATATTTGGATATCCGATATTCGATTTTCAGAAATTCGGTATTTAAAAACTTGATAACCGAAATTCGAAAAGTCGATATTCGGTAATCGGATATCGGATAATGGATATTGGATAGCTGATATTCGATATTGTATATTCGGATATCCGATGTTCGATTTTCGAAAATTCGGTATTTAAAAACTCGATACCGGAAATTCGAAAAGTCGATATTCGATATTCGGTAAGCTGATATCGGATATTGGATAGCCGATATTCGATATTGCATATTCGGATATCCGATATTCGATTTTCGAAAATTCGATATTTAAAAACTCGATACCCGAAATTCTAAAAGTCGATATTCGATATTTGGTAAACGGATATCGGATATTGGATAGCCGATATTCGAAATTGCATATTCGGATATCCGATATTCTATTTTCGAAAATTCGATATTTAAAAGCTCGATACCCGAAATTCGAAAAGTCGATATTCGATATTCGGTAATTGGATATCGGATATTCGATAGCCGATATTCGATATGGCATATTAGGATATCCGATATTCGATTTTTGAAAATTCGGTATTTAAAAACTCGATACTGGAAATTCGAAAAGTCGATATTCGATATTCGGTAATCAGATATCGGATATTGGATAGCCGATATTCGATATTGCTTATTCGGATATCCGATATTCGATTTTCGAAAATTCGGTATTTAAAAACTCGATACCGGAAATTCTAAAAGTCGATATTCGATATTTGGTAAACGGATATCGGATATTGGATAGCCGATATTTGATATTGCATATTCGGATATCCGATATTCTATTTTCGAAAATTCGATATCTAAAAGCTCGATACCCGAAATTCGAAAAGTCGATATTCGATATTCGGTAAACGGATATCGGATATTGGATAGCCGATATTCGATATTGCATATTCGGATATCCGATATTCGATTTTCGAAAATTCGATATTTAAAAACTCGATACCGGAAATTCTAAAAGTCGATATTCGATATTCGGTAAACGGATATCGGATATTGGATAGCCGATATTCGATATGGCATATTAGGATATCCGATATTCGATTTTTGAAAATTCGGTATTTAAAAACTCGATACCCGAAATTCGAAAAGTCGATATTCGATATTCGGTAATCAGATATCGGATATTGTATAGCCGATATTCGATATTGCATATTTGGATATCCGATATTCGATTTTCGAAAATTCGGTATTTAAAAACTCGATAACCGAAATTCGAAAAGTCGATATTCGGTAATCGGATATCGGATATTGGATATTGGATAGCTGATATTCGATATTGTATATTCGGATATCCGATGTTCGATTTTCGAAAATTCGGTATTTAAAAACTCGATACTGGAAATTCGAAAAGTTGATATTCGATATTCGGTAAGCTGATATCGGATATTGGATAGCCGATATTCGATATTGCATATTCGGATATCCGATATTCGATTTTCGAAAATTCGATATTTAAAAACTCGATACCCGAAATTCTAAAAGTCGATATTCGATATTTGGTAAACGGATATCGGATATTGGATAGCCGATATTCGAAATTGCATATTCGGATATCCGATATTCTATTTTCGAAAATTCGATATTTAAAAGCTCGATACCCGAAATTCGAAAAGTCGATATTCGATATTCGGTAATTGGATATCGGATATTCGATAGCCGATATTCGATATGGCATATTAGGATATCCGATATTCGATTTTTGAAAATTCGGTATTTAAAAACTCGATACTGGAAATTCGAAAAGTCGATATTCGATATTCGGTAAACTGATATCGGATATTGGATAGCCGATATTCGATATTGCATATTCGGATATCCGATATTCGATTTTCGAAAATTCGATATTAAAAAACTCGATACCGGAAATTCGAAAAGTTGATATTCGGTAATCGGATATCGGATATTTGATAGCCGATATTCGATATTGTATATTTGGATATCCGATATTCGATTTTCGAAAATTCGATATTTGAAAACACGAAACCCGAAATTCGAAAAGTCGATATTCGATATTCGGTAATCAGATATCGGATATTGTATAGCCGATATTCGATATTGCATATTCGGATATCCGATATTCGATTTTCGAAAATTCGGTATTAAAAAACTCGATACCGGAAATTCGAAAAGTTGATATTCGGTAATCGGATATCGGATATTGGATAGCCGATATTCGATATTGTATATTTGGATATCCGATATTCGATTTTCGAAAATTCGATGTTTGAAAACACGATACCCGAAATTCGAAAAGTCGATATTCGATTTTCGGTTATCAGATATCGGATATTGTATAGCCGATATTCGATATTGCATATTTGGATATCCGATATTCGATTTTCGAAAATTCGGTATTTAAAAACTCGATAACCGAAATTCGAAAAGTCGATATTCGGTAATCGGATATCGGATATTGGATATTGGATAGCTGATATTCGATATTGTATATTCGGATATCCGATGTTTGATTTTCGAAAATTCGGTATTTAAAAACTCGATACTGGAAATTCGAAAAGTTGATATTCGATATTCGGTAAGCTGATATCGGATATTGGATAGCCGATATTCGATATTGCATATTCGGATATCCGATATTCGATTTTCGAAAATTCGGTATTTAAAAACTCGATACCGGAAATTCGAAAAGTCGATATTCGATATTCGGTAATCGGATATCAGATATTCGATAGCCGATATTCGATATGGCATATTCGGATATCCGATATTTGATTTTCGAAAAATCGGCATTTAAAAACTCGATACCGGAAATTCTAAAAGTCAATATTCGATATATGGTAAACGGATATCGGATATTGGATAGCCGATATTCGATATGGCATATTCGGATATCCGATATTCGATTTTCGAAAATTCGGTATTTAAAAACTCGATACCGGAAATTCTAAAAGTCGATATTCGATATTTGGTAAACGGATATCGGATATTGGATAGCCGATATTCGATATTGCATATTCGGATATCCGATATTCTATTTTCGAAAATTCGATATTTAAAAGCTCGATACCCGAAATTCGAAAAGTCGATATTCGATATTCGGTAATTGGATATCGGATATTCGATAGCCGATATTCGATATGGCATATTCGGATATCCGATATTCGATTTTCGAAAATTCGGTATTTCAAAACTCGATACCGGAAATTCGAAAAGTCGATATTCGATATTCGGTAAACGGATATCGGATATTGGATAGCCGATATTCGATATTGCTTATTCGGATATCCGATATTCGAATTTCGAAAATTCGATATTAAAAAACTCGATACCCGAAATTCGAAAAGTCGATATTCGATATTCGTTAAACGGATATCGGATATTGGATAGCCGATATTCGATATTGCATATTCGGATATCCGATATTCGATTATCGAAAATTCGGTATTTAAAAACTCGATACCGGAAATTCTAAAAGTCGATATTCGATATTCGGTAAACGGATATCGGATATTGGATAGCCGATATTCGATATTGCATATTCGGATATCCGATATTCGATTTTCGAAAATTCGGTATTTAAAAACTCGATACCGGAAATTCGAAAAGTCGATATTCGATATTCGGTAATCAGATATCGGATATTGGATAGCCAATATTCGATATTGCTTATTCGGATATCCGATATTCGAATTTCGAAAATTCGATATTAAAAAACTCGATACCCGAAATTCGAAAAGTCGATATTCGATATTCGGTCATTGGATATCTTATATTCGATAGCCGATATTCGATATGGCATATTAGGATATCCGATATTCGATTTTCGAAAATTCGGTATTTAAAAACTCGATACCGGAAATTCGAAAAGTCGATATTCGATATTCGGTAATCAGATATCGGATATTGGATAGCCGATATTCGATTTTCGAAAATTCGGTATTTAAAAACTCGATACTGGAAATTCGAAATGTCGATATTCGGTAAACTGATATCGGATATTGGATAGCCGATATTCGATATTGTATATTCGGATATCCGATGTTCGATTTTCGAAAATTCGGTATTTAAAAACTCGATACCGGAAATTCGAAAAGTCGATATTCGATATTCGGTAATCGGATATCGGATATTCGATAGCCGATATTCGATATTGCATATTCAGATATCCGATATTCGATTTTCGAAAATTCGGTATTTAAAAACTCGATACTGGAAATTCGAAAAGTTGATATTCGATATTCGGTAAGCTGATATCGGATATTGGATAGCCGATATTCGATATTGCATATTCGGATATCCGATATTCGATATTCGAAAATTCGATATTTAAAAACTCGATACCCGAAATTCTAAAAGTCGATATTCGATATTTGGTAAACGGATATCGGATATTGGATAGCCGATATTCGAAATTGCATATTCGGATATCCGATATTCTATTTTCGAAAATTCGATAGTTAAAAGCTCGATACCCGAAATTCGAAAAGTCGATATTCGATATTCGGTAATTGGATATCGGATATTCGATAGCCGATATTCGATATGGCATATTAGGATATCCGATATTCGATTTTTGAAAATTCGGTATTTAAAAACTCGATACTGGAAATTCGAAAAGTCGATATTCGATATTCGGTAAACTGATATCGGATATTGGATAGCCGATATTCGATATTGCATATTCGGATATCCGATATTCGATTTTCGAAAATTCGATATTTGAAAACAAATACCCGAAATTCGAAAATTCGATATTCGATATTCGGTAATCAGATATCGGATATTGTATAGCCGATATTCGATATTGCATATTTGGATATCCGATATTCGATTTTCGAAAATTCGGTATTTAAAAACTCGATAACCGAAATTCGAAAAGTCGATATTCGGTAATCGGATATCGGATATTGGATAGCTGATATTCGATATTGTATATTCGGATATCCGATGTTCGATTTTCGAAAATTCGGTATTTAAAAACTCGATACCGGAAATTCGAAAAGTCGATATTCGATATTCGGTAATCGGATATCGGATATTCGATAGCCGATATTCGATATTGCATATTCGGATATCCGATATTCGATTTTCGAAAATTCGGTATTTAAAAACTCGATCCTGGAAATTCGAAAAGTTGATATTCGATATTCGGTAAGCTGATATCGGATATTGGATAGCCGATATTCGATATTGCATATTCGGATATCCGATATTCGATTTTCGAAAATTCGATATTTAAAAACTCGATACCCGAAATTCTAAAAGTCGATATTCGATATTTGGTAAACGGATATCGGATATTGGATAGCCGATATTCGAAATTGCATATTCGGATATCCGATATTCTATTTTCGAAAATTCGATATTTAAAAGCTCGATACCCGAAATTCGAAAAGTCGATATTCGATATTCGGTAATTGGATATCGGATATTCGATAGCCGATATTCGATATGGCATATTAGGATATCCGATATTCGATTTTTGAAAATTCGGTATTTAAAAACTCGATACTGGAAATTCGAAAAGTCGATATTCGATATTCGGTAATCAGATATCGGATATTGTATAGCCGATATTCGATATTGCATATTTGGATATCCGATATTCGATTTTCGAAAATTCGGTATTTAAAAACTCGATAACCGAAATTCGAAAAGTCGATATTCGGTAATCGGATATCGGATATTGGATAGCTGATATTCGATATTGTATATTCGGATATCCGATGTTCGATTTTCGAAAATTCGGTATTTAAAAACTCGATACTGGAAATTCAAAAAGTTGCTATTCGATATTCGGTGAGCTGATATCGGATATTGGATAGCCGATATTCGATATTGCATATTCGGATATCCGATATTCGATTTTCGAAAATTCGGTATTAAAAAACTCGATACCGGAAATTCGAAAAGTTGATATTCGATATTCGGTAAACTGATATCGGATATTGGATAGCCGATATTCGATATTGCATATTCGGATATCCGATATTCGATTTTCGAAAATTCGGTATTAAAAAACTCGATACCGGAAATTCGAAAAGTTGATATTCGGTAATCGGATATCGGATATTCGATAGCCGATATTCGATATTGCATATTCGGATATCCGATATTCGATTTTCGAAAATTCGGTATTTAAAAACTCGATACTGGAAATTCGAAAAGTCGATATTCGATATTCGGTAAACTGATATCGGATATTGGATAGCCGATATTCGATATTGCATATTCGGATATCCGATATTCGATTTTCGAAAATTCGGTATTAAAAAACTCGATACCGGAAATTCGAAAAGTTGATATTCGGTAATCGGATATCGGATATTGGATAGCCGATATTCGATATTGTATATTTGGATATCCGATATTCGATTTTCGAAAATTCGATATTTGAAAACACGATACCCGAAATTCGAAAAGTCGATATTCGATATTCGGTAATCAGATATCGGATATTGTATAGCCGATATTCGATATTGCATATTTGGATATCCGATATTCGATTTTCAGAAATTCGGTATTTAAAAACTTGATAACCGAAATTCGAAAAGTCGATATTCGGTAATCGGATATCGGATAATGGATATTGGATAGCTGATATTCGATATTGTATATTCGGATATCCGATGTTCGATTTTCGAAAATTCGGTATTTAAAAACTCGATACCGGAAATTCGAAAAGTCGATATTCGATATTCGGTAAGCTGATATCGGATATTGGATAGCCGATATTCGATATTGCATATTCGGATATCCGATATTCGATTTTCGAAAATTCGATATTTAAAAACTCGATACCCGAAATTCTAAAAGTCGATATTCGATATTTGGTAAACGGATATCGGATATTGGATAGCCGATATTCGAAATTGCATATTCGGATATCCGATATTCTATTTTCGAAAATTCGATATTTAAAAGCTCGATACCCGAAATTCGAAAAGTCGATATTCGATATTCGGTAATTGGATATCGGATATTCGATAGCCGATATTCGATATGGCATATTAGGATATCCGATATTCGATTTTTGAAAATTCGGTATTTAAAAACTCGATACTGGAAATTCGAAAAGTCGATATTCGATATTCGGTAATCAGATATCGGATATTGGATAGCCGATATTCGATATTGCTTATTCGGATATCCGATATTCGATTTTCGAAAATTCGGTATTTAAAAACTCGATACCGGAAATTCTAAAAGTCGATATTCGATATTTGGTAAACGGATATCGGATATTGGATAGCCGATATTTGATATTGCATATTCGGATATCCGATATTCTATTTTCGAAAATTCGATATCTAAAAGCTCGATACCCGAAATTCGAAAAGTCGATATTCGATATTCGGTAAACGGATATCGGATATTGGATAGCCGATATTCGATATTGCATATTCGGATATCCGATATTCGATTTTCGAAAATTCGATATTTAAAAACTCGATACCGGAAATTCTAAAAGTCGATATTCGATATTCGGTAAACGGATATCGGATATTGGATAGCCGATATTCGATATGGCATATTAGGATATCCGATATTCGATTTTTGAAAATTCGGTATTTAAAAACTCGATACCCGAAATTCGAAAAGTCGATATTCGATATTCGGTAATCAGATATCGGATATTGTATAGCCGATATTCGATATTGCATATTTGGATATCCGATATTCGATTTTCGAAAATTCGGTATTTAAAAACTCGATAACCGAAATTCGAAAAGTCGATATTCGGTAATCGGATATCGGATATTGGATATTGGATAGCTGATATTCGATATTGTATATTCGGATATCCGATGTTCGATTTTCGAAAATTCGGTATTTAAAAACTCGATACTGGAAATTCGAAAAGTTGATATTCGATATTCGGTAAGCTGATATCGGATATTGGATAGCCGATATTCGATATTGCATATTCGGATATCCGATATTCGATTTTCGAAAATTCGATATTTAAAAACTCGATACCCGAAATTCTAAAAGTCGATATTCGATATTTGGTAAACGGATATCGGATATTGGATAGCCGATATTCGAAATTGCATATTCGGATATCCGATATTCTATTTTCGAAAATTCGATATTTAAAAGCTCGATACCCGAAATTCGAAAAGTCGATATTCGATATTCGGTAATTGGATATCGGATATTCGATAGCCGATATTCGATATGGCATATTAGGATATCCGATATTCGATTTTTGAAAATTCGGTATTTAAAAACTCGATACTGGAAATTCGAAAAGTCGATATTCGATATTCGGTAAACTGATATCGGATATTGGATAGCCGATATTCGATATTGCATATTCGGATATCCGATATTCGATTTTCGAAAATTCGATATTTGAAAACACGATACCCGAAATTCGAAAAGTCGATATTCGATATTCGGTAATCAGATATCGGATATTGTATAGCCGATATTCGATATTGCATATTTGGATATCCGATATTCGATTTTCGAAAATTCGGTATTTAAAAACTCGATACCGGAAATTCTAAAAGTCAATATTCGATATATGGTAAACAGATATCGGATATTGGATAGCCGATATTCGATATTGTATATTTGGATATCCGATATTCGATTTTCGAAAATTCGATATTTGAAAACACGATACCCGAAATTCGAAAAGTCGATATTCGATATTCGGTAATCAGATATCGGATATTGTATAGCCGATATTCGATATTGCATATTTGGATATCCGATATTCGATTTTCGAAAATTCGGTATTTAAAAACTCGATACTGGAAATTCGAAAAGTCGATATTCGATATTCGGTAAACTGATATCAGATATTGGATAGCCGATATTCGATATGGCATATTCGGATATCCGATATTCGATTTTCGAAAATTCGGTATTAAAAAACTCGATACCGGAAATTCGAAAAGTTGATATTCGGTAATCGGATATCGGATATTGGATAGCCGATATTCGATATTGTATATTTGGATATCCGATATTCGATTTTCGAAAATTCGATATTTGAAAACACGATACCCGAAATTCGAAAAGTCGATATTCGATATTCGGTAATTGGATATCGGATATTCGATAGCCGATATTCGATATGGCATATTCGGATATTCGATATTCGATTTTCGAAAATTCGGTATTTAAAAACTCGATACTGGAAATTCGAAAAGTCGATATTCGATAATCGGTAAACTGATATCGGATATTGGATAGCCGATATTCGGTATGGCATATTCGGATATCCGATATTCGATTTTCGAAAATTCGGTATTTAAAAACTCGATACTGGAAATTCGAAAAGTCGATATTCGATATTCGGTAAACGGATATCGGATCTTGGATAGCCGATATTCGATACTGCATATTCGGATATCCGATATTCGATTTTCGAAAATTCGGTATTTAAAGACTCGATACCGGAAATTCGAAAAGTCGATATTCGATATTCGGTAATCGGATATTGGATATTCGATAGCCGATATTCGATATGGCATATTCGGATATCCGATATTCGATTTTCGAAAAATCGGCATTTAAAAACTCGATACCGGAAATTCTAAAAGTCGATATTCGATATTTGGTAAACGGATATCGGATATTGGATAGCCGATATTCGATATGGCATATTCGGATATCCGATATCCGATTTTCGAAAATTCGGTATTTAAAAACTCGATACCAGAAATTCTAAAAGTCGATATTCGATATTTGGTAAACGGATATCGGATATTGGATAGCCGATATTCGATATTGCATATTCGGATATCCGATATTCTATTTTCTAAAATTCGATATTAAAAAACTCGATACCCGAAATTCGAAAAGTCGATATTCGGTAAACGGATATCGGATATTGGATAGCCGATATTCGATATGGCATATTCGGATATCCGATATTCGATTTTCGAAAATTCGGTATTTAAAAACTCGATACCGGAAATTCGAAAAGTCGATATTCGATATTCGGTAATCAGATATCGGATATTGGATAGCCGATATTCGATATTGCTTATTCGGATATCCGATATTCGAATTTCGAAAATTCGATATTAAAAAACTCGATACCCGAAATTCGAAAAGTCGATATTCGATATTCGGTAAACGGATATCGGATATTGGATAGCCGATATTCGATATTGCTTATTCGGATATCCGATATTCGAATTTCGAAAATTCGATATTAAAAAACTCGATACCCGAAATTCGAAAAGTCGATATTCGGTAAACGGATATCGGATATTGGATAGCCGATATTCGATATGGCATATTCGGATATCCGATATTCGATTTTAGAAAATTCGGTATTTAAAAACTCGATACTGGAAATTCGAAAAGTTGATATTCGATATTCGGTAAGCTGATATCGGATATTGGATAGCCGATATTCGATATTGCATATTCGGATATCCGATATTCGATTTTCGAAAATTCGATATTTTAAAACGCGATACCGGAAATTCGAAAAGTCGATATTCGATATTCGGTAATCAGATATCGGATATTGTATAGCCGATATTCGATATTGCATATTTGGATATCCGATATTCGATTTTCGAAAATTCGGTATTTAAAAACTCGATACCGGAAATTCGAAAAGTCGATATTCGATATTCGGTAAACTGATATCGGATATTGGATAGCCGATATTCGATATTGCATATTTGGATATCCGATATTCGATTTTCAGAAATTCGGTATTTAAAAACTTGATAACCGAAATTCGAAAAGTCGATATTCGGTAATCGGATATCGGATATTGGATAGCCGATATTCGATATTGTATATTTGGATATCCGATATTCGATTTTCGAAAATTCGATATTTGAAAACACGATACCCGAAATTCGAAAAGTCGATATTCGATATTCGGTAATCAGATATCGGATATTGTATAGCCGATATTCGATATTGCATATTTGGATATCCGATATTCGATTTTCAGAAATTCGGTATTTAAAAACTTGATAACCGAAATTCGAAAAGTCGATATTCGGTAATCGGATATCGGATAATGGATATTGGATAGCTGATATTCGATATTGTATATTCGGATATCCGATGTTCGATTTTCGAAAATTCGGTATTTAAAAACTCGATACCGGAAATTCGAAAAGTCGATATTCGATATTCGGTAAGCTGATATCGGATATTGGATAGCCGATATTCGATATTGCATATTCGGATATCCGATATTCGATTTTCGAAAATTCGATATTTAAAAACTCGATACCCGAAATTCTAAAAGTCGATATTCGATATTTGGTAAACGGATATCGGATATTGGATAGCCGATATTCGAAATTGCATATTCGGATATCCGATATTCTATTTTCGAAAATTCGATATTTAAAAGCTCGATACCCGAAATTCGAAAAGTCGATATTCGATATTCGGTAATTGGATATCGGATATTCGATAGCCGATATTCGATATGGCATATTAGGATATCCGATATTCGATTTTTGAAAATTCGGTATTTAAAAACTCGATACTGGAAATTCGAAAAGTCGATATTCGATATTCGGTAATCAGATATCGGATATTGGATAGCCGATATTCGATATTGCTTATTCGGATATCCGATATTCGATTTTCGAAAATTCGGTATTTAAAAACTCGATACCGGAAATTCTAAAAGTCGATATTCGATATTTGGTAAACGGATATCGGATATTGGATAGCCGATATTTGATATTGCATATTCGGATATCCGATATTCTATTTTCGAAAATTCGATATCTAAAAGCTCGATACCCGAAATTCGAAAAGTCGATATTCGATATTCGGTAAACGGATATCGGATATTGGATAGCCGATATTCGATATTGCATATTCGGATATCCGATATTCGATTTTCGAAAATTCGATATTTAAAAACTCGATACCGGAAATTCTAAAAGTCGATATTCGATATTCGGTAAACGGATATCGGATATTGGATAGCCGATATTCGATATGGCATATTAGGATATCCGATATTCGATTTTTGAAAATTCGGTATTTAAAAACTCGATACCCGAAATTCGAAAAGTCGATATTCGATATTCGGTAATCAGATATCGGATATTGTATAGCCGATATTCGATATTGCATATTTGGATATCCGATATTCGATTTTCGAAAATTCGGTATTTAAAAACTCGATAACCGAAATTCGAAAAGTCGATATTCGGTAATCGGATATCGGATATTGGATATTGGATAGCTGATATTCGATATTGTATATTCGGATATCCGATGTTCGATTTTCGAAAATTCGGTATTTAAAAACTCGATACTGGAAATTCGAAAAGTTGATATTCGATATTCGGTAAGCTGATATCGGATATTGGATAGCCGATATTCGATATTGCATATTCGGATATCCGATATTCGATTTTCGAAAATTCGATATTTAAAAACTCGATACCCGAAATTCTAAAAGTCGATATTCGATATTTGGTAAACGGATATCGGATATTGGATAGCCGATATTCGAAATTGCATATTCGGATATCCGATATTCTATTTTCGAAAATTCGATATTTAAAAGCTCGATACCCGAAATTCGAAAAGTCGATATTCGATATTCGGTAATTGGATATCGGATATTCGATAGCCGATATTCGATATGGCATATTAGGATATCCGATATTCGATTTTTGAAAATTCGGTATTTAAAAACTCGATACTGGAAATTCGAAAAGTCGATATTCGATATTCGGTAAACTGATATCGGATATTGGATAGCCGATATTCGATATTGCATATTCGGATATCCGATATTCGATTTTCGAAAATTCGATATTTGAAAACACGATACCCGAAATTCGAAAAGTCGATATTCGATATTCGGTAATCAGATATCGGATATTGTATAGCCGATATTCGATATTGCATATTTGGATATCCGATATTCGATTTTCGAAAATTCGGTATTTAAAAACTCGATACCGGAAATTCTAAAAGTCAATATTCGATATATGGTAAACAGATATCGGATATTGGATAGCCGATATTCGATATTGTATATTTGGATATCCGATATTCGATTTTCGAAAATTCGATATTTGAAAACACGATACCCGAAATTCGAAAAGTCGATATTCGATATTCGGTAATCAGATATCGGATATTGTATAGCCGATATTCGATATTGCATATTTGGATATCCGATATTCGATTTTCGAAAATTCGGTATTTAACAACTCGATACTGGAAATTCGAAAAGTCGATATTCGATATTCGGTAAACTGATATCAGATATTGGATAGCCGATATTCGATATGGCATATTCGGATATCCGATATTCGATTTTCGAAAATTCGGTATTAAAAAACTCGATACCGGAAATTCGAAAAGTTGATATTCGGTAATCGGATATCGGATATTGGATAGCCGATATTCGATATTGTATATTTGGATATCCGATATTCGATTTTCGAAAATTCGATATTTGAAAACACGATACCCGAAATTCGAAAAGTCGATATTCGATATTCGGTAATTGGATATCGGATATTCGATAGCCGATATTCGATATGGCATATTCGGATATTCGATATTCGATTTTCGAAAATTCGGTATTTAAAAACTCGATACTGGAAATTCGAAAAGTCGATATTCGATAATCGGTAAACTGATATCGGATATTGGATAGCCGATATTCGGTATGGCATATTCGGATATCCGATATTCGATTTTCGAAAATTCGGTATTTAAAAACTCGATACTGGAAATTCGAAAAGTCGATATTCGATATTCGGTAAACGGATATCGGATCTTGGATAGCCGATATTCGATACTGCATATTCGGATATCCGATATTCGATTTTCGAAAAATCGGCATTTAAAAACTCGATACCGGAAATTCTAAAAGTCGATATTCGATATTTGGTAAACGGATATCGGATATTGGATAGCCGATATTCGATATGGCATATTCGGATATCCGATATCCGATTTTCGAAAATTCGGTATTTAAAAACTCGATACCAGAAATTCTAAAAGTCGATATTCGATATTTGGTAAACGGATATCGGATATTGGATAGCCGATATTCGATATTGCATATTCGGATATCCGATATTCTATTTTCTAAAATTCGATATTAAAAAACTCGATACCCGAAATTCGAAAAGTCGATATTCGGTAAACGGATATCGGATATTGGATAGCCGATATTCGATATGGCATATTCGGATATCCGATATTCGATTTTCGAAAATTCGGTATTTAAAAACTCGATACCGGAAATTCGAAAAGTCGATATTCGATATTCGGTAATCAGATATCGGATATTGGATAGCCGATATTCGATATTGCTTATTCGGATATCCGATATTCGAATTTCGAAAATTCGATATTAAAAAACTCGATACCCGAAATTCGAAAAGTCGATATTCGATATTCGGTAAACGGATATCGGATATTGGATAGCCGATATTCGATATTGCTTATTCGGATATCCGATATTCGAATTTCGAAAATTCGATATTAAAAAACTCGATACCCGAAATTCGAAAAGTCGATATTCGGTAAACGGATATCGGATATTGGATAGCCGATATTCGATATGGCATATTCGGATATCCGATATTCGATTTTAGAAAATTCGGTATTTAAAAACTCGATACTGGAAATTCGAAAAGTTGATATTCGATATTCGGTAAGCTGATATCGGGTATTGGATAGCCGATATTCGATATTGTATATTTGGATATCCGATATTCGATTTTCGAAAATTCGATATTTGAAAACACGATACACGAAATTCGAAAAGTCGATATTCGATATTCGGTAATCAGATATCGGATATTGTATAGCCGATATTCGGTATTGCATATTTGGATATCCGATGTTCGATTTTCGAAAATTCGGTATTTAAAAACTCGATACTGGAAATTCGAAAAGTTGATATTCGATATTCGGTAAGCTGATATCGGATATTGGATAGCCGATATTCGATATTGCATATTCGGATATCCGATATTCGATTTTCGAAAATTCGATATTTTAAAACGCGATACCGGAAATTCGAAAAGTCGATATTCGATATTCGGTAATCAGATATCGGATATTGTATAGCCGATATTCGATATTGCATATTTGGATATCCGATATTCGATTTTCGAAAATTCGGTATTTAAAAACTCGATACCGGAAATTCGAAAAGTCGATATTCGATATTCGGTAATCGGATATCGGATATTCGATAGCCGATATTCGATATGGCATATTCGGATATCCGATATTCGATTTTCGAAAAATCGGCATTTAAAAACTCGATAACCGAAATTCGAAAAGTCGATATTCGGTAATCGGATATCGGATATTGGATATTGGATAGCTGATATTCGATATTGTATATTCGGATATCCGATGTTCGATTTTCGAAAATTCGGTATTTAAAAACTCGATACCGGAAATTCGAAAAGTTGATATTCGATATTCGGTAATTGGATATCGGATATTCGATAGCCAATATTCGATATGGCATATTCGGATATCCGATATTCGATTTTCGAAAATTCGGTATTTAAAAACTCGATACTGGAAATTCGAAAAGTCGATATTCGATATTCGATAAACAGATATCGGATATTGGATAGCCGATATTCGATATTGCATATTCGGATATCCGATATTCGATTTTCGAAAATTCGGTATTTAAAAACTCGATACCGGAAATTCGAAAAGTCGATATTCGATATTCGGTAAACGGATATCGGATATTGGATAGCCGATATTCGATATTGCTTATTCGGATATCCGATATTCGAATTTCGAAAATTCGATATTAAAAAACTCGATACCCGAAATTCGAAAAGTCGATATTCGGTAAACGGATATCGGATATTGGATAGCCGATATTCGATATGGCATATTCGGATATCCGATATTCGATTTTCGAAAATTCGGTATTTAAAAACTCGATACCGGAAATTCGAAAAGTCGATATTCGATATTCGGTAATCAGATATCGGATATTGGATAGCCGATATTCGATATTGCTTATTCGGATATCCGATATTCGATTTTCGAAAAATCGGCATTTAAAAACTCGATAACCGAAATTCGAAAAGTCGATATTCGGTAATCGGATATCGGATATTGGATATTGGATAGCTGATATTCGATATTGTATATTCGGATATCCGATGTTCGATTTTCGAAAATTCGGTATTTAAAAACTCGATACCGGAAATTCGAAAAGTTGATATTCGATATTCGGTAATTGGATATCGGATATTCGATAGCCAATATTCGATATGGCATATTCGGATATCCGATATTCGATTTTCGAAAATTCGGTATTTAAAAACTCGATACTGGAAATTCGAAAAGTCGATATTCGATATTCGATAAACAGATATCGGATATTGGATAGCCGATATTCGATATTGCATATTCGGATATCCGATATTCGATTTTCGAAAATTCGGTATTTAAAAACTCGATACCGGAAATTCGAAAAGTCGATATTCGATATTCGGTAAACGGATATCGGATATTGGATAGCCGATATTCGATATTGCTTATTCGGATATCCGATATTCGAATTTCGAAAATTCGATATTAAAAAACTCGATACCCGAAATTCGAAAAGTCGATATTCGGTAAACGGATATCGGATATTGGATAGCCGATATTCGATATGGCATATTCGGATATCCGATATTCGATTTTCGAAAATTCGGTATTTAAAAACTCGATACCGGAAATTCGAAAAGTCGATATTCGATATTCGGTAATCAGATATCGGATATTGGATAGCCGATATTCGATATTGCTTATTCGGATATCCGATATTCGAATTTCGAAAATTCGATATTAAAAAACTCGATACCCGAAATTCGAAAAGTCGATATTCGATATTCGGTAATTGGATATCGGATATTCGATAGCCTATATTCGATATGGCATATTAGGATATCCGATATTCGATTTTTGTAAATTCGGTATTTAAAAACTCGATACTGGAAATTCGAAAAGTCGATATTCGATATTCGGTAAACTGATATCGGATATTGGATAGCCGATATTCGATATTGCATATTCGGATATCCGATATTCGATTTTCGAAAATTCGGTATTAAAAAACTCGATACCGGAAATTCGAAAAGTTGATATTCGGTAATCGGATATCGGATATTGGATAGCCGATATTCGATATTGTATATTTGGATATCCGATATTCGATTTTCGAAAATTCGATATTTGAAAACACGATACCCGAAATTCGAAAAGTCGATATTCGATATTCGGTAATCAGATTCGGATATTGTATAGCCGATATTCGATATTGCATATTTGGATATCCGATATTCGATTTTCGAAAATTCGGTATTTAAAAACTCGATAACCGAAATTCGAAAAGTCGATATTCGGTAATCGGATATCGGATATTGGATATTGGATAGCTGATATTCGATATTGTATATTCGGATATCCGATGTTCGATTTTCGAAAATTCGGTATTTAAAAACTCGATACCGGAAATTCGAAAAGTCGATATTCGATATTCGGTAATCGGATATCGGATATTCGATAGCCGATATTCGATATTGCATATTCAGATATCCGATATTCGATTTTCGAAAATTCGGTATTTAAAAACTCGATACTGGAAATTCGAAAAGTTGATATTCGATATTCGGTAAGCTGATATCGGATATTGGATAGCCGATATTCGATATTGCATATTCGGATATCCGATATTCGATATTCGAAAATTCGATATTTAAAAACTCGATACCCGAAATTCTAAAAGTCGATATTCGATATTCGGTAAACTGATATCGGATATTGGATAGCCGATATTCGATATTGCATATTCGGATATCCGATATTCGATTTTCGAAAACACGATACCCGAAATTCGAAAAGTCGATATTCGATATTCGGTAATCAGATATCGGATATTGTATAGCCGATATTCGATATTGCATTTTTTTTTTTTTTTTTCTTTTTTTTTTTTTTTTTTTTTTTTTTTTTTTTTTTTTTTTTTTTTTTTTTTTTTTTTCTTATTCCTCTGACCGTTGGTCACAGACTATTTTAGCTATTGTTTCACTTTCATTCCAGTTCTATCATTTATTCCTCTCGCACTTATATTCCGCATACTGTTTCTTTCTTTCATTCTTCTCTTTCAGGCTTGATACCGGTGTGATTCCGGTTTAATTCTGCTCTATGCTATGTTATTTTCTTTTTATTTATGATCTTTATTGGGGTTAGGGATAACACTTACACTATCTATTTTTATTTACAAAAAGGAAAAGTTTGTTACAAGCAAATACAATGCTATCTTAATACTTATACAAAATTTTCTTATTATACTAAATATGTACTACTTAGACCTTTAAACAGTTTTCTTAGAACAGATTTATTGGTGCCCAGTTTGTGCTCCGATATTATACTTTATGTTCTTATACTATTTTTAACATTAATTATCTAATTTTAAATATTAAAACTATGCTTATTCTATTTTCAAGTTACATTTTACACTATTTTCACAGTTGTATGATGTACACTATATTTTAACACAATATTGCGGCATCATACTATTTATTACTTATTTCGTTTCACGACCGTTTTTACAATTTTCAAGCAATAGTCCATAAATTCCCTCCTTTGTTTACCAGCCATGATAGATTTGATATTATCTAATGTTAAAGTTAAATTCAGTGCTTGTTCTATTCCATATCTCTGATATGCAAATTCTGGGCACTCTAATATAATGTGTGGGACGGACTCACTTACGTCGGGGTCGCAGGCGCAGGAGGGACTCTCCTTACATTTAAAGCGGCTTAAGTATTCGGAGAATCCTCCGTGGCCGGTGAACAGCTGAGTACCAAAATAGCTTGGTTCCAGTTTGCGGACGATACTAAATGCCGCAGTCACATCCGGGAAGAAGATTTTAGTAATGCCAGCGACTACTCCTGATTTGTATCTGGCGTCCCATTCGCGAATCGACTGTTGTCGAAGCTGTCGCTTGGCAAATGAGACGGGCAACAGGTCATAGTTTGGTCTCCTTTTTGACGGTGCTAAGGCGGCTTCCTTAGCTAATTGGTCTGCCCTTTCATTTCCCTCCAAGCCTGCGTGTGCTTTGATCCAGAACAGCTTGACTACTTTGTTCTGTCGAGATGCGTAATTTATATTCTCGCGCGTTTCAACGGCTAACGGATGGAGGGAACCAGAGTTTGTGACAGTCTGGAGTGCCGCCATAGAGTCGCTATATATCCCGAATGTAACTGCTTTCTGCTTTTTAATCCACCTCGAGGCTTCGCAGATGGCCAGCAACTCTGCCTGGTACACCGTACAGTACGTTGGTAAGCAAAGTTTTATGGTCCGGATCTCTGCAGCACCTTCCCAGATAGAAAGCGCTGCTCCGACCTTTCCTTCGACTTTGCTGCCGTCGGTAAAGATCTTCAATGCGCAGCTGCTGTTCGCCTCTACGTCGCTCTGGTCTCTTAGGCAGGTCATTCCTAAATCCGCGATCGTTGCTGGGTGTGGCGCTTCTGTTGCCGGCATTTGCCGCTCGATCACCCCGTCTCCCAGTTCGGGCAAGGCCTCCCCCCTCTTTATCCTGTATAGCGAGGCTACCTCGCGTACACGAAGATCAAGCGGGAGCAGTCCTGCAAGAACCAGCGCTGAGTTCAGGGAGACCGTGCGGTAAGCCTTGCACATTTTCAGTGCAAATCCACGTTGTACAGCGCCAAGCTGTCTCTTCACCCCCAATCTCTCAACCACTGGCGCCCAGATACTCGCCGCGTATAGGATTATGGGCTCGACGGTCGCCACGTAAATTGTACGAATCACTTCTGGGTGAAGACCCCAGCTTGCTTTTGCCACTCTTGCAAGCTGTTTGTACACACTTACGGCTTTTTAGCAGACACTTGCTATATGCTTTTTGAAGTTAAGCTTGTCATCAAGCGTTACCCCCAAAATCTTTATGTAGCTTGACATGGCAATGTCGATCCCGCCCATGCCCAGGCGAGGGGTGTCGTACTTGCGTTTGCGTGTTATGACCATTGCATTGGTTTTATGAGGCGCGAATTTGAGCTTATTTTCGACACCCCAAGCCCGGACCAGTTCGAGAGCGGCATTGGCATGCCTCTCCACATGTTGTGCCGTTTGACCGTCGAACACCATAACCACGTCGTCGGCGAACGCCTGGACGTAATGTCCTTCGGCCAAGAGAGTGTTCAGCAGGGTATCCAAAAGTGTATTCCATAGGGTGGGTCCAGCTATGGATCCTTGGACACACCCCTTGTTGGTCGCCTTAGTGAAGGTTTCACCATTGTACCTCACTGTTACTTTCCTCTCATCCAAATAACAATCAGTTTTGCCAGTTGGGTTCTTATTGCTGGCCACCAGGCGCTATCGAAGGCGCCCTCTATATCTAATGACACGACGGTTATGAGTTTCTTCTCGTCCAATTTTTGGTTGATGTGCTGCATCAGTTTATAGAGGGCGTCTTCGCAGCTTTTCTGAGGCATGAACCCAAACTGGTTGGGGTTCAACTTCGGCAGCAAGTGGTACTTAAGTCTGGCGACCAACATCTTTTCATAGATTTTCCCCAGCACTGGTAGAAGTCCTATAGGGCGATAAGACTTGGGAGATGTATACGAATCTTTTCCCGGTTTCCTCAACACAATGACCGCAGCCTCCTTCCAGACGACCGGAAAGTAGTGGAGCTGCAGGCACTTGTTGAGTACTTCCAGGAAAAGTTGTGTGTCCGTTCGTATGGCATAGCTGCAGATGTCGGCGGTAAAGCCGTCGGCACCAGGCGCTTTCTTGGGATTTAAGGAATCCAGTGCGGTGAGCAATTCCATTATTGTGAAGGGGGGGTCATTTTCTACCTCTGATGGTTGGAGGTTCACCTCGATTGCTCGGTTCCTTATTTCCTGATGCGTCTGGTTGTCATTCTCCTTCAGGTCTTCAGGGTAGAATGTCTTGGCCAACAACTCCACCGAGCCCTTTGCATCAAGTATGATGCCATTCTCCTCCAGTGGTATGTCTTCCACTCTCTTGGCTGTCCTACCTATTACGCGGTATATTCCCTCCCATAGGTTTTCCTTATCCTGTTTTTTGCAGATATTGCATATTCGGATATCCGATATTCGATTTTCGAAAATTCGGTATTTAAAAACTCGATAACCGAAATTCGAAAAGTCGATATTCGGTAATCGGATATCGGATATTGGATATTGGATAGCTGATATTCGATATTGTATATTCGGATATCCGATGTTCGATTTTCGAAAATTCGGTATTTAAAAACTCGATACTGGAAATTCGAAAAAATGATATTCGATATTCGGTAAGCTGATATCGGATATTGGATAGCCGATATTCGATATTGCATATTCGGATATCCGATATTCGATTTTCGAAAATTCGATATTTAAAAACTCGATACCGGAAATTCGAAAAGTCGATATTCGATATTCGGTAATCAGATATCGGATATTGTATAGCCGATATTCGATATTGCATATTTGGATATCCGATATTCGATTTTCGAAAATTCGGTATTTAAAAACTCGATACCGGAAATTCGAAAAGTCGATATTCGATATTCGATATTCGATATTCGGTAATCGGATATCGGATATTCGATAGCCGATATTCGATATTGCATATTCGGATATCCGATATTCGATTTTCGAAAATTCGGTATTAAAAAACTCGATACCGGAAATTCGAAAAGTTGATATTCGGTAATCGGATATCGGATATTGGATAGCCGATATTCGATATTGTATATTTGGATATCCGATATTCGATTTTCGAAAATTCGGTATTTAAAAACTCGATAACCGAAATTCGAAAAGTCGATATTCGGTAATCGGATATCGGATATTGGATAGCTGATATTCGATATTGTATATTCGGATATCCGATGTTCGATTTTCGAAAATTCGGTATTTAAAAACTCGATACTGGAAATTCGAAAAGTTGATATTCGATATTCGGTAAGCTGATATCGGATATTGGATAGCCGATATTCGATATTGCATATTCGGATATCCGATATTCGATTTTCGAAAATTCGGTATTTAAAAACTCGATACTGGAAATTCGAAAAGTCGATATTCGATATTCGGTAAACTGATATCGGATATTGGATAGCCGATATTCGATATTGTATATTTGGATATCCGATATTCGATTTTCGAAAATTCGATATTTGAAAACACGATACCCGAAATTCGAAAAGTCGATATTCGGTAATCGGATATCGGATATTGGATATTGGATAGCTGATATTCGATATTGTATATTCGGATATCCGATGTTCGATTTTCGAAAATTCGGTATTTAAAAACTCGATACTGGAAATTCGAAAAGTTGATATTCGATATTCGGTAAGCTGATATCGGATATTGGATAGCCGATATTCGATATTGCATATTCGGATATCCGATATTCGATTTTCGAAAATTCGGTATTTAAAAACTCGATACTGGAAATTCGAAAAGTCGATATTCGATATTCGGTAAACTGATATCGGATATTGGATAGCCGATATTCGATATTGCTTATTCGGATATCCGATATTCGAATTTCGAAAATTCGATATTAAAAAACTCGATACCCGAAATTCGAAAAGTCGATATTCGATATTCGGTAAACGGATATCGGATATAGGATAGCCGATATTCGATATTGCATATTCGGATATCCGATATTCGATTATCGAAAATTCGGTATTTAAAAACTCGATACCGGAAATTCTAAAAGTCGATATTCGATATTCGGTAAACGGATATCGGATATTGGATAGCCGATATTCGATATTGCATATTCGGATATCCGATGTTCGATTTTCGAAAATTCGGTATTTAAAAACTCGATACCGGAAATTCGAAAAGTCGATATTCGATATTCGGTAAACGGATATCGGATATTGGATAGCCGATATTCGATATTGCTTATTCGGATATCCGATATTCGAATTTCGAAAATTCGATATTAAAAAACTCGATACCCGAAATTCGAAAAGTCGATATTCGGTAATCGGATATCGGATATTGGATAGCTGATATTCGATATCGTATATTCGGATATCCGATGTTCGATTTTCGAAAATTCGGTATTTAAAAACTCGATACCGGAAATTCGAAAAGTCGATATTCGATATTCGGTAAACGGATATCGGATATTGGATAGCCGATATTCGATATTGCTTATTCGGATATCCGATATTCGAATTTCGAAAATTCGATATTAAAAAACACGATACCCGAAATTCGAAAAGTCGATATTCGATATTCGGTAAACGGATATCGGATATAGGATAGCCGATATTCGATATTGCATATTCGGATATCCGATATTCGATTATCGAAAATTCGGTATTTAAAAACTCGATACCGGAAATTCTAAAAGTCGATATTCGATATTCGGTAAACGGATATCGGATATTGGATAGCCGATATTCGATATTGCATATTCGGATATCCGATATTCGATTTTCGAAAATTCGGTATTTAAAAACTCGATACCGGAAATTCGAAAAGTCGATATTCGATATTCGGTAATCAGATATCGGATATTGGATAGCCGATATTCGATATTGCTTATTCGGATATCCGATATTCGAATTTCGAAAATTCGATATTAAAAAACTCGATACCCGAAATTCGAAAAGTCGATATTCGATATTCGGTAAACGGATATCGGATATTGGATAGCCGATATTCGATATTGCTTATTCGGATATCCGATATTCGAATTTCGAAAATTCGATATTAAAAAACTCGATACCCAAAATTCGAAAAGTCGATATTCGGTAATCGGATATCGGATATTGGATAGCTGATATTCGATATTGTATATTCGGATATCCGATGTTCGATTTTCGAAAATTCGGTATTTAAAAACTCGATACCGGAAATTCGAAAAGTCGATATTCGATATTCGGTAAACGGATATCGGATATTGGATAGCCGATATTCGATATTGCTTATTCGGATATCCGATATTCGAATTTCGAAAATTCGATATTAAAAAACTCGATACCCGAAATTCGAAAAGTCGATATTCGGTAAACGGATATCGGATATTGGATAGCCGATATTCGATATTGCATATTCGGATATCCGATATTCGATTTTCGAAAATTCGGTATTTAAAAACTCGATACCGGAAATTCGAAAAGTCGATATTCGATATTCGGTAATCAGATATCGGATATTGGATAGCCGATATTCGATATTGCTTATTCGGATATCCGATATTCGAATTTCGAAAATTCGATATTAAAAAACTCGATACCCGAAATTCGAAAAGTCCATATTCGATATTCGGTAATTGGATATCGGATATTCGATAGCCTATATTCGATATGGCATATTAGGATATCCGATATTCGATTTTTGAAAATTCGGTATTTAAAAACTTGATACTGGAAATTCGAAAAGTTGATATTCGATATTCGGTAAACTGATATCGGATATTGGATAGCCGATATTCGATATTGCATATTCGGATATCCGATATTCGATTTTCGAAAATTCGGTATTAAAAAACTCGATACCGGAAATTCGAAAAGTTGATATTCGGTAATC
The DNA here is from genome assembly GCA_954870645.1 of Agrotis clavis. NCBI lineage: Eukaryota > Metazoa > Arthropoda > Insecta > Lepidoptera > Noctuidae > Agrotis > Agrotis clavis. The sequence continues at coordinate 25,358,523 of OX940933.1, forward strand.
GGATATCGGATATTGGATAGCCGATATTCGATATTGTATATTTGGATATCCGATATTCGATTTTCGAAAATTCGATATTTGAAAACACGATACCCGAAATTCGAAAAGTCGATATTCGATATTCGGTAATCAGATATCGGATATTGTATAGCCGATATTGGATATTGCATATTTGGATATCCGATATTCGATTTTCGAAAATTCGGTATTTAAAAACTCGATAACCGAAATTCGAAAAGTCGATATTCGGTAATCGGATATCGGATATTGGATATTGGATAGCTGATATTCGATATTGTATATTCGGATATTCGATGTTCGATTTTCGAAAATTCGGTATTTAAAAACTCGATACCGGAAATTCGAAAAGTCGATATTCGATATTCGGTAATCGGATACGGATATTCGATAGCCGATATTCGATATTGCATATTCGGATATCCGATATTCGATTTTCGAAAATTCGGTATTTAAAAACTCGATACTGGAAATTCGAAAAGTCGATATTCGATGTTCGGTAAACTGATATCGGATATTGGATAGCCGATATTCGATATTGCTTATTCGGATATCCGATATTCGAATTTCGAAAATTCGATATTAAAAAACTCGATACCCGAAATTCGAAAAGTCGATATTCGATATTCGGTAAACGGATATCGGATATAGGATAGCCGATATTCGATATTGCATATTCGGATATCCGATATTCGATTATCGAAAATTCGGTATTTAAAAACTCGATACCGGAAATTCTAAAAGTCGATATTCGATATTCGGTAAACGGATATCGGATATTGGATAGCCGATATTCGATATTGCATATTCGGATATCCGATGTTCGATTTTCGAAAATTCGGTATTTAAAAACTCGATACCGGAAATTCGAAAAGTCGATATTCGATATTCGGTAAACGGATATCGGATATTGGATAGCCGATATTCGATATTGCTTATTCGGATATCCGATATTCGAATTTCGAAAATTCGATATTAAAAAACTCGATACCCGAAATTCGAAAAGTCGATATTCGGTAATCGGATATCGGATATTGGATAGCTGATATTCGATATCGTATATTCGGATATCCGATGTTCGATTTTCGAAAATTCGGTATTTAAAAACTCGATACCGGAAATTCGAAAAGTCGATATTCGATATTCGGTAAACGGATATCGGATATTGGATAGCCGATATTCGATATTGCTTATTCGGATATCCGATATTCGAATTTCGAAAATTCGATATTAAAAAACACGATACCCGAAATTCGAAAAGTCGATATTCGATATTCGGTAAACGGATATCGGATATAGGATAGCCGATATTCGATATTGCATATTCGGATATCCGATATTCGATTTTCGAAAATTCGGTATTTAAAAACTCGATACCGGAAATTCGAAAAGTCGATATTCGATATTCGGTAATCAGATATCGGATATTGGATAGCCGATATTCGATATTGCTTATTCGGATATCCGATATTCGAATTTCGAAAATTCGATATTAAAAAACTCGATACCCGAAATTCGAAAAGTCGATATTCGATATTCGGTAATTGGATATCGGATATTGGATAGCCGATATTCGATATTGCTTAATCGGATATCCGATATTCGATTTTCGAAAATTCGGTATTTAAAAACTCGATACTGGAAATTCGAAAAGTCGATATTCGATATTCGGTAAACTGATATCGGATATTGGATAGCCGATATTCGATATTGCATATTCGGATATCCGATATTCGATTTTAGAAAATTCGGTATTAAAAAACTCGATACCGGAAATTCGAAAAGTCGATATTCGATATTCGGTAAACGGATATCGGATATTGGATAGCCGATATTCGATATTGCATATTCGGATATCCGATATTCGATTTTCGAAAATTCGGTATTAAAAAACTCGATACCGGAAATTCGAAAAGTTGATATTCGGTAATCGGATATCGGATATTGGATAGCCGATATTCGATATTGTATATTTGGATATCCGATATTCGATTTTCGAAAATTCGGTATTTAAAAACTCGATAACCGAAATTCGAAAAGTCGATATTCGGTAATCGGATATCGGATATTGGATAGCTGATATTCGATATTGTATATTCGGATATCCGATGTTCGATTTTCGAAAATTCGGTATTTAAAAACTCGATACTGGAAATTCGAAAAGTTGATATTCGATATTCGGTAAGCTGATATCGGATATTGGATAGCCGATATTCGATATTGCATATTCGGATATCCGATATTCGATTTTCGAAAATTCGGTATTTAAAAACTCGATACTGGAAATTCGAAAAGTCGATATTCGATATTCGGTAAACTGATATCGGATATTGGATAGCCGATATTCGATATTGTATATTTGGATATCCGATATTCGATTTTCGAAAATTCGATATTTGAAAACACGATACCCGAAATTCGAAAAGTCGATATTCGGTAATCGGATATCGGATATTGGATATTGGATAGCTGATATTCGATATTGTATATTCGGATATCCGATGTTCGATTTTCGAAAATTCGGTATTTAAAAACTCGATACTGGAAATTCGAAAAGTTGATATTCGATATTCGGTAAGCTGATATCGGATATTGGATAGCCGATATTCGATATTGCATATTCGGATATCCGATATTCGATTTTCGAAAATTCGGTATTTAAAAACTCGATACTGGAAATTCGAAAAGTCGATATTCGATATTCGGTAAACTGATATCGGATATTGGATAGCCGATATTCGATATTGCTTATTCGGATATCCGATATTCGAATTTCGAAAATTCGATATTAAAAAACTCGATACCCGAAATTCGAAAAGTCGATATTCGATATTCGGTAAACGGATATCGGATATAGGATAGCCGATATTCGATATTGCATATTCGGATATCCGATATTCGATTATCGAAAATTCGGTATTTAAAAACTCGATACCGGAAATTCTAAAAGTCGATATTCGATATTCGGTAAACGGATATCGGATATTGGATAGCCGATATTCGATATTGCTTATTCGGATATCCGATATTCGAATTTCGAAAATTCGATATTAAAAAACTCGATACCCAAAATTCGAAAAGTCGATATTCGGTAATCGGATATCGGATATTGGATAGCTGATATTCGATATTGTATATTCGGATATCCGATGTTCGATTTTCGAAAATTCGGTATTTAAAAACTCGATACCGGAAATTCGAAAAGTCGATATTCGATATTCGGTAAACGGATATCGGATATTGGATAGCCGATATTCGATATTGCTTATTCGGATATCCGATATTCGATTTTCGAAAATTCGGTATTTAAAAACTCGATACCGGAAATTCGAAAAGTCGATATTCGATATTCGGTAATCAGATATCGGATATTGGATAGCCGATATTCGATATTGCTTATTCGGATATCCGATATTCGAATTTCGAAAATTCGATATTAAAAAACTCGATACCCGAAATTCGAAAAGTCCATATTCGATATTCGGTAATTGGATATCGGATATTCGATAGCCTATATTCGATATGGCATATTAGGATATCCGATATTCGATTTTTGAAAATTCGGTATTTAAAAACTTGATACTGGAAATTCGAAAAGTTGATATTCGATATTCGGTAAACTGATATCGGATATTGGATAGCCGATATTCGATATTGCATATTCGGATATCCGATATTCGATATTGCTTATTCGGATATCCGATATTCGAATTTCGAAAATTCGATATTAAAAAACTCGATACCCGAAATTCGAAAAGTCGATATTCGATATTCGGTAAACGGATATCGGATATAGGATAGCCGATATTCGATATTGCATATTCGGATATCCGATATTCGATTATCGAAAATTCGGTATTTAAAAACTCGATACCGGAAATTCTAAAAGTCGATATTCGATATTCGGTAAACGGATATCGGATATTGGATAGCCGATATTCGATATTGCATATTCGGATATCCGATGTTCGATTTTCGAAAATTCGGTATTTAAAAACTCGATACCGGAAATTCGAAAAGTCGATATTCGATATTCGGTAAACGGATATCGGATATTGGATAGCCGATATTCGATATTGCTTATTCGGATATCCGATATTCGAATTTCGAAAATTCGATATTAAAAAACTCGATACCCGAAATTCGAAAAGTCGATATTCGGTAATCGGATATCGGATATTGGATAGCTGATATTCGATATCGTATATTCGGATATCCGATGTTCGATTTTCGAAAATTCGGTATTTAAAAACTCGATACCGGAAATTCGAAAAGTCGATATTCGATATTCGGTAAACGGATATCGGATATTGGATAGCCGATATTCGATATTGCTTATTCGGATATCCGATATTCGAATTTCGAAAATTCGATATTAAAAAACACGATACCCGAAATTCGAAAAGTCGATATTCGATATTCGGTAAACGGATATCGGATATAGGATAGCCGATATTCGATATTGCATATTCGGATATCCGATATTCGATTTTCGAAAATTCGGTATTTAAAAACTCGATACCGGAAATTCGAAAAGTCGATATTCGATATTCGGTAATCAGATATCGGATATTGGATAGCCGATATTCGATATTGCTTATTCGGATATCCGATATTCGAATTTCGAAAATTCGATATTAAAAAACTCGATACCCGAAATTCGAAAAGTCGATATTCGATATTCGGTAATTGGATATCGGATATTGGATAGCCGATATTCGATATTGCTTAATCGGATATCCGATATTCGATTTTCGAAAATTCGGTATTTAAAAACTCGATACTGGAAATTCGAAAAGTCGATATTCGATATTCGGTAAACTGATATCGGATATTGGATAGCCGATATTCGATATTGCATATTCGGATATCCGATATTCGATTTTAGAAAATTCGGTATTAAAAAACTCGATACCGGAAATTCGAAAAGTCGATATTCGATATTCGGTAAACGGATATCGGATATTGGATAGCCGATATTCGATATTGCATATTCGGATATCCGATATTCGATTTTCGAAAATTCGGTATTAAAAAACTCGATACCGGAAATTCGAAAAGTTGATATTCGGTAATCGGATATCGGATATTGGATAGCCGATATTCGATATTGTATATTTGGATATCCGATATTCGATTTTCGAAAATTCGGTATTTAAAAACTCGATAACCGAAATTCGAAAAGTCGATATTCGGTAATCGGATATCGGATATTGGATAGCTGATATTCGATATTGTATATTCGGATATCCGATGTTCGATTTTCGAAAATTCGGTATTTAAAAACTCGATACTGGAAATTCGAAAAGTTGATATTCGATATTCGGTAAGCTGATATCGGATATTGGATAGCCGATATTCGATATTGCATATTCGGATATCCGATATTCGATTTTCGAAAATTCGGTATTTAAAAACTCGATACTGGAAATTCGAAAAGTCGATATTCGATATTCGGTAAACTGATATCGGATATTGGATAGCCGATATTCGATATTGTATATTTGGATATCCGATATTCGATTTTCGAAAATTCGATATTTGAAAACACGATACCCGAAATTCGAAAAGTCGATATTCGGTAATCGGATATCGGATATTGGATATTGGATAGCTGATATTCGATATTGTATATTCGGATATCCGATGTTCGATTTTCGAAAATTCGGTATTTAAAAACTCGATACTGGAAATTCGAAAAGTTGATATTCGATATTCGGTAAGCTGATATCGGATATTGGATAGCCGATATTCGATATTGCATATTCGGATATCCGATATTCGATTTTCGAAAATTCGGTATTTAAAAACTCGATACTGGAAATTCGAAAAGTCGATATTCGATATTCGGTAAACTGATATCGGATATTGGATAGCCGATATTCGATATTGCTTATTCGGATATCCGATATTCGAATTTCGAAAATTCGATATTAAAAAACTCGATACCCGAAATTCGAAAAGTCGATATTCGATATTCGGTAAACGGATATCGGATATAGGATAGCCGATATTCGATATTGCATATTCGGATATCCGATATTCGATTATCGAAAATTCGGTATTTAAAAACTCGATACCGGAAATTCTAAAAGTCGATATTCGATATTCGGTAAACGGATATCGGATATTGGATAGCCGATATTCGATATTGCATATTCGGATATCCGATGTTCGATTTTCGAAAATTCGGTATTTAAAAACTCGATACCGGAAATTCGAAAAGTCGATATTCGATATTCGGTAAACGGATATCGGATATTGGATAGCCGATATTCGATATTGCTTATTCGGATATCCGATATTCGAATTTCGAAAATTCGATATTAAAAAACTCGATACCCAAAATTCGAAAAGTCGATATTCGGTAATCGGATATCGGATATTGGATAGCTGATATTCGATATTGTATATTCGGATATCCGATGTTCGATTTTCGAAAATTCGGTATTTAAAAACTCGATACCGGAAATTCGAAAAGTCGATATTCGATATTCGGTAAACGGATATCGGATATTGGATAGCCGATATTCGATATTGCTTATTCGGATATCCGATATTCGAATTTCGAAAATTCGATATTAAAAAACTCGATACCCGAAATTCGAAAAGTCGATATTCGGTAAACGGATATCGGATATTGGATAGCCGATATTCGATATTGCATATTCGGATATCCGATATTCGATTTTCGAAAATTCGGTATTAAAAAACTCGATACCGGAAATTCGAAAAGTCGATATTCGATATTCGGTAAACGGATATCGGATATTGGATAGCCGATATTCGATATTGCATATTCGGATATCCGATATTCGATTTTCGAAAATTCGGTATTAAAAAACTCGATACCGGAAATTCGAAAAGTTGATATTCGGTAATCGGATATCGGATATTGGATAGCCGATATTCGATATTGTATATTTGGATATCCGATATTCGATTTTCGAAAATTCGGTATTTAAAAACTCGATAACCGAAATTCGAAAAGTCGATATTCGGTAATCGGATATCGGATATTGGATAGCTGATATTCGATATGGCATATTAGGATATCCGATATTCGATTTTTGAAAATTCGGTATTAAAAAACTCGATACCCGAAATTCGAAAAGTCCATATTCGATATTCGGTAATTGGATATCGGATATTCGATAGCCTATATTCGATATGGCATATTAGGATATCCGATATTCGATTTTTGAAAATTCGGTATTTAAAAACTTGATACTGGAAATTCGAAAAGTTGATATTCGATATTCGGTAAACTGATATCGGATATTGGATAGCCGATATTCGATATTGCATATTCGGATATCCGATATTCGATTTTCGAAAATTCGGTATTAAAAAACTCGATACCGGAAATTCGAAAAGTTGATATTCGGTAATCGGATATCGGATATTGGATAGCCGATATTCGATATTGTATATTTGGATATCCGATATTCGATTTTCGAAAATTCGATATTTGAAAACACGATACCCGAAATTCGAAAAGTCGATATTCGATATTCGGTAATCAGATATCGGATATTGTATAGCCGATATTGGATATTGCATATTTGGATATCCGATATTCGATTTTCGAAAATTCGGTATTTAAAAACTCGATAACCGAAATTCGAAAAGTCGATATTCGGTAATCGGATATCGGATATTGGATATTGGATAGCTGATATTCGATATTGTATATTCGGATATTCGATGTTCGATTTTCGAAAATTCGGTATTTAAAAACTCGATACCGGAAATTCGAAAAGTCGATATTCGATATTCGGTAATCGGATATCGGATATTGGATATTGGATAGCTGATATTCGATATTGCATATTCAGATATCCGATATTCGATTTTCGAAAATTCGGTATTTAAAAAACTCGATACCGGAAATTCGAAAAGTCGATATTCGATATTCGGTAATCGGATACGGATATTCGATAGCCGATATTCGATATTGCATATTCGGATATCCGATATTCGATTTTCGAAAATTCGGTATTTAAAAACTCGATACTGGAAATTCGAAAAGTCGATATTCGATATTCGGTAAACTGATATCGGATATTGGATAGCCGATATTCGATATTGCTTATTCGGATATCCGATATTCGAATTTCGAAAATTCGATATTAAAAAACTCGATACCCGAAATTCGAAAAGTCGATATTCGATATTCGGTAAACGGATATCGGATATAGGATAGCCGATATTCGATATTGCATATTCGGATATCCGATATTCGATTATCGAAAATTCGGTATTTAAAAACTCGATACCGGAAATTCTAAAAGTCGATATTCGATATTCGGTAAACGGATATCGGATATTGGATAGCCGATATTCGATATTGCATATTCGGATATCCGATGTTCGATTTTCGAAAATTCGGTATTTAAAAACTCGATACCGGAAATTCGAAAAGTCGATATTCGATATTCGGTAAACGGATATCGGATATTGGATAGCCGATATTCGATATTGCTTATTCGGATATCCGATATTCGAATTTCGAAAATTCGATATTAAAAAACTCGATACCCGAAATTCGAAAAGTCGATATTCGGTAATCGGATATCGGATATTGGATAGCTGATATTCGATATCGTATATTCGGATATCCGATGTTCGATTTTCGAAAATTCGGTATTTAAAAACTCGATACCGGAAATTCGAAAAGTCGATATTCGATATTCGGTAAACGGATATCGGATATTGGATAGCCGATATTCGATATTGCTTATTCGGATATCCGATATTCGAATTTCGAAAATTCGATATTAAAAAACACGATACCCGAAATTCGAAAAGTCGATATTCGATATTCGGTAAACGGATATCGGATATAGGATAGCCGATATTCGATATTGCATATTCGGATATCCGATATTCGATTATCGAAAATTCGGTATTTAAAAACTCGATACCGGAAATTCTAAAAGTCGATATTCGGTAAACGGATATCGGATATTGGATAGCCGATATTCGATATTGCATATTCGGATATCCGATATTCGATTTTCGAAAATTCGGTATTTAAAAACTCGATACTGGAAATTCGAAAAGTCGATATTCGATATTCGGTAAACTGATATCGGATATTGGATAGCCGATATTCGATATTGCTTATTCGGATATCCGATATTCGAATTTCGAAAATTCGATATTAAAAAACTCGATACCCGAAATTCGAAAAGTCGATATTCGATATTCGGTAAACGGATATCGGATATAGGATAGCCGATATTCGATATTGCATATTCGGATATCCGATATTCGATTATCGAAAATTCGGTATTTAAAAACTCGATACCGGAAATTCTAAAAGTCGATATTCGATATTCGGTAAACGGATATCGGATATTGGATAGCCGATATTCGATATTGCATATTCGGATATCCGATGTTCGATTTTCGAAAATTCGGTATTTAAAAACTCGATACCGGAAATTCGAAAAGTCGATATTCGATATTCGGTAAACGGATATCGGATATTGGATAGCCGATATTCGATATTGCTTATTCGGATATCCGATATTCGAATTTCGAAAATTCGATATTAAAAAACTCGATACCCGAAATTCGAAAAGTCGATATTCGGTAATCGGATATCGGATATTGGATAGCTGATATTCGATATCGTATATTCGGATATCCGATGTTCGATTTTCGAAAATTCGGTATTTAAAAACTCGATACCGGAAATTCGAAAAGTCGATATTCGATATTCGGTAAACGGATATCGGATATTGGATAGCCGATATTCGATATTGCTTATTCGGATATCCGATATTCGAATTTCGAAAATTCGATATTAAAAAACACGATACCCGAAATTCGAAAAGTCGATATTCGATATTCGGTAAACGGATATCGGATATAGGATAGCCGATATTCGATATTGCATATTCGGATATCCGATATTCGATTATCGAAAATTCGGTATTTAAAAACTCGATACCGGAAATTCTAAAAGTCGATATTCGGTAAACGGATATCGGATATTGGATAGCCGATATTCGATATTGCATATTCGGATATCCGATATTCGATTTTCGAAAATTCGGTATTTAAAAACTCGATACCGGAAATTCGAAAAGTCGATATTCGATATTCGGTAATCAGATATCGGATATTGGATAGCCGATATTCGATATTGCTTATTCGGATATCCGATATTCGAATTTCGAAAATTCGATATTAAAAAACTCGATACCCGAAATTCGAAAAGTCGATATTCGATATTCGGTAATTGGATATCGGATATTGGATAGCCGATATTCGATATTGCTTAATCGGATATCCGATATTCGATTTTCGAAAATTCGGTATTAAAAAACTCGATACCGGAAATTCGAAAAGTTGATATTCGGTAATCGGATATCGGATATTGGATAGCCGATATTCGATATTGTATATTTGGATATCCGATATTCGATTTTCGAAAATTCGATATTTGAAATCACGATACCCGAAATTCGAAAAGTCGATATTCGATATTCGGTAATCAGATATCGGATATTGTATAGCCGATATTCGATATTGAATATTCGGATATCCGATATTCGATTTTCGAAAATTCGATATTTAAAAACTCGATACCGGAAATTCGAAAAGTCGATATTCGATATTCGGTAATCGGATATCGGATATTCGATAGCCGATATTCGATATGGCATATTCGGATATCCGATATTCGATTTTTGAAAATTCGGTATTTAAAAACTCGATACCGGAAATTCTAAAAGTCGATATTCGATATTCGGTAAACGGATATCGGATATTGGATAGCCGATATTCGATATTGCATATTCGGATATCCGATATTCGATTTTAGAAAATTCGGTATTAAAAAACTCGATACCGGAAATTCGAAAAGTCGATATTCGATATTCGGTAAACGGATATCGGATATTGGATAGCCGATATTCGATATTGCATATTCGGATATCCGATATTCGATTTTCGAAAATTCGGTATTAAAAAACTCGATACCGGAAATTCGAAAAGTTGATATTCGGTAATCGGATATCGGATATTGGATAGCCGATATTCGATATTGTATATTTGGATATCCGATATTCGATTTTCGAAAATTCGGTATTTAAAAACTCGATAACCGAAATTCGAAAAGTCGATATTCGGTAATCGGATATCGGATATTGGATAGCTGATATTCGATATTGTATATTCGGATATCCGATGTTCGATTTTCGAAAATTCGGTATTTAAAAACTCGATACTGGAAATTCGAAAAGTTGATATTCGATATTCGGTAAGCTGATATCGGATATTGGATAGCCGATATTCGATATTGCATATTCGGATATCCGATATTCGATTTTCGAAAATTCGGTATTTAAAAACTCGATACTGGAAATTCGAAAAGTCGATATTCGATATTCGGTAAACTGATATCGGATATTGGATAGCCGATATTCGATATTGTATATTTGGATATCCGATATTCGATTTTCGAAAATTCGATATTTGAAAACACGATACCCGAAATTCGAAAAGTCGATATTCGGTAATCGGATATCGGATATTGGATATTGGATAGCTGATATTCGATATTGTATATTCGGATATCCGATGTTCGATTTTCGAAAATTCGGTATTTAAAAACTCGATACTGGAAATTCGAAAAGTTGATATTCGATATTCGGTAAGCTGATATCGGATATTGGATAGCCGATATTCGATATTGCATATTCGGATATCCGATATTCGATTTTCGAAAATTCGGTATTTAAAAACTCGATACTGGAAATTCGAAAAGTCGATATTCGATATTCGGTAAACTGATATCGGATATTGGATAGCCGATATTCGATATTGCTTATTCGGATATCCGATATTCGAATTTCGAAAATTCGATATTAAAAAACTCGATACCCGAAATTCGAAAAGTCGATATTCGATATTCGGTAAACGGATATCGGATATAGGATAGCCGATATTCGATATTGCATATTCGGATATCCGATATTCGATTATCGAAAATTCGGTATTTAAAAACTCGATACCGGAAATTCTAAAAGTCGATATTCGATATTCGGTAAACGGATATCGGATATTGGATAGCCGATATTCGATATTGCATATTCGGATATCCGATGTTCGATTTTCGAAAATTCGGTATTTAAAAACTCGATACCGGAAATTCGAAAAGTCGATATTCGATATTCGGTAAACGGATATCGGATATTGGATAGCCGATATTCGATATTGCTTATTCGGATATCCGATATTCGAATTTCGAAAATTCGATATTAAAAAACTCGATACCCAAAATTCGAAAAGTCGATATTCGGTAATCGGATATCGGATATTGGATAGCTGATATTCGATATTGTATATTCGGATATCCGATGTTCGATTTTCGAAAATTCGGTATTTAAAAACTCGATACCGGAAATTCGAAAAGTCGATATTCGATATTCGGTAAACGGATATCGGATATTGGATAGCCGATATTCGATATTGCTTATTCGGATATCCGATATTCGAATTTCGAAAATTCGATATTAAAAAACTCGATACCCGAAATTCGAAAAGTCGATATTCGGTAAACGGATATCGGATATTGGATAGCCGATATTCGATATTGCATATTCGGATATCCGATATTCGATTTTCGAAAATTCGGTATTTAAAAACTCGATACCGGAAATTCGAAAAGTCGATATTCGATATTCGGTAATCAGATATCGGATATTGGATAGCCGATATTCGATATTGCTTATTCGGATATCCGATATTCGAATTTCGAAAATTCGATATTAAAAAACTCGATACCCGAAATTCGAAAAGTCCATATTCGATATTCGGTAATTGGATATCGGATATTCGATAGCCTATATTCGATATGGCATATTAGGATATCCGATATTCGATTTTTGAAAATTCGGTATTTAAAAACTTGATACTGGAAATTCGAAAAGTTGATATTCGATATTCGGTAAACTGATATCGGATATTGGATAGCCGATATTCGATATTGCATATTCGGATATCCGATATTCGATTTTCGAAAATTCGGTATTAAAAAACTCGATACCGGAAATTCGAAAAGTTGATATTCGGTAATCGGATATCGGATATTGGATAGCCGATATTCGATATTGTATATTTGGATATCCGATATTCGATTTTCGAAAATTCGATATTTGAAAACACGATACCCGAAATTCGAAAAGTCGATATTCGATATTCGGTAATCAGATATCGGATATTGTATAGCCGATATTGGATATTGCATATTTGGATATCCGATATTCGATTTTCGAAAATTCGGTATTTAAAAACTCGATAACCGAAATTCGAAAAGTCGATATTCGGTAATCGGATATCGGATATTGGATATTGGATAGCTGATATTCGATATTGTATATTCGGATATTCGATGTTCGATTTTCGAAAATTCGGTATTTAAAAACTCGATACCGGAAATTCGAAAAGTCGATATTCGATATTCGGTAATCGGATATCGGATATTGGATATTGGATAGCTGATATTCGATATTGCATATTCAGATATCCGATATTCGATTTTCGAAAATTCGGTATTTAAAAAACTCGATACCGGAAATTCGAAAAGTCGATATTCGATATTCGGTAATCGGATACGGATATTCGATAGCCGATATTCGATATTGCATATTCGGATATCCGATATTCGATTTTCGAAAATTCGGTATTTAAAAACTCGATACTGGAAATTCGAAAAGTCGATATTCGACATTCGGTAATCGGATATCGGATATTCGATAGCCGATATTCGATATGGCATATTCGGATATCCGATATTCGATTTTCGAAAAATCGGCATTTAAAAACTCGATACTGGAAATTCGAAAAGTCGATATTCGATATTCGGTAAACTGATATCGGATATCGTATAGCCGATATTCGATATTGGATATTTGGATATCCGATATTCGATTTTCGAAAATTCGGTATTTAAAAACTCGATACCGGAAATTCGAAAAGTCGATATTCGATATTCGATATTCGGTAATCGGATATCGGATATTCGATAGCCGATATTCGATATTGCATATTCGGATATCCGATATTCGATTTTCGAAAATTCGGTATTTAAAAACTCGATACTGGAAATTCGAAAAGTCGATATTCGATATTCGGTAAACTGATATCGGATATTGGATAGCCGATATTCGATATTGCATATTCGGATATCCGATATTCGATTTTAGAAAATTCGGTATTAAAAAACTCGATACCGGAAATTCGAAAAGTTGATATTCGGTAATCGGATATCGGATATTGGATAGCCGATATTCGATATTGTATATTTGGATATCCGATATTCGATTTTCGAAAATTCGATATTTGAAAACACGATACCCGAAATTCGAAAAGTCGATATTCGATATTCGGTAATCAGATATCGGATATTGTATAGCCGATATTCGATATTGCATATTTGGATATCCGATATTCGATTTTCGAAAATTCGGTATTTAAAAACTCGATAACCGAAATTCGAAAAGTCGATATTCGGTAATCGGATATCGGATATTGGATATTGGATAGCTGATATTCGATATTGTATATTCGGATATCCGATGTTCGATTTTCGAAAATTCGGTATTTAAAAACTCGATACTGGAAATTCGAAAAGTTGATATTCGATATTCGGTAAGCTGATATCGGATATTGGATAGCCGATATTCGATATTGCATATTCGGATATCCGATATTCGATTTTCGAAAATTCGATATTTAAAAACTCGATACCGGAAATTCGAAAAGTCGATATTCGATATTCGGTAATCAGATATCGGATATTGTATAGCCGATATTCGATATTGCATATTTGGATATCCGATATTCGATTTTCGAAAATTCGGTATTTAAAAACTCGATACCGGAAATTCGAAAAGTCGATATTCGATATTCGGTAATCGGATATCGGATATTCGATAGCCGATATTCGATATGGCATATTCGGATATCCGATATTCGATTTTCGAAAAATCGGCATTTAAAAACTCGATACCGGAAATTCTAAAAGTCGATATTCGATATTTGGTAAACGGATATCGGATATTGGATAGCCGATATTCGATATGGCATATTCGGATATCCGATATTCGATTTTTGAAAATTCGGTATTTAAAAACTCGATACCGGAAATTCGAAAAGTCGATATTCGATATTCGGTAAACGGATATCGGATATTGGATAGCCGATATTCGATTTTGCTTATTCAGATATCCGATATTCGAATTTCGAAAATTCGGTATTTAAAAACTCGATACCGGAAATTCTAAAAGTCGATATTCGATATTCGGTAAACGGATATCGGATATTGGATAGCCGATATTCGATATTGCATATTCGGATATCCGATATTCGATTTTCGAAAATTCGGTATTAAAAAACTCGATACCGGAAATTCGAAAAGTCGATATTCGATATTCGGTAAACGGATATCGGATATTGGATAGCCGATATTCGATATTGCATATTCGGATATCCGATATTCTATTTTCGAAAATTCGATATTTAAAAGCTCGATACCCGAAATTCGAAAAGTCGATATTCGATATTCGGTAATTGGATATCGGATATTCGATAGCCGATATTCGATATGGCATATTCGGATATCCGATATTCGATTTTTGAAAATTCGGTATTTAAAAACTCGATACCGGAAATTCGAAAAGTCGATATTCGATATTCGGTAAACGGATATCGGATATTGGATAGCCGATATTCGATATTGCTTATTCGGATATCCGATATTCGAATTTCGAAAATTCGATATTAAAAAACTCGATACCCGAAATTCGAAAAGTCGATATTCGATATTCGGTAAACGGATATCGGATATAGGATAGCCGATATTCGATATTGCATATTCGGATATCCGATATTCGATTATCGAAAATTCGGTATTTAAAAACTCGATACCGGAAATTCTAAAAGTCGATATTCGATATTCGGTAAACGGATATCGGATATTGGATAGCCGATATTCGATATTGCATATTCGGATATCCGATATTCGATTTTCGAAAATTCGGTATTTAAAAACTCGATACCGGAAATTCGAAAAGTCGATATTCGATATTCGGTAATCAGATATCGGATATTGGATAGCCGATATTCGATATTGCTTATTCGGATATCCGATATTCGAATTTCGAAAATTCGATATTAAAAAAACTCGATACCCGAAATTCGAAAAGTCGATATTCGATATTCGGTAATTGGATATCGGATATTGGATAGCCGATATTCGATATTGCTTAATCGGATATCCGATATTCGATTTTTGAAAATTCGGTATTTAAAAACTCGATACTGGAAATTCGAAAAGTCGATATTCGATATTCGGTAAACTGATATCGGATATTGGATAGCCGATATTCGATATTGCATATTCGGATATCCGATATTCGATTTTCGAAAATTCGATATTTGAAAACACGATACCCGAAATTCGAAAAGTCGATATTCGATATTCGGTAATCAGATATCGGATATTGTATAGCCGATATTCGATATTGCATATTTGGATATCCGATATTCGATTTTCGAAAATTCGGTATTTAAAAACTCGATAACCGAAATTCGAAAAGTCGATATTCGATATTCGGTAATTGGATATCGGATATTCGATAGCCGATATTCGATATGGCATATTCGGATATCCGATATTCGATTTTCGAAAATTCGGTATTTAAAAACTCGATACTGGAAATTCGAAAAGTCGATATTCGATATTCGGTAAACTGATATCGGATATTGGATAGCCGATATTCGATATTGCATATTCGGATATCCGATATTCGATTTTCGAAAATTCGATATTTGAAAACACGATACCCGAAATTCGAAAAGTCGATATTCGATATTCGGTAATCAGATATCGGATATTGTATAGCCGATATTCGATATTGCATATTTGGATATCCGATATTCGATTTTCGAAAATTCGGTATTTGAAAACACGATACCCGAAATTCGAAAAGTCGATATTCGATATTCGGTAATCAGATATCGGATATTGTATAGCCGATATTCGATATTGCATATTTGGATATCCGATATTCGATTTTCGAAAATTCGGTATTTAAAAACTCGATAACCGAAATTCGAAAAGTCGATATTCGATATTCGGTAATTGGATATCGGATATTCGATAGCCGATATTCGATATGGCATATTCGGATATCCGATATTCGATTTTCGAAAATTCGGTATTTAAAAACTCGATACTGGAAATTCGAAAAGTCGATATTCGATATTCGGTAAACTGATATCGGATATTGGATAGCCGATATTCGATATTGCATATTCGGATATCCGATATTCGATTTTCGAAAATTCGATATTTGAAAACACGATACCCGAAATTCGAAAAGTCGATATTCGATATTCGGTAATCAGATATCGGATATTGTATAGCCGATATCCGATATTGCATATTTGGATATCCGATATTCGATTTTCGAAAATTCGGTATTTAAAACCCAATAACCGAAATTCGAAAAGTCGATATTCGGTAATCGGATATTGGATAGCAGATATTCGATATTGTATATTTGGATATCCGATATTCGATTTTCGAAAATTCGATATTTGAAAACTCGATACCGGAAATTCGAAAAGTCGATATTCGATATTCGGTAAACTGATATCGGATATTGGATAGCCGATATTCGATATTGCATATTCGGATATCCGATATTCGATTTTCGAAAATTCGGTATTAAAAAACTCGATACCGGAAATTCGAAAAGTTGATATTCGGTAATCGGATATCGGATATTGGATAGCCTGTTAGTTTATATAAAAATAAGTATGTATACGTAAAGCCATTTACTGTTGTACTCTTTAGTGTTCTGTGACACGTTCTATGATTTTGAATAAATCTTGTTTCCGTTTAAAGTCAAATGCAAGCATGTCGTTTTATTAGGTTATGGGCCCAGAATTATGGCTCTTAGGTTTTTCTAGCTAATTATCGCGAAGTTTTAAATTATCAGTAATAATAAATCGCAGTAGGATAATTAGATCAGCTAGCATAGGCGCTCAAATAATTTTTGGATTTTTGCAAGAGTGCAAATTCAAAAATGGCGAACTACATTATAAATGTGCCGAAGTTACGAGGCAGAGAAAATTTCAGCGAATGGGTATTTGCAGCGGAAAACTTTTTAATCCTAGAAGGAATGATGAAATGCATCAAACCTGGGGAAGATGTTACCAAGTTTGCCGAGGATGATGCAAAAACAAAAGCGAAGCTGATTCTCACGATAGACTCCTCATTGTATGTGCACATTAGAAATGTTTCTACGACCAGGGAATTATGGGAGAAGCTAAAGGCATTATTTGACGATTCCGGATTTCAAAGAAGAATAAGCTTATTACGAAATTTAATTTCCATAAGATTCGAAAATTGTGTTTCGATGATTGCTTATGTGACACAAATTATAGAAACAGGGCAGAAGCTGTGTAATACTGGATTCCAGATAAATGACGAGTGGATTGGTTCTTTGTTGCTGGCGGGTCTACCTGAAAAATATGCCCCCATGATAATGGCCATTGAACATTCGGGAATTCATATTACAACAGACGCCATAAAAAGTAAGCTACTTGATATGGAATCAGGAAACGGAACGAACGGAATGAACGATGAATCGAACGGCGCTTTGGCCAGTGGTTTTAAAGGTTGGCAACACTCATCGACGGCCAGAAAGTCTATGGTTAGCAAAAATAACAATCATGGCGGCCAAAATGGAACGACATTGTCAACAAAGGCGAAGAAAGAAATTAAATGTTATCGATGCAAGCAGATAGGTCATTATAAGTCACAATGTACGGCTGAAGTATCGAATAACAAAGGAAATGAACGTAAACAAAGCAATGTGTTCAGTGCGGTCTTTCTAAGCGGAAACTTTAATAACCAAGAGTGGTATGTTGATTCTGGCGCCAGCGTTCACTTGACGCCAAATAAACAATGGCTCGATAATATTTCTTACGAAAAAGAAGGTCAGACTATTATAGTAGCCGACAAAACAAAAGTGCCGATTGCGTGTTCCGGCGATATAAAAATTACTACCAAAGTAAATGATTGCAGTTTTGATGTGGACATAAAAGATGTGTTTTGTGTACCGGAATTGACAACTAACCTATTATCAGTTAGTCAATTAATTCACAAAGGGAATAAAGTTGTATTTACTGCAAACGCCTGTGAAATATATAACCAGAAGGGTACAAAGGTAGCTTATGCATTATTGAACAATGGAGTTTATAAGCTACAACTTCAAGAAAATATGTCTGCAGCAGCAATCATATCTGGTGAGCTCTGGCATCGCAGGATGGGACATGTAAACAGTGACTGTCTTAATAAAATGCAGAATGCAGTTGAGGGATTAACCTTGAAGGAGAAAGTTGACATTACAAAGTCTACCTGCTCCGTGTGCTGCGAAGGTAAGCAGACTAGATTACCTTTTACACATGTTGGTAAGAGAAGTACAGAGGTGTTGAATATTATTCACACAGATATCTGTGGTCCTATGGAGTGCGATTCTATTGGAGGTTCTAAATATTTCATTTTATTTATTGATGATTTCAGCAGAATGACAGCTGTTTATTTTCTGAAAAACAAAAGTGATGCTTTGAAGAGTTTCAAAGACTATAAAGCGTTAGTTGAAAATCAGACAAATAAAACGATAAGAATTATTAGAAGCGACAATGGAAGAGAATTTTGCAATGCTGAGTTTGATGATTACTTAAAGAAAATGGGAATAGTTCATCAAACAACATGTCCATATACCCCGGAACAAAATGGACTATGTGAGCGGATGAACAGAACCTTAGTCGAGAAAGCAAGGTGCATGCTTTTTGATGCACAGTTAAGCAAGGAGTTCTGGGCTGAAGCTACAAACACAGCAGTATATTTGCATAATCGCACAGGATTGTCCATATTGCAAGGAAAAACACCTTATGAACTGTGGCATTGTGTCAAGCCTGACATAAGTCATTTGAGAGTTTTTGGAAGCGTGGTAATGGTACACATAGCTAAAGAAAAGAGAAGAAAATGGGATAAAAAAGCTCATAAATGTATCCTAGTGGGCTATGCTGATGCAAGCAAAGGCTACAGAGTGTATGATCCAGCTAAGAAAGTGATAACAATTAGTCGAGATGTGATAATTGTTGAGAAAGAAAACACTACAATAACAGTGACAGAAAAGGAAACAGTTAAAGATACAGACCAGCCATCTTCAGTGGGGGAGAATGATACTCTCACATCAAATGAAAATTCTACAGATGACTCTGACTCTGAGTACATACCCAGTGAGTATGAAGATGGAGAAGAGAATTTAGAGGAAACTGTGACAACCACAAGGGAAGTAAGAAACAGAAGACAACCCGATAGATATGGTTTCAGTAGCCAAAGAAATGCCTGTCCTCAAGAAGCTGGAGTTTTAACATTGAAGGAGGCATTGGCTGGACATGAGAAACAGTATTGGCTTGAAGCAATTAAAGAAGAACTTCAATGTTTTGAAGATAATCAAGCATGGGAGTTAGTTGATGCTCCAAAAAGTGGTTGTGTGGTTCAGTGTAAATGGGTTCTAAAGAAAAAGTTTGATGTGGATGGTAAAGTTATATATCGTGCGCGTTTAGTGGCAAAAGGTTTCACTCAGAGATATGGTGTGGACTACAATGAAACATTCTCTCCAGTGGTCAGGTATTCTACTTTAAGATTATTGTTTGCCTTGTCTGTAAAATTAGATTTTAAAACAACACACTTAGATGTAAAAACAGCTTTTTTAAATGGACATCTTGAAGAAGAAATTTTTATGCAAAAACCAGATTGTATTGGTGATTTTAATGATGGTAAAGTCTTAAAATTGAAAAAGGCCATTTACGGGTTAAAACAATCTTCAAGAATGTGGTATAAAAAGGTTGATGACTGTTTGTGTAGCATTGGTTATGTAAAATCTAAATATGAACCTTGTTTGTTTATTAAGAGAAACAAGAAGTGTTTAACAGTAATTGCATTGTATGTGGACGATTTCTTCATATTTTCTAATGATTGTAATGAAGTAACATACTTGAAAGAGTCTTTAGGAAACAATTTCAAAATGAAAGACTTAGGTACTATAAAACAATGTTTGGGTATGCGAGTTGTGTGCAATCAGAACTTTGTAACATTAGACCAAGAGGGTTATATAGACCAGTTGTTAGGTAAATTTAATATGTTGGATTGTCACACATCAAATACACCAATGGAATGTAAACTGAATCTCAGCATAGGTAACAAATGTGATATTAGTTTACCATATCAATGCCTGATAGGTAGTTTGATGTATTTGTCAGTTTTAACTCGTCCAGATATATCATATTCAGTTAGTTATATGAGCCAATTTAATAATTGTTTTACTAAAGAACATTGGCAGCATGCAAAAAGAATTTTGAGATATTTAAAGAAGACAAAACATTATGTTTTAAAATATGACTCGAAACTTAACTCTGAAATAATTGGTTATGTTGATGCCGATTGGGGTAGTGATGTTATTAGTAGGCGGTCATATACAGGTTATGTGTTTCAACTATCAGGTGCTGCAATATCTTGGGAAAGCAGAAAACAAAAGGTTGTTGCACTCTCTAGTACAGAGGCAGAGTATATAGGGATCTCAGAATGTTGTAAAGAGGCTATTTACCTTCGAAACTTGCAATGTGAAATAACTGACAGTTTATATACTATTATGCTGTACAATGACAACCAAAGTGCACAAAAAATTTTGTGTAATCCTGTTTTCCATAATAAATCTAAGCATATAGATATTAGGTATCATTTTTGTAAAGATATTGTTGCTCAGAAGTTGGTTAATGTTCAGTACCTATGTACAGCTGATATGCCAGCTGATTTGCTTACAAAAAGTTTAAGTTCAATTAAGCATAAAGCTTTTATGAATGCTATTGGCTTAGTTGAAAAATAATTTGGGTTATTTTTATATAGTGGGGGTGTGAGTTTATATAAAAATAAGTATGTATACGTAAAGCCATTTACTGTTGTACTCTTTAGTGTTCTGTGACACGTTCTATGATTTTGAATAAATCTTGTTTCCGTTTAAAGTCAAATGCAAGCATGTCGTTTTATTATAGCCGATATTCGATATTGTATATTTGGATATCCGATATTCGATTTTCGAAAATTCGATATTTGAAAACACGATACCCGAAATTCGAAAAGTCGATATTCGATATTCGGTAATCAGATATCGGATATTGTATAGCCGATATTCGATATTGCATATTTGGATATCCGATATTCGATTTTCGAAAATTCGGTATTTAAAAACTCGATAACCGAAATTCGAAAAGTCGATATTCGGTAATCGGATATCGGATATTGGATATTGGATAGCTGATATTCGATATTGTATATTCGGATATCCGATGTTCGATTTTCGAAAATTCGGTATTTAAAAACTCGATACTGGAAATTCGAAAAGTCGATATTCGATATTCGGTAAACGGATATCGGATATTGGATAGCCGATATTCGATATTGCTTATTCGGATATCCGATATTCGAATTTCGAAAATTCGATATTAAAAAACTCGATACCCGAAATTCGAAAAGTCGATATTCGGTAAACGGATATCGGATATTGGATAGCCGATATTCGATATTGCATATTCGGATATCCGATATTCGATTTTCGAAAATTCGGTATTTAAAAACTCGATACCGGAAATTCTAAAAGTCGATATTCGGTAAACGGATATCGGATATTGGATAGCCGATATTCGATATTGCATATTCGGATATCCGATATTCGATTTTCGAAAATTCGGTATTTAAAAACTCGATACCGGAAATTCGAAAAGTCGATATTCGATATTCGGTAATCAGATATCGGATATTGGATAGCCGATATTCGATATTGCTTATTCATTTTATTTATTGATGATTTCAGCAGAATGACAGCTGTTTATTTTCTGAAAAACAAAAGTGATGCTTTGAAGAGTTTCAAAGACTATAAAGCGTTAGTTGAAAATCAGACAAATAAAACGATAAGAATTATTAGAAGCGACAATGGAAGAGAATTTTGCAATGCTGAGTTTGATGATTACTTAAAGAAAATGGGAATAGTTCATCAAACAACATGTCCATATACCCCGGAACAAAATGGACTATGTGAGCGGATGAACAGAACCTTAGTCGAGAAAGCAAGGTGCATGCTTTTTGATGCACAGTTAAGCAAGGAGTTCTGGGCTGAAGCTACAAACACAGCAGTATATTTGCATAATCGCACAGGATTGTCCATATTGCAAGGAAAAACACCTTATGAACTGTGGCATTGTGTCAAGCCTGACATAAGTCATTTGAGAGTTTTTGGAAGCGTGGTAATGGTACACATAGCTAAAGAAAAGAGAAGAAAATGGGATAAAAAAGCTCATAAATGTATCCTAGTGGGCTATGCTGATGCAAGCAAAGGCTACAGAGTGTATGATCCAGCTAAGAAAGTGATAACAATTAGTCGAGATGTGATAATTGTTGAGAAAGAAAACACTACAATAACAGTGACAGAAAAGGAAACAGTTAAAGATACAGACCAGCCATCTTCAGTGGGGGAGAATGATACTCTCACATCAAATGAAAATTCTACAGATGACTCTGACTCTGAGTACATACCCAGTGAGTATGAAGATGGAGAAGAGAATTTAGAGGAAACTGTGACAACCACAAGGGAAGTAAGAAACAGAAGACAACCCGATAGATATGGTTTCAGTAGCCAAAGAAATGCCTGTCCTCAAGAAGCTGGAGTTTTAACATTGAAGGAGGCATTGGCTGGACATGAGAAACAGTATTGGCTTGAAGCAATTAAAGAAGAACTTCAATGTTTTGAAGATAATCAAGCATGGGAGTTAGTTGATGCTCCAAAAAGTGGTTGTGTGGTTCAGTGTAAATGGGTTCTAAAGAAAAAGTTTGATGTGGATGGTAAAGTTATATATCGTGCGCGTTTAGTGGCAAAAGGTTTCACTCAGAGATATGGTGTGGACTACAATGAAACATTCTCTCCAGTGGTCAGGTATTCTACTTTAAGATTATTGTTTGCCTTGTCTGTAAAATTAGATTTTAAAACAACACACTTAGATGTAAAAACAGCTTTTTTAAATGGACATCTTGAAGAAGAAATTTTTATGCAAAAACCAGATTGTATTGGTGATTTTAATGATGGTAAAGTCTTAAAATTGAAAAAGGCCATTTACGGGTTAAAACAATCTTCAAGAATGTGGTATAAAAAGGTTGATGACTGTTTGTGTAGCATTGGTTATGTAAAATCTAAATATGAACCTTGTTTGTTTATTAAGAGAAACAAGAAGTGTTTAACAGTAATTGCATTGTATGTGGACGATTTCTTCATATTTTCTAATGATTGTAATGAAGTAACATACTTGAAAGAGTCTTTAGGAAACAATTTCAAAATGAAAGACTTAGGTACTATAAAACAATGTTTGGGTATGCGAGTTGTGTGCAATCAGAACTTTGTAACATTAGACCAAGAGGGTTATATAGACCAGTTGTTAGGTAAATTTAATATGTTGGATTGTCACACATCAAATACACCAATGGAATGTAAACTGAATCTCAGCATAGGTAACAAATGTGATATTAGTTTACCATATCAATGCCTGATAGGTAGTTTGATGTATTTGTCAGTTTTAACTCGTCCAGATATATCATATTCAGTTAGTTATATGAGCCAATTTAATAATTGTTTTACTAAAGAACATTGGCAGCATGCAAAAAGAATTTTGAGATATTTAAAGAAGACAAAACATTATGTTTTAAAATATGACTCGAAACTTAACTCTGAAATAATTGGTTATGTTGATGCCGATTGGGGTAGTGATGTTATTAGTAGGCGGTCATATACAGGTTATGTGTTTCAACTATCAGGTGCTGCAATATCTTGGGAAAGCAGAAAACAAAAGGTTGTTGCACTCTCTAGTACAGAGGCAGAGTATATAGGGATCTCAGAATGTTGTAAAGAGGCTATTTACCTTCGAAACTTGCAATGTGAAATAACTGACAGTTTATATACTATTATGCTGTACAATGACAACCAAAGTGCACAAAAAATTTTGTGTAATCCTGTTTTCCATAATAAATCTAAGCATATAGATATTAGGTATCATTTTTGTAAAGATATTGTTGCTCAGAAGTTGGTTAATGTTCAGTACCTATGTACAGCTGATATGCCAGCTGATTTGCTTACAAAAAGTTTAAGTTCAATTAAGCATAAAGCTTTTATGAATGCTATTGGCTTAGTTGAAAAATAATTTGGGTTATTTTTATATAGTGGGGGTGTGAGTTTATATAAAAATAAGTATGTATACGTAAAGCCATTTACTGTTGTACTCTTTAGTGTTCTGTGACACGTTCTATGATTTTGAATAAATCTTGTTTCCGTTTAAAGTCAAATGCAAGCATGTCGTTTTATTATAGCCGATATTCGATATTGTATATTTGGATATCCGATATTCGATTTTCGAAAATTCGATATTTGAAAACACGATACCCGAAATTCGAAAAGTCGATATTCGATATTCGGTAATCAGATATCGGATATTGTATAGCCGATATTCGATATTGCATATTTGGATATCCGATATTCGATTTTCGAAAATTCGGTATTTAAAAACTCGATAACCGAAATTCGAAAAGTCGATATTCGGTAATCGGATATCGGATATTGGATATTGGATAGCTGATATTCGATATTGTATATTCGGATATCCGATGTTCGATTTTCGAAAATTCGGTATTTAAAAACTCGATACTGGAAATTCGAAAAGTCGATATTCGATATTCGGTAAACGGATATCGGATATTGGATAGCCGATATTCGATATTGCTTATTCGGATATCCGATATTCGAATTTCGAAAATTCGATATTAAAAAACTCGATACCCGAAATTCGAAAAGTCGATATTCGGTAAACGGATATCGGATATTGGATAGCCGATATTCGATATTGCATATTTTTTTTTTTTTTTTTTTTTTTTTTTTTTTTTT
The DNA here is from genome assembly GCA_954870645.1 of Agrotis clavis. NCBI lineage: Eukaryota > Metazoa > Arthropoda > Insecta > Lepidoptera > Noctuidae > Agrotis > Agrotis clavis. The sequence continues at coordinate 25,384,616 of OX940933.1, forward strand.
TTTTTTTTTTTTTTTTTTTTTTTTTTTTTGGCTAACTCCACCAACAAAGCTGGCGCCTATGTAAATCAACCACATTCATACCAGTTCTCGCTTTTATGCCTCTCGTACTTTCATGCTTCATACTGTATCTTTCTTACTTTCTTCCTCTTTCAGTCTTATGGGTGGGATGCCCATTTATTGTAGCTACGCTGCTATTTTGGACTTTTATTTCTTTCTTATTTGGGGAAAATAACGTTTCAGCAAGTTTTTATTTTACATTTCTTCTTATACTATACATTTCTTGACTATAATACTCTTTCTGATAATTATGTCTTACAGTTTCTATTATGATATCTTACTAATTCTAGTTTAACAATATTCTACTTCTATTGATGCTTTAACAGAGTCCTTATGTTACATTTTTTCTACTTTTACAATATTTTTATATAAAACTATGCTTTTACATTTACTTAATGCTATTACTTATGTCTATTTTACTGCTTATTTTTAAAACAAAATTATTCCTATGTTACCACGTAAATATATACATAATATTTAATGAAACATAGATTAGTTTCTTAACTTTTATTTCTATCTATGACTTTGGCAGCGATGTTTATGCAGTAATCTATAAACCGATCTCTGTTTTTACCTTTAAATATCACCCGAATATTTTCTTTGCATAGTTTGAGTTCCAATTTTTGCTCCAGATTGAAACGTTCGGTGGCGTATACGGGACAATCTAAGAGCAAGTGCGGGATGGTCTCACTCGCTCCTGAATCGCAGATGCACGATGGGCTCTCCTTACACCTGAAACGGTGTAGGTATTCGGAGAACCCACCGTGCCCTGTCAGGACTTGCGTAAGTACACCTGTTGGCTGCACCTGTTTCACAATACGGAAAGCTGCTATGGCATCCGGAAGAAACATTTTCGTCACTGAGGCGGTCACGCCAGACACGTATCTCCGATTCCATTCATCGAGTGATCCCATGCGGATCTGACGTCGTATGAATGAAATCGGACACCGGTCATAGTCTGGCTTCCCCCGTGACGTCAATGCCGCTTCCTTCGCCAGCTCGTCCGCGCGCTCATTCCCTGGCAGTTCCGCGTGTGCCTTGATCCAAAATAAGGAAACAACTTTCTTTTGGTCCAAAGCCTGAGCCAGGTTGGCTCTTGCGCGGACTGCCAGGGGATGGAGAGAGCCATGGTTTGCAAGCGTCTGCAATGCTGACATTGAGTCGCTATACAAACCATAGCTCGTCTCATTGCGCTTGAGGACCACGTCTGTCGCTCTACAAATGGCCAAGAGTTCCGCCTGGTAGACTGTGCAGTACGCGGCGAGGCTAAGTTTGAGGTTCTGGATTTCGCCTTCATTATCCCACAAGGATAATGCGGCTCCGACCTTCTCCTCAATCTTGCTGCCGTCAGTGAAGATTCGCACTGCCTGCACATTGTTTTCGTCTACCTGCTGCTGATCAGCTAGGCATACGAACTCCAGGGGCATTTGCATTGCTGGATGAGGGGCTTCTGCAAATCTTACCATACGCTCAATCTCCCCGTCTCCCGGCACGATCCGAGACGACCCTCTTTTTGTTTCATACAGGGCGGCTGCCTCTTGTATGCGCAGGTCTAGAGGTAGTATCCCAGACAGTACCAGTGCCGAGTGAAGAGAGACGGTACGGTAAGACTTGCAGAGCTTCTGGACGAGGCCTCTTTGGACAGAGTTAAGCTTCTTCCGTATTCCCAGCTTTTTCGTAGCGGGAGCCCAGGCAGCAGCCGCGTAAGTGACGATCGGTTCTACAGTGGCTGTGTAAATGGTGTGGATAACCTCCCTGTTTAAACCCCAACTGGCCTTTGCCGCCCTGGATAGTTGTTTGTATATATCGGCAGCTCTTCTGCAGATGTTCGCGGTGTGCTCGTTGAAGGTCAGTTTGTGATCTATGGTCAACCCCAGCAGCTTCATGCTCTTGACCAAGCCTATATTAACCCCAGCCATGTTCAGAGCAGGAGTGTCGTACTTGCGCTTATTGGTAATAAGCATCGCACAAGTTTTGTGCGGTGCAAAGCGGAGTTTGTTTCTGACGCCCCAGCTCTGAACACGGGCGAGAGCTGCGTTAGCTGATCTGGTTACATCACTTGCTGTATCACCATCCACCACCAACACGATGTCGTCCGCGAATGCCTGTGCGTAATATCCCTCATTTTCTAAACTTTGAAGCAGTGGATCCAGCAGCAAATTCCAAAATATAGGACCGCCAATTGACCCTTGAACACAGCCTTTGTTTGTCTCTCGTGTGCATTCTTCCCCGGCATATCTCACCCTAACTTTCCTGCTGTCGAGGTAGCTGTCAAGTAGCCTCCTGATGTTCACCGGGCACTTTTCCTCAGCCAGTCTGACTTTGATAGCTGGCCACCATGCGCTGTCGAAGGCGCCCTCTATATCCAATGACACCAGGACTATTAGCTTCTTCAGCCTCAACTTCTCCTTCACGTGGTTTATTAGCGTATAGAGGGCGTCCTCGGTGCTCCTTTGGGGCATAAAGCCAAACTGGCGAGTACTAATCCGTGGTACCAGCTGCCACTTGACACGTGCCACTACCATCCTCTCCAGGACCTTCCCCAAGACCGGTAGTAAACCTATCGGTCTGTATGACTTGGGGCTCAAGTAGTTATCCTTGCCCGGTTTCCTGAGAACAACCACAGTGGCCTCTTTCCAGATGTTCGGAAAGTGTGCCAGTTCCAGGCATTTGTTGAACAGGGCAAGGAATGCGTCCGGATCCTGGTTGATCGCTTGACAGCAGATATCCGACGTAAGTCCATCCGATCCGGGGGCCTTCTTCGGATTAAATCCTGCCACGGCTGTCCTTAGCTCTAGTGGTGTAAACGGTGGGTCATGGTGTTCACCATGCTTCCACTCGTTTACCCGGCGGGCTGCTTCCCTCGTGAGCCTGTGGTCCTCGTTGTCCTCTTCTGCTGTGTCCTTGGGATAGAACGTGTCGGCGAGTAGGGCTGCCGACTCTTTTGGGTTTAAGAATGCACCATCGTTTTGTAGGGTCAGATCTTCTTTTCTCCTGGCGGTCCTCCCGATGACTCTATATATGCCTTCCCATACTCCTTCGCGGTCCTGTTTTCTACAGAACTCCTTCCAGCTGGCGGTTTGGGCCTGTTTGGCTTTGCATTCGTATTCATCTTTGGCTTTCAAGTACTCGTCAACGACCTTCGCTCTCCGGACCGGTGCGGCGTTGCGGATGCGGTTTTTCCGCCTGGTGAACTCTTTTTTCAACGCAGCGAGCTCTTCAGACCACCACGGCACAGTAAGTTTAACTTTATTTTTAATTTTCGGAATAGCTGTTTCGCAGGCTTTTTCAATTCCCCTTTGATAATTCTGAACAAGTTTTTCTAAATCGTGTTTATTTGTTATATTATTTACATTTTCTAAATTTATATTATTTTCTAATTTAAAGTTTGTTAAATTTTGTTTAAATTTATGCCAGTCTGCTTTTTTTGTATTAAATATTCTAGTGGTTCTGGTAATACTAATCCCTTTTTCCCTCTGCGCATTAATTTTAAAGAAGATAGTATTGTGGTCTGAGCTCGTTGTGCCAGTGTCAACCCGCCAGCCATCCACCAGGTCAAATAAACCTAGCGAACATGCCGTGACGTCTACGTGGCTTCTGTACGCTCTTCCGCCTCTGATGGTATCGAAGGTAGGCGTATCGCCAGTATTAAGTACCTGAAGCTCCAACTGTACTAGGGTCCCGAACATCTGATCTCCCCTGGGATCCTCTATTGTGCTACCCCACCAGCTGCTTTTCGCGTTTGCGTCGCCCCCTATCAGCAATCTACTGGTGGCCGCTTCTCGTGTGATTTGGGTCAGATGGTCTAGGTAGGGCCCTATGGGCTGATCTGGCTCGAAGTAGTAAGAGACTACTGCGATTTCCCAGGCTTTGGTCCGGATCCCCACCACTACGATGTTGTTCGTGGTGAGTTTCGGGTAGGGGATAACGTCCAAGTCGTCATCAAAGACGGCAATCGCCGCCTTAACCCTCCCACTTCCATCAACCTCGCTCTGGTAGATTCGCGAACCTCGGTAGCTCTTCATACTTCTCGCTCCTCCCACATACGGCTCCTGGATCAGTGCCCATGCAATCTTGCGTTTACTGGCCTCTAGAAAGAGTTCGGTGGTTGCCAGTTTCTTCCTTTGTAAGTTCGCTTGGGCCACCCAGTATGGTCTTGCTGATGACGCTGGAGTATCTCTTGGGACAACTTTAGCAATACGCAATAGACATCCTAGCTATTGCGTCCCGCTTTTTGCGATATTGCATATTCGGATATCCGATATTCGATTTTCGAAAATTCGGTATTTAAAAACTCGATACCGGAAATTCTAAAAGTCGATATTCGGTAAACGGATATCGGATATTGGATAGCCGATATTCGATATTGCATATTCGGATATCCGATATTCGATTTTCGAAAATTCGGTATTTAAAAACTCGATACCGGAAATTCGAAAAGTCGATATTCGATATTCGGTAATCAGATATCGGATATTGGATAGCCGATATTCGATATTGCTTATTCGGATATCCGATATTCGAATTTAGAAAATTCGATATTAAAAAACTCGATACCCGAAATTCGAAAAGTCGATATTCGATATTCGGTAATCAGATATCGGATATTGGATAGCCGATATTCGATATTGCTTATTCGGATATCCGATATTCGAATTTCGAAAATTCGATATTAAAAAACTCGATACCCGAAATTCGAAAAGTCGATATTCGATATTCGGTAATTGGATATCGGATATTCGATAGCCTATATTCGATATGGCATATTAGGATATCCGATATTCGATTTTTGAAAATTCGGTATTTAAAAACTCGATACTGGAAATTCGAAAAGTTGATATTCGATATTCGGTAAACTGATATCGGATATTGGATAGCCGATATTCGATATTGCATATTCGGATATCCGATATTCGATTTTCGAAAATTCGGTATTAAAAAACTCGATACCGGAAATTCGAAAAGTTGATATTCGGTAATCGGATATCGGATATTGGATAGCCGATATTCGATATTGTATATTTGGATATCCGATATTCGATTTTCGAAAATTCGATATTTGAAAACACGATACCCGAAATTCGAAAAGTCGATATTCGATATTCGGTAATCAGATATCGGATATTGTATAGCCGATATTCGATATTGCATATTTGGATATCCGATATTCGATTTTCGAAAATTCGGTATTTAAAAACTCGATAACCGAAATTCGAAAAGTCGATATTCGGTAATCGGATATCGGATATTGGATATTGGATAGCTGATATTCGATATTGTATATTCGGATATCCGATGTTCGATTTTCGAAAATTCGGTATTTAAAAACTCGATACCGGAAATTCGAAAAGTCGATATTCGATATTCGGTAATCGGATGTCGGATATTCGATAGCCGATATTCGATATTGCATATTCAGATATCCGATATTCGATTTTCGAAAATTCGGTATTTAAAAACTCGATACCGGAAATTCGAAAAGTCGATATTCGATATTCGGTAATCGGATACGGATATTCGATAGCCGATATTCGATATTGCATATTCGGATATCCGATATTCGATTTTCGAAAATTCGGTATTTAAAAACTCGATACCGGAAATTCGAAAAGTCGATATTCGACATTCGGTAATCGGATATCGGATATTCGATAGCCGATATTCGATATGGCATATTCGGATATCCGATATTCGATTTTCGAAAAATCGGCATTTAAAAACTCGATACTGGAAATTCGAAAAGTCGATATTCGATATTCGGTAAACTGATATCGGATATTGTATAGCCGATATTCGATATTGCATATTTGGATATCCGATATTCGATTTTCGAAAATTCGGTATTTAAAAACTCGATACCGGAAATTCGAAAAGTCGATATTCGATATTCGGTAATCGGATATCGGATATTCGATAGCCGATATTCGATATTGCATATTCGGATATCCGATATTCGATTTTCGAAAATTCGGTATTTAAAAACTCGATACTGGAAATTCGAAAAGTCGATATTCGATATTCGGTAAACTGATATCCCACCAAAAACATTTCATGTAAAGTGTTGCCAAAACGAGCACATAAGGTTTGCCCTACAAAAAAGATATGAGATCTTATGTAGAACCAAGCTTCTGAATCTACACGGCCTAACTCTACCAACTCTAACTTCACAAATTCTACACATCAGTAAAAATGTATGGCTTCACCGTTTCGCTACCGTCGTGGAGGTGATGCTAATATTTTGTTTCTGAAGTAAGTAACGAAACAGCCAAGCCATACATTTTTGCTAATGTGTAGAATTTGTGAAATTAGAGTTGGTAGAGTTAGGCCGTGTAGATTCAGAAGCTTGGTTCTACATAAGATCTCATATCTTTTTTGTAGGGCAAACCTTATGTGCTCGTTTTGGCAACACTTTACATGAAATGTTTTTGGTGGGATTTCAGTTCTTTTTGTAAGTTGCTAGCATCTTGGATTTATGACGTCAAATAATTTTTCGAGTTGCTCTCTAAGAGCACTATCATTTGATACCCATATTGCAGAAGTGCATTAAAAATAACTGTTCCGCCATATTGGATTTGTAATGACGTCACATTATTTTTTGAGTTGCTCTCCACGAGCCTTTTCATTTGATACCCATATTGTAGAAGGGCATTAAAAATAACTATTCCGCCATCTTAGAGGGTCCGCCATATTGGATTTATAATGACGTCACATTATTTTTGAAGTTGCTCTCAAAGAGCCCTTTCATTTGATACCCATAATGTAGAAGTGCATAAAAATAACTATTCCGCCATCTTGGATTTAGAATGACGTCACATTGTTCTTCGAGTTGCTCTCAACGAGCTCTTTCATTTGATACCTATATTGTAGAAGTGCATTAAATATAACTAATCCGCCATCATAGATGGTCCGCCATATTGGATTTGTAATGACGTAACATCATTTTTCGAGTTTCTCCCAACCAGCCCTTTCATTTGATATCCTTATTGTAGAAATGCACTAAAAACAACTATTCTGCCATCTTAGATGGTCCGCCATATTGGATTTAGGATGACGTCACATACCTAATCGTGCATTGTAATCCAAACTAAACGTGTATACAGAATTTCAGCACAATCGGCTGAAAATAATTCTATTTAAAAAATGAGTTCAAAGATTTCACCCGAACAAACATACATACATGGCAAGTTCCCCCCCCCCCCCGCCCCTCAACTTTAGGAGATGGGGGACGTGTTTTTGTATACTACATACCAAATTTCGGCTTTCTAGCACTTCAGGAAGTACCCTAACATTTTAAGGTCTCATATAAACTTCAACCCCCCATTGTAGGGGATGGGGGCCGAAAGTTATAGGTTTGTGAATTTTTTTGTTGGTTGTATACTAAACTTAGATTACATACCGAATTTCAGCTCTCTAGCACTTCAGGAAGTAGCCAAACATTTTGATGATCATCAGTGTGTCAGTGTATCAGTGAATCAGTGACGAAATCCGTGTATTTTAGATATCAATAAAATCTAAAGTATTATAGCTATTCTATTGAGACTTTGTATGCTTAATGAGACTATTGATGGCATCATATTCTGAGAATATGAACTATCTGGTACATCGGAAACCAACTCTATGAGGGTTCAAAAAAACGACGAAACACTTCGAGAAAAGGTAGGTAGTGCCCTTGCGCTTCGCTTGGCTCGTCTTGGCGGGGGCACTGCCGTGCCCCCAGATCGGATATTGGATAGCCGATATTCGATATTGCATATTCGGATATCCGATATTCGATTTTAGAAAATTCGGTATTAAAAAACTCGATACCGGAAATTCGAAAAGTTGATATTCGGTAATCGGATATCGGATATTGGATAGCCGATATTCGATATTGTATATTTGGATATCCGATATTCGATTTTCGAAAATTCGATATTTGAAAACACGATACCCGAAATTCGAAAAGTCGATATTCGATATTCGGTAATCAGATATCGGATATTGTATAGCCGATATTCGATATTGCATATTTTGATATCCGATATTCGATTTTCGAAAATTCGGTATTTAAAAACTCGATAACCGAAATTCGAAAAGTCGATATTCGGTAATCGAATATCGGATATTGGATATTGGATAGCTGATATTCGATATTGTATATTCGGATATCCGATGTTCGATTTTCGAAAATTCGGTATTTAAAAACTCGATACTGGAAATTCGAAAAGTTGATATTCGATATTCGGTAAGCTGATATCGGATATTGGATAGCCGATATTCGATATTGCATATTCGGATATCCGATATTCGATTTTCGAAAATTCGATATTTAAAAACTCGATACCGGAAATTCGAAAAGTCGATATTCGATATTCGGTAATCAGATATCGGATATTGTATAGCCGATATTCGATATTGCATATTTGGATATCCGATATTCGATTTTCGAAAATTCGGTATTTAAAAACTCGATACCGGAAATTCGAAAAGTCGATATTCGATATTCGGTAATCGGATATCGGATATTCGATAGCCGATATTCGATATGGCATATTCGGATATCCGATATTCGATTTTCGAAAAAACGGCATTTAAAAACTCGATACCGGAAATTCTAAAAGTCGATATTCGATATTTGGTAAACGGATATCGGATATTGGATAGCCGATATTCGATATTGCATATTCGGATATCCGATATTCTATTTTCGAAAATTCGATATTTAAAAGCTCGATACCCGAAATTCGAAAAGTCGATATTCGATATTCGGTAAACGGATATCGGATATTGGATAGCCGATATTCGATATTGCATATTCGGATATCCGATATTCGATTTTCGAAAATTCGGTATTTAAAAACTCGATACCGGAAATTCGAAAAGTCGATATTCGATATTCGGTAATCAGATATCGGATATTGGATAGCCGATATTCGATATTGCTTATTCGGATATTCGATATTCGAATTTCGAAAATTCGATATTAAAAAACTTGACACCCGAAATTCGAAAAGTCGATATTCGATATTCGGTAATTGGATATCGGATATTCGATAGCCGATATTCGATATGGCATATTAGGATATCCGATATTCGATTTTTGAAAATTCGGTATTTAAAACTCGATACCCGAAATTCGAAAAGTCGATATTCGATATTCGGTAATCAGATATCGGATATTGTATAGCCGATATTCGATATTGCATATTTGGATATCCGATATTCGATTTTCGAAAATTCGGTATTTAAAAACTCGATAACCGAAATTCGAAAAGTCGATATTCGGTAATCGGATATCGGATATTGGATATTGGATAGCTGATATTCGATATTGTATATTCGGATATCCGATGTTCGATTTTCGAAAATTCGGTATTTAAAAACTCGATACTGGAAATTCGAAAAGTTGATATTCGATATTCGGTAAGCTGATATCGGATATTGGATAGCCGATATTCGATATTGCATATTCGGATATCCGATATTCGATTTTCGAAAATTCGATATTTAAAAACTTGATACCCGAAATTCGAAAAGTCGATATTCGATATTCGGTAATTGGATATCGGATATTCGATAGCCGATATTCGATATGGCATATTAGGATATCCGATATTCGATTTTTGAAAATTCGGTATTTAAAAACTCGATACCCGAAATTCGAAAAGTCGATATTCGATATTCGGTAATCAGATATCGGATATTGTATAGCCGATATTCGATATTGCATATTTGGATATCCGATATTCGATTTTCGAAAATTCGGTATTTAAAAACTCGATACTGGAAATTCGAAAAGTCGATATTCGATATTCGGTAAACTGATATCGGATATTGGATAGCCGATATTCGATATTGCATATTCGGATATCCGATATTCGATTTTCGAAAATTCGGTATTAAAAAACTCGATACCGGAAATTCGAAAAGTTGATATTCGGTAATCGGATATCGGATATTGGATAGCCGATATTCGATATTGTATATTTGGATATCCGATATTCGATTTTCGAAAATTCGATATTTGAAAACACGATACCCGAAATTCGAAAAGTCGATATTCGATATTCGGTAATCGGATATCGGATATTCGATAGCCGATATTCGATATTGCATATTCGGATATCCGATATTCGATTTTCGAAAATTCGATATTTAAAAGTTCGATACCCGAAATTCGAAAAGTTGATATTCGATATTCGGTAAGCTGATATCGGATATTGGATAGCCGATATTCGATATTGCATATTCGGATATCCGATATTCGATTTTCGAAAATTCGATATTTAAAAACTCGATACCCGAAATTCTAAAAGTCGATATTCGATATTTGGTAAACGGATATCGGATATTGGATAGCCGATATTCGAAATTGCATATTCGGATATCCGATATTCTATTTTCGAAAATTCGATATTTAAAAGCTCGATACCCGAAATTCGAAAAGTCGATATTCGATATTCGGTAATTGGATATCGGATATTCGATAGCCGATATTCGATATGGCTTATTAGGATATCCGATATTCGATTTTTGAAAATTCGGTATTTAAAAACTCGATACTGGAAATTCGAAAAGTCGATATTCGATATTCGGTAAACTGATATCGGATATTGGATAGCCGATATTCGATATTGCATATTCGGATATCCGATATTCGATTTTCGAAAATTCGATATTTGAAAACACGATACCCGAAATTCGAAAAGTCGATATTCGATATTCGGTAATCAGATATCGGATATTGTATAGCCGATATTCGATATTGCATATTTGGATATCCGATATTCGATTTTCTAAAATTCGGTATTTAAAAACTCGATAACCGAAATTAGAAAAGTCGATATTCGATATTCGGTAATTGGATATCGGATATTCGATAGCCGATATTCGATATTGCATATTTGGATATCCGATATTCGATTTTCTAAAATTCGGTATTTAAAAACTCGATACCCGAAATTCGAAAAGTCGATATTCGATATTCGGTAATTGGATATCGGATATTCGATAGCCTATATTCGATATGGCATATTAGGATATCCGATATTCGATTTTTGAAAATTCGGTATTTAAAAACTCGATACTGGAAATTCGAAAAGTTGATATTCGATATTCGGTAAACTGATATCGGATATTGGATAGCCGATATTCGATATTGCATATTCGGATATCCGATATTCGATTTTCGAAAATTCGGTATTAAAAAACTCGATACCGGAAATTCGAAAAGTTGATATTCGGTAATCGGATATCGGATATTGGATAGCCGATATTCGATATTGTATATTTGGATATCCGATATTCGATTTTCGAAAATTCGATATTTGAAAACACGATACCCGAAATTCGAAAAGTCGATATTCGATATTCGGTAATCAGATATCGGATATTGTATAGCCGATATTCGATATTGCATATTTGGATATCCGATATTCGATTTTCGAAAATTCGGTATTTAAAAACTCGATAACCGAAATTCGATAAGTCGATATTCGGTAATCGGATATCGGATATTGGATATTGGATAGCTGATATTCGATATTGTATATTCGGATATCCGATGTTCGATTTTCGAAAATTCGGTATTTAAAAACTCGATACCGGAAATTCGAAAAGTCGATATTCGATATTCGGTAATCGGATGTCGGATATTCGATAGCCGATATTCGATATTGCATATTCAGATATCCGATATTCGATTTTCGAAAATTCGGTATTTAAAAACTCGATACCGGAAATTCGAAAAGTCGATATTCGATATTCGGTAATCGGATACGGATATTCGATAGCCGATATTCGATATTGCATATTCGGATATCCGATATTCGATTTTCGAAAATTCGGTATTTAAAAACTCGATACCGGAAATTCGAAAAGTCGATATTCGACATTCGGTAATCGGATATCGGATATTCGATAGCCGATATTCGATATGGCATATTCGGATATCCGATATTCGATTTTCGAAAAATCGGCATTTAAAAACTCGATACTGGAAATTCGAAAAGTCGATATTCGATATTCGGTAAACTGATATCGGATATTGTATAGCCGATATTCGATATTGCATATTTGGATATCCGATATTCGATTTTCGAAAATTCGGTATTTAAAAACTCGATACCGGAAATTCGAAAAGTCGATATTCGATATTCGGTAATCGGATATCGGATATTCGATAGCCGATATTCGATATTGCATATTCGGATATCCGATATTCGATTTTCGAAAATTCGGTATTTAAAAACTCGATACTGGAAATTCGAAAAGTCGATATTCGATATTCGGTAAACTGATATCGGATATTGGATAGCCGATATTCGATATTGCATATTCGGATATCCGATATTCGATTTTAGAAAATTCGGTATTAAAAAACTCCATACCGGAAATTCGAAAAGTTGATATTCGGTAATCGGATATCGGATATTGGATAGCCGATATTCGATATTGTATATTTGGATATCCGATATTCGATTTTCGAAAATTCGATATTTGAAAACACGATACCCGAAATTCGAAAAGTCGATATTCGATATTCGGTAATCAGATATCGGATATTGTATAGCCGATATTCGATATTGCATATTTTGATATCCGATATTCGATTTTCGAAAATTCGGTATTTAAAAACTCGATAACCGAAATTCGAAAAGTCGATATTCGGTAATCGAATATCGGATATTGGATATTGGATAGCTGATATTCGATATTGTATATTCGGATATCCGATGTTCGATTTTCGAAAATTCGGTATTTAAAAACTCGATACTGGAAATTCGAAAAGTTGATATTCGATATTCGGTAAGCTGATATCGGATATTGGATAGCCGATATTCGATATTGCATATTCGGATATCCGATATTCGATTTTCGAAAATTCGATATTTAAAAACTCGATACCGGAAATTCGAAAAGTCGATATTCGATATTCGGTAATCAGATATCGGATATTGTATAGCCGATATTCGATATTGCATATTTGGATATCCGATATTCGATTTTCGAAAATTCGGTATTTAAAAACTCGATACCGGAAATTCGAAAAGTCGATATTCGATATTCGGTAATCGGATATCGGATATTCGATAGCCGATATTCGATATGGCATATTCGGATATCCGATATTCGATTTTCGAAAAAACGGCATTTAAAAACTCGATACCGGAAATTCTAAAAGTCGATATTCGATATTTGGTAAACGGATATCGGATATTGGATAGCCGATATTCGATATTGCATATTCGGATATCCGATATTCTATTTTCGAAAATTCGATATTTAAAAGCTCGATACCCGAAATTCGAAAAGTCGATATTCGATATTCGGTAAACGGATATCGGATATTGGATAGCCGATATTCGATATTGCATATTCGGATATCCGATATTCGATTTTCGAAAATTCGGTATTTAAAAACTCGATACCGGAAATTCGAAAAGTCGATATTCGATATTCGGTAATCAGATATCGGATATTGGATAGCCGATATTCGATATTGCTTATTCGGATATTCGATATTCGAATTTCGAAAATTCGATATTAAAAAACTTGACACCCGAAATTCGAAAAGTCGATATTCGATATTCGGTAATTGGATATCGGATATTCGATAGCCGATATTCGATATGGCATATTAGGATATCCGATATTCGATTTTTGAAAATTCGGTATTTAAAACTCGATACCCGAAATTCGAAAAGTCGATATTCGATATTCGGTAATCAGATATCGGATATTGTATAGCCGATATTCGATATTGCATATTTGGATATCCGATATTCGATTTTCGAAAATTCGGTATTTAAAAACTCGATAACCGAAATTCGAAAAGTCGATATTCGGTAATCGGATATCGGATATTGGATATTGGATAGCTGATATTCGATATTGTATATTCGGATATCCGATGTTCGATTTTCGAAAATTCGGTATTTAAAAACTCGATACTGGAAATTCGAAAAGTTGATATTCGATATTCGGTAAGCTGATATCGGATATTGGATAGCCGATATTCGATATTGCATATTCGGATATCCGATATTCGATTTTCGAAAATTCGATATTTAAAAACTTGATACCCGAAATTCGAAAAGTCGATATTCGATATTCGGTAATTGGATATCGGATATTCGATAGCCGATATTCGATATGGCATATTAGGATATCCGATATTCGATTTTTGAAAATTCGGTATTTAAAAACTCGATACCCGAAATTCGAAAAGTCGATATTCGATATTCGGTAATCAGATATCGGATATTGTATAGCCGATATTCGATATTGCATATTTGGATATCCGATATTCGATTTTCGAAAATTCGGTATTTAAAAACTCGATACTGGAAATTCGAAAAGTCGATATTCGATATTCGGTAAACTGATATCGGATATTGGATAGCCGATATTCGATATTGCATATTCGGATATCCGATATTCGATTTTCGAAAATTCGGTATTAAAAAACTCGATACCGGAAATTCGAAAAGTTGATATTCGGTAATCGGATATCGGATATTGGATAGCCGATATTCGATATTGTATATTTGGATATCCGATATTCGATTTTCGAAAATTCGATATTTGAAAACACGATACCCGAAATTCGAAAAGTCGATATTCGATATTCGGTAATCGGATATCGGATATTCGATAGCCGATATTCGATATTGCATATTCGGATATCCGATATTCGATTTTCGAAAATTCGATATTTAAAAGTTCGATACCCGAAATTCGAAAAGTTGATATTCGATATTCGGTAAGCTGATATCGGATATTGGATAGCCGATATTCGATATTGCATATTCGGATATCCGATATTCGATTTTCGAAAATTCGATATTTAAAAACTCGATACCCGAAATTCTAAAAGTCGATATTCGATATTTGGTAAACGGATATCGGATATTGGATAGCCGATATTCGAAATTGCATATTCGGATATCCGATATTCTATTTTCGAAAATTCGATATTTAAAAGCTCGATACCCGAAATTCGAAAAGTCGATATTCGATATTCGGTAATTGGATATCGGATATTCGATAGCCGATATTCGATATGGCTTATTAGGATATCCGATATTCGATTTTTGAAAATTCGGTATTTAAAAACTCGATACTGGAAATTCGAAAAGTCGATATTCGATATTCGGTAAACTGATATCGGATATTGGATAGCCGATATTCGATATTGCATATTCGGATATCCGATATTCGATTTTCGAAAATTCGATATTTGAAAACACGATACCCGAAATTCGAAAAGTCGATATTCGATATTCGGTAATCAGATATCGGATATTGTATAGCCGATATTCGATATTGCATATTTGGATATCCGATATTCGATTTTCTAAAATTCGGTATTTAAAAACTCGATAACCGAAATTAGAAAAGTCGATATTCGATATTCGGTAATTGGATATCGGATATTCGATAGCCGATATTCGATATGGCATATTCGGATATCCGATATTCGATTTTCGAAAATTCGGTATTTAAAAACTCGATACTGGAAATTCGAAAAGTCGATATTCGATATTCGGTAAACTGATATCGGATATTGGATAGCCGATATTCGATATTACATATTCGGATATCCGATATTCGATTTTCGAAAATTCGATATTTGAAAACACGATACCCGAAATTCGAAAAGTCGATATTCGATATTCGGTAATCAGATATCGGATATTGTATAGCCGATATTCGATATTGCATATTTGGATATCCGATATTCGATTTTCGAAAATTCGGTATTTAAAAACTCGATAACCGAAATTCGAAAAGTCGATATTCGGTAATCGGATATCGGATATTGGATAGCCGATATTCGATATTGTATATTTAGATATCCGATATTCGATTTTCGAAAATTCGATATTTGAAAACTCGATACCGGAAATTCGAAAAGTCGATATTCGATATTCGGTAAACTGATATCGGATATTGGATAGCCGATATTCGATATTGCATATTCGGATATCCGATATTCGATTTTCGAAAATTCGGTATTAAAAAACTCGATACCGGAAATTCGAAAAGTTGATATTCGGTAATCGGATATCGGATATTGGATAGCCGATATTCGATATTGTATATTTGGATATCCGATATTCGATTTTCGAAAATTCGATATTTGAAAACACGATACCCGAAATTCGAAAAGTCGATATTCGATATTCGGTAATCGGATATCGGATATTCGATAGCCGATATTCGATATTGCATATTCGGATATCCGATATTCGATTTTCGAAAATTCGATATTTAAAAGTTCGATACCCGAAATTCGAAAAGTTGATATTCGATATTCGGTAAGCTGATATCGGATATTGGATAGCCGATATTCGATATTGCATATTCGGATATCCGATATTCGATTTTCGAAAATTCGATATTTAAAAACTCGATACCCGAAATTCTAAAAGTCGATATTCGATATTTGGTAAACGGATATCGTATATTGGATAGCCGATATTCGAAATTGCATATTCGGATATCCGATATTCTATTTTCGAAAATTCGATATTTAAAAGCTCGATACCCGAAATTCGAAAAGTCGATATTCGATATTCGGTAATTGGATATCGGATATTCGATAGCCGATATTCGATATGGCTTATTAGGATATCCGATATTCGATTTTTGAAAATTCGGTATTTAAAAACTCGATACTGGAAATTCGAAAAGTCGATATTCGATATTCGGTAAACTGATATCGGATATTGGATAGCCGATATTCGATATTGCATATTCGGATATCCGATATTCGATTTTCGAAAATTCGATATTTGAAAACACGATACCCGAAATTCGAAAAGTCGATATTCGATATTCGGTAATCAGATATCGGATATTGTATAGCCGATATTCGATATTGCATATTTGGATATCCGATATTCGATTTTCTAAAATTCGGTATTTAAAAACTCGATAACCGAAATTAGAAAAGTCGATATTCGATATTCGGTAATTGGATATCGGATATTCGATAGCCGATATTCGATATGGCATATTCGGATATCCGATATTCGATTTTCGAAAATTCGGTATTTAAAAACTCGATACTGGAAATTCGAAAAGTCGATATTCGATATTCGGTAAACTGATATCGGATATTGGATAGCCGATATTCGATATTACATATTCGGATATCCGATATTCGATTTTCGAAAATTCGATATTTGAAAACACGATACCCGAAATTCGAAAAGTCGATATTCGATATTCGGTAATCAGATATCGGATATTGTATAGCCGATATTCGATATTGCATATTTGGATATCCGATATTCGATTTTCGAAAATTCGGTATTTAAAAACTCGATAACCGAAATTCGAAAAGTCGATATTCGGTAATCGGATATCGGATATTGGATAGCCGATATTCGATATTGTATATTTGGATATCCGATATTCGATTTTCGAAAATTCGATATTTGAAAACTCGATACCGGAAATTCGAAAAGTCGATATTCGATATTCGGTAAACTGATATCGGATATTGGATAGCCGATATTCGATATTGCATATTCGGATATCCGATATTCGATTTTCGAAAATTCGGTATTAAAAAACTCGATACCGGAAATTCGAAAAGTTGATATTCGGTAATCGGATATTGGATAGCCGATATTCGATATTGCATATTTGGATATCCGATATTCGATTTTCGAAAATTCGGTATTTAAAAACTCGATAACCGAAATTCGAAAAGTCGATATTCGGTAATCGGATATCGGATATTGGATATTGGATAGCTGATATTCGATATTGTATATTCGGATATCCGATGTTCGATTTTCGAAAATTCGGTATTTAAAAACTCGATACCGGAAATTCGAAAAGTCGATATTCGATATTCGGTAAACGGATATCGGATATTGGATAGCCGATATTCGATATTGCTTATTCGGATATCCGATATTCGAATTTCGAAAATTCGATATTAAAAAACTCGATACCCGAAATTCGAAAAGTCGATATTCGGTAAACGGATATCGGATATTGGATAGCCGATATTCGATATTGCATATTCGGATATCCGATATTCGATTTTCGAAAATTCGGTATTTAAAAACTCGATACCGGAAATTCTAAAAGTCGATATTCGATATTCGGTAAACGGATATCGGATATTGGATAGCCGATATTCGATATTGCATATTCGGATATCCGATATTCGATTTTCGAAAATTCGGTATTTAAAAACTCGATACCGGAAATTCGAAAATTCGATATTCGATATTCGGTAATCAGATATCGGATATTGGATAGCCGATATTCGATATTGCTTATTCGGATATCCGATATTCGAATTTCGAAAATTCGATATTAAAAAACTCGATACCCGAAATTCGAAAAGTCGATATTCGATATTCGGTAATTGGATATCGCATATTCGATAGCCTATATTCGATATGGCATATTAGGATATCCGATATTCGATTTTTGAAAATTCGGTATTTAAAAACTCGATACTGGTAATTCGAAAAGTTGATATTCGATATTCGGTAAACTGAAATTTAAAGAAATAGAAATATTGACACTGCCGTCACTCTACATATTAGAGTGTATTTTATACGTACGAAAAAACTTAGGAAATTTTAAGATTAGAAGCGACTTTCATAATATTAATACCCGGAGTAAACACGAAATTGTGATACCCAGATTCAGACTAGCAAAGACAAGTAAGTCGTTCGTTATAAACAGCATACGTTTTTATAATAAATTGCCCAAGTCAGTCATAGAACTAACTGACGGCAAGTTTAAAAGCCACATTAAACGTGTCCTTATTAAAAAAGCATATTACAAAATTAAGGACTACGTTGAAGACAAAGATATTTGGCAATAGTTCCTTCTGCTCATGCGGCTTCCCTGGTTCATCAACAGTTTTATTAAAAATTTGGTATATAGTCTATTAACTGCTCTGAATCACGGTACTACCTTTTATTTTTTACTTATACTTTTTTTATTATTTTGTGTTTGTTTTGTCTCTTTTTACCTTTTTTTTATTTTATCTTGCAATGTTTTGATTTTACAGTTATTACCTTTGGCTGAAACAGCTTTTTTTTTTTTTATATAGCTTCCTTTTACTCCAGAATTGTGAATGCGAGAACATTGTTTGTTGTGGAAATTCTCTTATGCCCATTTTATTCATATCGTCTACTTTTTTACGTATATATTATTATATACTTTCTTATTATTATTATTAATTTTTTTTTTTGTTTTTGTTTAGCTTTGGTAAGAAGTTCCCTCTTCTTATCGTGCCTGCGATGTTCTCTCATATCCTTGTATACCAAACTGTAACAACAACATTGTAAAAGCAAATATTTTAAAAGAGTAACCATGGAGTTTCTTGCCGGTTCTTCTCCATGGAAACGACCAACCCGAACCGTGCCAAAAAAAATAAAATTTTTTTCTCTTCTCGACGTTTTATAAGTGCCCACTGAGGCCCATGTAAAATAAAAGTATTTTGATTTTGATTTTGATTTTGACTGATATCGGATATTGGATAGCCGATATTCGATATTGCATATTCGGATATCCGATATTCGATTTTCGAAAATTCGGTATTAAAAAACTCGATACCGGAAATTCGAAAAGTTGATATTCGGTAATCGGATATCGGATATTGGATAGCCGATATTCGATATTGTATATTTGGATATCCGATATTCGATTTTCGAAAATTCGATATTTGAAAACACGATACCTGAAATTCGAAAAGTCGATATTCGATATTGCATATTTGGATATCCGATATTCGATTTTCGAAAATTCGGTATTTAAAAACTCGATAACCGAAATTCGAAAAGTCGATATTCGGTAATCGGATATCGGATATTGGATATTGGATAGCTGATATTCGATATTGTATATTCGGATATCCGATGTTCGATTTTCGAAAATTCGGTATTTAAAAACTCGATACCGGAAATTCGAAAAGTCGATATTCGATATTCGGTAATCGGATATCGGATATTCGATAGCCGATATTCGATATTGCATATTCAGATATCCGATATTCGATTTTCGAAAATTCGGTATTTAAAAACTCGATACTGGAAATTCGAAAAGTTGATATTCGATATTCGGTAAGCTGATATCGGATATTGGATAGCCGATATTCGATATTGCATATTCGGATATCCGATATTCGATATTCGAAAATTCGATATTTAAAAACTCGATACCCGAAATTCTAAAAGTCGATATTCGATATTTGGTAAACGGATATCGGATATTGGATAGCCGATATTCGAAATTGCATATTCGGATATCCGATATTCTATTTTCGAAAATTCGATAATTAAAAGCTCGATACCCGAAATTCGAAAAGTCGATATTCGATATTCGGTAATTGGATATCGGATATTCGATAGCCGATATTCGATATGGCATATTAGGATATCCGATATTCGATTTTTGAAAATTCGGTATTTAAAAATTCGATACTGGAAATTCGAAAAGTCGATATTCGATATTCGGTAAACTGATATCGGATATTGGATAGCCGATATTCGATATTGCATATTCGGATATCCGATATTCGATTTTCGAAAATTCGATATTTGAAAACACGATACCCGAAATTCGAAAAGTCGATATTCGATATTCGGTAATCAGATATCGGATATTGTATAGCCGATATTCGATATTGCATATTTGGATATCCGATATTCGATTTTCGAAAATTCGGTATTTAAAAACTCGATAACCGAAATTCGAAAAGTCGATATTCGGTAATCGGATATCGGATATTGGATAGCTGATATTCGATATTGTATATTCGGATATCCGATGTTCGATTTTCGAAAATTCGGTATTTAAAAACTCGATACTGGAAATTCAAAAAGTTGATATTCGATATTCGGTAAGCTGATATCGGATATTGGATAGCCGATATTCGATATTGCATATTCGGATATCCGATATTCGATTTTCGAAAATTCGATATTTAAAAACTCGATACCGGAAATTCGAAAAGTCGATATTCGATACTCGGTAAACTGATATCGGATACTGTATAGCCGATATTGTATATTTGGATATCCGATATTCGATTTTCGAAAATTCGATATTTGAAAACACGATACCCGAAATTCGAAAAGTCGATATTCGATATTCGGTAATCAGATATCGGATATTGTATAGCCGATATTCGATATTGCATATTTGGATATCCGATAATTATTCGATTTTCGAAAATTCGGTATTTAAAAACTTGATAACCGAAATTCGAAAAGTCGATATTCGGTAATCGGATATCGGATATTGGATATTGGATAGCTGATATTCGATATTGTATATTCGGATATCCGATGTTCGATTTTCGAAAATTCGGTATTTTAAAACTCGATACTGGAAATTCGAAAAGTTGATATTCGATATTCGGTAAGCTGATATCGGATATTGGATAGCCGATATTCGATATTGCATATTCGGATATCCGATATTCGATTTTCGAAAATTCGATATTTAAAAACTTGATACCCGAAATTCGAAAAGTCGATATTCGATATTCGCTAATTGGATATCGGATATTGTATAGCCGATATTCGATATTGCATATTTGGATATCCGATATTCGATTTTCGAAAATTCGGTATTTAAAAACTCGATTCTGGAAATTCGAAAAGTCGATATTCGATATTCGGTAAACTGATATCGGATATTGGATAGCCGATATTCGATATTGCATATTTGGATATCCGATATTCGATTTTCGAAAATTCGGTATTTAAAAACTTGATAACCGAAATTCGAAAAGTCGATATTCGGTAATCGGATATCGGATATTGGATATTGGATAGCTGATATTCGATATTGTATATTCGGATATCCGATATTCGATTTTCGAAAATTCGATATTTAAAAACTCGATACCGGAAATTCGAAAAGTCGATATTCGATACTCGGTAAACTGATATCGGATACTGTATAGCCGATATTCGATATTGCATATTTGGATATCCGATATTCGATTTTCGAAAATTCGGTATTTAAAAACTCGATACTGGAAATTCGAAAAGTCGATATTCGATATTCGGTACTCAGATATCGGATATTGTATAGCCGATATTCGATATGGCATATTTGGATATCCGATATTCGATTTTCGAAAATTCGGTATTTAAAAACTCGATACTGGAAATTCGAAAAGTCGATATTCGATATTCGGTAATCAGATATCGGATATTGTATAGCCGATATTCGATATTGCATATTTGGATATCCGATATTCGATTTTCGAAAATTCGGTATTTAAAAACTCGATACCCGAAATTCGAAAAGTCGATATTCGATATTCGGTAATCAGATATCGGATATTGTATAGCCGATATTCGATATTGCATATTTGGATATCCGATATTCGATTTTCGAAAATTCGGTATTTAAAAACTCGATACTGGAAATTCGAAAAGTCGATATTCGATATTCGGTAAACTGATATCGGATATTGGATAGCCGATATTCGATATTGCATATTTGGATATCCGATATTCGATTTTCGAAAATTCGGTATTTAAAAACTTGATAACCGAAATTCGAAAAGTCGATATTCGGTAATCGGATATCGGATATTGGATATTGGATAGCTGATATTCGATATTGTATATTCGGATATCCGATATTCGATTTTCGAAAATTCGATATTTAAAAACTCGATACCGGAAATTCGAAAAGTCGATATTCGATACTCGGTAAACTGATATCGGATACTGTATAGCCGATATTCGATATTGCATATTTGGATATCCGATATTCGATTTTCGAAAATTCGATATTTAAAAACTCGATACCGGAAATTCGAAAAGTCGATATTCGATACTCGGTAAACTGATATCGGATACTGTATAGCCGATATTCGATATTGCATATTTGGATATCCGATATTCGATTTTCGAAAATTCGGTATTTAAAAACTCGATACTGGAAATTCGAAAAGTCGATATTCGATATTCGGTAATCGGATATCGGATATTCGATAGCCGATATTCGATATTGCATATTCGGATATCCGATATTCGATTTTCGAAAATTCGATATTTAAAAACTCGATACCGGAAATTCGAAAAGTCGATATTCGATACTCGGTAAACTGATATCGGATACTGTATAGCCGATATTCGATATTGCATATTTGGATATCCGATATTCGATTTTCGAAAATTCGGTATTTAAAAACTCGATACTGGAAATTCGAAAAGTCGATATTCGATATTCGGTAATCGGATATCGGATATTCGATAGCCGATATTCGATATTGCATATTCGGATATCCGATATTCTATTTTCGAAAATTCGATAATTAAAAGCTCGATACCCGAAATTCGAAAAGTCGATATTCGATATTCGGTAATTGGATATCGGATATTCGATAGCCGATATTCGATATGGCATATTAGGATATCCGATATTCGATTTTTGAAAATTCGGTATTTAAAAATTCGATACTGGAAATTCGAAAAGTCGATATTCGATATTCGGTAAACTGATATCGGATATTGGATAGCCGATATTCGATATTGCATATTCGGATATCCGATATTCGATTTTCGAAAATTCGATATTTGAAAACACGATACCCGAAATTCGAAAAGTCGATATTCGATATTCGGTAATCAGATATCGGATATTGTATAGCCGATATTCGATATTGCATATTTGGATATCCGATATTCGATTTTCGAAAATTCGGTATTTAAAAACTCGATAACCGAAATTCGAAAAGTCGATATTCGGTAATCGGATATCGGATATTGGATAGCTGATATTCGATATTGTATATTCGGATATCCGATGTTCGATTTTCGAAAATTCGGTATTTAAAAACTCGATACTGGAAATTCAAAAAGTTGATATTCGATATTCGGTAAGCTGATATCGGATATTGGATAGCCGATATTCGATATTGCATATTCGGATATCCGATATTCGATTTTCGAAAATTCGATATTTAAAAACTCGATACCGGAAATTCGAAAAGTCGATATTCGATACTCGGTAAACTGATATCGGATACTGTATAGCCGATATTGTATATTTGGATATCCGATATTCGATTTTCGAAAATTCGATATTTGAAAACACGATACCCGAAATTCGAAAAGTCGATATTCGATATTCGGTAATCAGATATCGGATATTGTATAGCCGATATTCGATATTGCATATTTGGATATCCGATAATTATTCGATTTTCGAAAATTCGGTATTTAAAAACTTGATAACCGAAATTCGAAAAGTCGATATTCGGTAATCGGATATCGGATATTGGATATTGGATAGCTGATATTCGATATTGTATATTCGGATATCCGATGTTCGATTTTCGAAAATTCGGTATTTTAAAACTCGATACTGGAAATTCGAAAAGTTGATATTCGATATTCGGTAAGCTGATATCGGATATTGGATAGCCGATATTCGATATTGCATATTCGGATATCCGATATTCGATTTTCGAAAATTCGATATTTAAAAACTTGATACCCGAAATTCGAAAAGTCGATATTCGATATTCGGTAATTGGATATCGGATATTGTATAGCCGATATTCGATATTGCATATTTGGATATCCGATATTCGATTTTCGAAAATTCGGTATTTAAAAACTCGATTCTGGAAATTCGAAAAGTCGATATTCGATATTCGGTAAACTGATATCGGATATTGGATAGCCGATATTCGATATTGCATATTTGGATATCCGATATTCGATTTTCGAAAATTCGGTATTTAAAAACTTGATAACCGAAATTCGAAAAGTCGATATTCGGTAATCGGATATCGGATATTGGATATTGGATAGCTGATATTCGATATTGTATATTCGGATATCCGATATTCGATTTTCGAAAATTCGATATTTAAAAACTCGATACCGGAAATTCGAAAAGTCGATATTCGATACTCGGTAAACTGATATCGGATACTGTATAGCCGATATTCGATATGGCATATTCGGATATCCGATATTCGATTTTCGAAAATTCGGTATTTAAAAACTCGATACTGGAAATTCGAAAAGTCGATATTCGATATTCGGTAAACTGATATCGGATATTGGATAGCCGATATTCGATATTACATATTCGGATATCCGATATTCGATTTTCGAAAATTCGATATTTGAAAACACGATACCCGAAATTCGAAAAGTCGATATTCGATATTCGGTAATCAGATATCGGATATTGTATAGCCGATATTCGATATTGCATATTTGGATATCCGATATTCGATTTTCGAAAATTCGGTATTTAAAAACTCGATAACCGAAATTCGAAAAGTCGATATTCGGTAATCGGATATCGGATATTGGATAGCCGATATTCGATATTGTATATTTGGATATCCGATATTCGATTTTCGAAAATTCGATATTTGAAAACTCGATACCGGAAATTCGAAAAGTCGATATTCGATATTCGGTAAACTGATATCGGATATTGGATAGCCGATATTCGATATTGCATATTCGGATATCCGATATTCGATTTTCGAAAATTCGGTATTAAAAAACTCGATACCGGAAATTCGAAAAGTTGATATTCGGTAATCGGATATCGGATATTGGATAGCCGATATTCGATATTGTATATTTGGATATCCGATATTCGATTTTCGAAAATTCGATATTTGAAAACACGATACCCGAAATTCGAAAAGTCGATATTCGATATTCGGTAATCGGATATCGGATATTCGATAGCCGATATTCGATATTGCATATTCGGATATCCGATATTCGATTTTCGAAAATTCGATATTTAAAAGTTCGATACCCGAAATTCGAAAAGTTGATATTCGATATTCGGTAAGCTGATATCGGATATTGGATAGCCGATATTCGATATTGCATATTCGGATATCCGATATTCGATTTTCGAAAATTCGATATTTAAAAACTCGATACCCGAAATTCTAAAAGTCGATATTCGATATTTGGTAAACGGATATCGGATATTGGATAGCCGATATTCGAAATTGCATATTCGGATATCCGATATTCTATTTTCGAAAATTCGATATTTAAAAGCTCGATACCCGAAATTCGAAAAGTCGATATTCGATATTCGGTAATTGGATATCGGATATTCGATAGCCGATATTCGATATGGCTTATTAGGATATCCGATATTCGATTTTTGAAAATTCGGTATTTAAAAACTCGATACTGGAAATTCGAAAAGTCGATATTCGATATTCGGTAAACTGATATCGGATATTGGATAGCCGATATTCGATATTGCATATTCGGATATCCGATATTCGATTTTCGAAAATTCGATATTTGAAAACACGATACCCGAAATTCGAAAAGTCGATATTCGATATTCGGTAATCAGATATCGGATATTGTATAGCCGATATTCGATATTGCATATTTGGATATCCGATATTCGATTTTCTAAAATTCGGTATTTAAAAACTCGATAACCGAAATTAGAAAAGTCGATATTCGATATTCGGTAATTGGATATCGGATATTCGATAGCCGATATTCGATATGGCATATTCGGATATCCGATATTCGATTTTCGAAAATTCGGTATTTAAAAACTCGATACTGGAAATTCGAAAAGTCGATATTCGATATTCGGTAAACTGATATCGGATATTGGATAGCCGATATTCGATATTACATATTCGGATATCCGATATTCGATTTTCGAAAATTCGATATTTGAAAACACGATACCCGAAATTCGAAAAGTCGATATTCGATATTCGGTAATCAGATATCGGATATTGTATAGCCGATATTCGATATTGCATATTTGGATATCCGATATTCGATTTTCGAAAATTCGGTATTTAAAAACTCGATAACCGAAATTCGAAAAGTCGATATTCGGTAATCGGATATCGGATATTGGATAGCCGATATTCGATATTGTATATTTGGATATCCGATATTCGATTTTCGAAAATTCGATATTTGAAAACTCGATACCGGAAATTCGAAGTCGATATTCGATATTCGGTAAACTGATATCGGATATTGGATAGCCGATATTCGATATTGCATATTCGGATATCCGATATTCGATTTTCGAAAATTCGGTATTAAAAAACTCGATACCGGAAATTCGAAAAGTTGACATTCGGTAATCGGATATTGGATAGCCGATATTCGATATTGCATATTTGGATATCCGATATTCGATTTTCGAAAATTCGGTATTTAAAAACTCGATAACCGAAATTCGAAAAGTCGATATTCGGTAATCGGATATCGGATATTGGATATTGGATAGCTGATATTCGATATTGTATATTCGGATATCCGATGTTCGATTTTCGAAAATTCGGTATTTAAAAACTCGATACCGGAAATTCGAAAAGTCGATATTCGATATTCGGTAAACGGATATCGGATATTGGATAGCCGATATTCGATATTGCTTATTCGGATATCCGATATTCGAATTTCGAAAATTCGATATTAAAAAACTCGATACCCGAAATTCGAAAAGTCGATATTCGGTAAACGGATATCGGATATTGGATAGCCGATATTCGATATTGCATATTCGGATATCCGATATTCGATTTTCGAAAATTCGGTATTTAAAAACTCGATACCGGAAATTCTAAAAGTCGATATTCGATATTCGGTAAACGGATATCGGATATTGGATAGCCGATATTCGATATTGCATATTCGGATATCCGATATTCGATTTTCGAAAATTCGGTATTTAAAAACTCGATACCGGAAATTCGAAAATTCGATATTCGATATTCGGTAATCAGATATCGGATATTGGATAGCCGATATTCGATATTGCTTATTCGGATATCCGATATTCGAATTTCGAAAATTCGATATTAAAAAACTCGATACCCGAAATTCGAAAAGTCGATATTCGATATTCGGTAATTGGATATCGCATATTCGATAGCCTATATTCGATATGGCATATTAGGATATCCGATATTCGATTTTTGAAAATTCGGTATTTAAAAACTCGATACTGGTAATTCGAAAAGTTGATATTCGATATTCGGTAAACTGAAATTTAAAGAAATAGAAATATTGACACTGCCGTCACTCTACATATTAGAGTGTATTTTATACGTACGAAAAAACTTAGGAAATTTTAAGATTAGAAGCGACTTTCATAATATTAATACCCGGAGTAAACACGAAATTGTGATACCCAGATTCAGACTAGCAAAGACAAGTAAGTCGTTCGTTATAAACAGCATACGTTTTTATAATAAATTGCCCAAGTCAGTCATAGAACTAACTGACGGCAAGTTTAAAAGCCACATTAAACGTGTCCTTATTAAAAAAGCATATTACAAAATTAAGGACTACGTTGAAGACAAAGATATTTGGCAATAGTTCCTTCTGCTCATGCGGCTTCCCTGGTTCATCAACAGTTTTATTAAAAATTTGGTATATAGTCTATTAACTGCTCTGAATCACGGTACTACCTTTTATTTTTTACTTATACTTTTTTTATTATTTTGTGTTTGTTTTGTCTCTTTTTACCTTTTTTTTATTTTATCTTGCAATGTTTTGATTTTACAGTTATTACCTTTGGCTGAAACAGCTTTTTTTTTTTTTATATAGCTTCCTTTTACTCCAGAATTGTGAATGCGAGAACATTGTTTGTTGTGGAAATTCTCTTATGCCCATTTTATTCATATCGTCTACTTTTTTACGTATATATTATTATATACTTTCTTATTATTATTATTAATTTTTTTTTTTTTGTTTTTGTTTAGCTTTGGTAAGAAGTTCCCTCTTCTTATCGTGCCTGCGATGTTCTCTCATATCCTTGTATACCAAACTGTAACAACAACATTGTAAAAGCAAATATTTTAAAAGAGTAACCATGGAGTTTCTTGCCGGTTCTTCTCCATGGAAACGACCAACCCGAACCGTGCCAAAAAAAATAAAATTTTTTTCTCTTCTCGACGTTTTATAAGTGCCCACTGAGGCCCATGTAAAATAAAAGTATTTTGATTTTGATTTTGATTTTGACTGATATCGGATATTGGATAGCCGATATTCGATATTGCATATTCGGATATCCGATATTCGATTTTCGAAAATTCGGTATTAAAAAACTCGATACCGGAAATTCGAAAAGTTGATATTCGGTAATCGGATATCGGATATTGGATAGCCGATATTCGATATTGTATATTTGGATATCCGATATTCGATTTTCGAAAATTCGATATTTGAAAACACGATACCTGAAATTCGAAAAGTCGATATTCGATATTGCATATTTGGATATCCGATATTCGATTTTCGAAAATTCGGTATTTAAAAACTCGATAACCGAAATTCGAAAAGTCGATATTCGGTAATCGGATATCGGATATTGGATATTGGATAGCTGATATTCGATATTGTATATTCGGATATCCGATGTTCGATTTTCGAAAATTCGGTATTTAAAAACTCGATACCGGAAATTCGAAAAGTCGATATTCGATATTCGGTAATCGGATATCGGATATTCGATAGCCGATATTCGATATTGCATATTCAGATATCCGATATTCGATTTTCGAAAATTCGGTATTTAAAAACTCGATACTGGAAATTCGAAAAGTTGATATTCGATATTCGGTAAGCTGATATCGGATATTGGATAGCCGATATTCGATATTGCATATTCGGATATCCGATATTCGATATTCGAAAATTCGATATTTAAAAACTCGATACCCGAAATTCTAAAAGTCGATATTCGATATTTGGTAAACGGATATCGGATATTGGATAGCCGATATTCGAAATTGCATATTCGGATATCCGATATTCTATTTTCGAAAATTCGATAATTAAAAGCTCGATACCCGAAATTCGAAAAGTCGATATTCGATATTCGGTAATTGGATATCGGATATTCGATAGCCGATATTCGATATGGCATATTAGGATATCCGATATTCGATTTTTGAAAATTCGGTATTTAAAAATTCGATACTGGAAATTCGAAAAGTCGATATTCGATATTCGGTAAACTGATATCGGATATTGGATAGCCGATATTCGATATTGCATATTCGGATATCCGATATTCGATTTTCGAAAATTCGATATTTGAAAACACGATACCCGAAATTCGAAAAGTCGATATTCGATATTCGGTAATCAGATATCGGATATTGTATAGCCGATATTCGATATTGCATATTTGGATATCCGATATTCGATTTTCGAAAATTCGGTATTTAAAAACTCGATAACCGAAATTCGAAAAGTCGATATTCGGTAATCGGATATCGGATATTGGATAGCTGATATTCGATATTGTATATTCGGATATCCGATGTTCGATTTTCGAAAATTCGGTATTTAAAAACTCGATACTGGAAATTCAAAAAGTTGATATTCGATATTCGGTAAGCTGATATCGGATATTGGATAGCCGATATTCGATATTGCATATTCGGATATCCGATATTCGATTTTCGAAAATTCGATATTTAAAAACTCGATACCGGAAATTCGAAAAGTCGATATTCGATACTCGGTAAACTGATATCGGATACTGTATAGCCGATATTGTATATTTGGATATCCGATATTCGATTTTCGAAAATTCGATATTTGAAAACACGATACCCGAAATTCGAAAAGTCGATATTCGATATTCGGTAATCAGATATCGGATATTGTATAGCCGATATTCGATATTGCATATTTGGATATCCGATAATTATTCGATTTTCGAAAATTCGGTATTTAAAAACTTGATAACCGAAATTCGAAAAGTCGATATTCGGTAATCGGATATCGGATATTGGATATTGGATAGCTGATATTCGATATTGTATATTCGGATATCCGATGTTCGATTTTCGAAAATTCGGTATTTTAAAACTCGATACTGGAAATTCGAAAAGTTGATATTCGATATTCGGTAAGCTGATATCGGATATTGGATAGCCGATATTCGATATTGCATATTCGGATATCCGATATTCGATTTTCGAAAATTCGATATTTAAAAACTTGATACCCGAAATTCGAAAAGTCGATATTCGATATTCGGTAATTGGATATCGGATATTGTATAGCCGATATTCGATATTGCATATTTGGATATCCGATATTCGATTTTCGAAAATTCGGTATTTAAAAACTCGATTCTGGAAATTCGAAAAGTCGATATTCGATATTCGGTAAACTGATATCGGATATTGGATAGCCGATATTCGATATTGCATATTTGGATATCCGATATTCGATTTTCGAAAATTCGGTATTTAAAAACTTGATAACCGAAATTCGAAAAGTCGATATTCGGTAATCGGATATCGGATATTGGATATTGGATAGCTGATATTCGATATTGTATATTCGGATATCCGATATTCGATTTTCGAAAATTCGATATTTAAAAACTCGATACCGGAAATTCGAAAAGTCGATATTCGATACTCGGTAAACTGATATCGGATACTGTATAGCCGATATTCGATATTGCATATTTGGATATCCGATATTCGATTTTCGAAAATTCGGTATTTAAAAACTCGATACTGGAAATTCGAAAAGTCGATATTCGATATTCGGTACTCAGATATCGGATATTGTATAGCCGATATTCGATATTGCATATTTGGATATCCGATATTCGATTTTCGAAAATTCGGTATTTAAAAACTCGATACTGGAAATTCGAAAAGTCGATATTCGATATTCGGTAATCAGATATCGGATATTGTATAGCCGATATTCGATATTGCATATTTGGATATCCGATATTCGATTTTCGAAAATTCGGTATTTAAAAACTCGATACCCGAAATTCGAAAAGTCGATATTCGATATTCGGTAATCAGATATCGGATATTGTATAGCCGATATTCGATATTGCATATTTGGATATCCGATATTCGATTTTCGAAAATTCGGTATTTAAAAACTCGATACTGGAAATTCGAAAAGTCGATATTCGATATTCGGTAAACTGATATCGGATATTGGATAGCCGATATTCGATATTGCATATTTGGATATCCGATATTCGATTTTCGAAAATTCGGTATTTAAAAACTTGATAACCGAAATTCGAAAAGTCGATATTCGGTAATCGGATATCGGATATTGGATATTGGATAGCTGATATTCGATATTGTATATTCGGATATCCGATATTCGATTTTCGAAAATTCGATATTTAAAAACTCGATACCGGAAATTCGATAAGTCGATATTCGATACTCGGTAAACTGATATCGGATACTGTATAGCCGATATTCGATATTGCATATTTGGATATCCGATATTCGATTTTCGAAAATTCGATATTTAAAAACTCGATACCGGAAATTCGAAAAGTCGATATTCGATACTCGGTAAACTGATATCGGATACTGTATAGCCGATATTCGATATTGCATATTTGGATATCCGATATTCGATTTTCGAAAATTCGGTATTTAAAAACTCGATACTGGAAATTCGAAAAGTCGATATTCGATATTCGGTAATCGGATATCGGATATTCGATAGCCAATATTCGATATTGCATATTCGGATATCCGATATTCGATTTTCGAAAATTCGATATTTAAAAACTCGATACCGGAAATTCGAAAAGTCGATATTCGATACTCGGTAAACTGATATCGGATACTGTATAGCCGATATTCGATATTGCATATTTGGATATCCGATATTCGATTTTCGAAAATTCGGTATTTAAAAACTCGATACTGGAAATTCGAAAAGTCGATATTCGATATTCGGTAATCGGATATCGGATATTCGATAGCCGATATTCGATATTGCATATTCGGATATCCGATATTCTATTTTCGAAAATTCGATAATTAAAAGCTCGATACCCGAAATTCGAAAAGTCGATATTCGATATTCGGTAATTGGATATCGGATATTCGATAGCCGATATTCGATATG
This sequence comes from Agrotis clavis, assembly GCA_954870645.1. Lineage (NCBI taxonomy): Eukaryota > Metazoa > Arthropoda > Insecta > Lepidoptera > Noctuidae > Agrotis > Agrotis clavis. The sequence goes on from OX940933.1 coordinate 25,417,576, forward strand.
GCATATTAGGATATCCGATATTCGATTTTTGAAAATTCGGTATTTAAAAATTCGATACTGGAAATTCGAAAAGTCGATATTCGATATTCGGTAAACTGATATCGGATATTGGATAGCCGATATTCGATATTGCATATTCGGATATCCGATATTCGATTTTCGAAAATTCGATATTTGAAAACACGATACCCGAAATTCGAAAAGTCGATATTCGATATTCGGTAATCAGATATCGGATATTGTATAGCCGATATTCGATATTGCATATTTGGATATCCGATATTCGATTTTCGAAAATTCGGTATTTAAAAACTCGATAACCGAAATTCGAAAAGTCGATATTCGGTAATCGGATATCGGATATTGGATAGCTGATATTCGATATTGTATATTCGGATATCCGATGTTCGATTTTCGAAAATTCGGTATTTAAAAACTCGATACTGGAAATTCAAAAAGTTGATATTCGATATTCGGTAAGCTGATATCGGATATTGGATAGCCGATATTCGATATTGCATATTCGGATATCCGATATTCGATTTTCGAAAATTCGATATTTAAAAACTCGATACCGGAAATTCGAAAAGTCGATATTCGATACTCGGTAAACTGATATCGGATACTGTATAGCCGATATTGTATATTTGGATATCCGATATTCGATTTTCGAAAATTCGATATTTGAAAACACGATACCCGAAATTCGAAAAGTCGATATTCGATATTCGGTAATCAGATATCGGATATTGTATAGCCGATATTCGATATTGCATATTTGGATATCCGATAATTATTCGATTTTCGAAAATTCGGTATTTAAAAACTTGATAACCGAAATTCGAAAAGTCGATATTCGGTAATCGGATATCGGATATCGGATATTGGATATTGGATAGCTGATATTCGATATTGTATATTCGGATATCCGATGTTCGATTTTCGAAAATTCGGTATTTTAAAACTCGATACTGGAAATTCGAAAAGTTGATATTCGATATTCGGTAAGCTGATATCGGATATTGGATAGCCGATATTCGATATTGCATATTCGGATATCCGATATTCGATTTTCGAAAATTCGATATTTAAAAACTTGATACCCGAAATTCGAAAAGTCGATATTCGATATTCGGTAATTGGATATCGGATATTGTATAGCCGATATTCGATATTGCATATTTGGATATCCGATATTCGATTTTCGAAAATTCGGTATTTAAAAACTCGATTCTGGAAATTCGAAAAGTCGATATTCGATATTCGGTAAACTGATATCGGATATTGGATAGCCGATATTCGATATTGCATATTTGGATATCCGATATTCGATTTTCGAAAATTCGGTATTTAAAAACTTGATAACCGAAATTCGAAAAGTCGATATTCGGTAATCGGATATCGGATATTGGATATTGGATAGCTGATATTCGATATTGTATATTCGGATATCCGATATTCGATTTTCGAAAATTCGATATTTAAAAACTCGATACCGGAAATTCGAAAAGTCGATATTCGATACTCGGTAAACTGATATCGGATACTGTATAGCCGATATTCGATATTGCATATTTGGATATCCGATATTCGATTTTCGAAAATTCGGTATTTAAAAACTCGATACTGGAAATTCGAAAAGTCGATATTCGATATTCGGTACTCAGATATCGGATATTGTATAGCCGATATTCGATATTGCATATTTGGATATCCGATATTCGATTTTCGAAAATTCGGTATTTAAAAACTCGATACTGGAAATTCGAAAAGTCGATATTCGATATTCGGTAATCAGATATCGGATATTGTATAGCCGATATTCGATATTGCATATTTGGATATCCGATATTCGATTTTCGAAAATTCGGTATTTAAAAACTCGATACCCGAAATTCGAAAAGTCGATATTCGATATTCGGTAATCAGATATCGGATATTGTATAGCCGATATTCGATATTGCATATTTGGATATCCGATATTCGATTTTCGAAAATTCGGTATTTAAAAACTCGATACTGGAAATTCGAAAAGTCGATATTCGATATTCGGTAAACTGATATCGGATATTGGATAGCCGATATTCGATATTGCATATTTGGATATCCGATATTCGATTTTCGAAAATTCGGTATTTAAAAACTTGATAACCGAAATTCGAAAAGTCGATATTCGGTAATCGGATATCGGATATTGGATAGCTGATATTCGATATTGTATATTCGGATATCCGATATTCGATTTTCGAAAATTCGATATTTAAAAACTCGATACCGGAAATTCGAAAAGTCGATATTCGATACTCGGTAAACTGATATCGGATACTGTATAGCCGATATTCGATATTGCATATTTGGATATCCGATATTCGATTTTCGAAAATTCGATATTTAAAAACTCGATACCGGAAATTCGAAAAGTCGATATTCGATACTCGGTAAACTGATATCGGATACTGTATAGCCGATATTCGATATTGCATATTTGGATATCCGATATTCGATTTTCGAAAATTCGGTATTTAAAAACTCGATACTGGAAATTCGAAAAGTCGATATTCGATATTCGGTAATCGGATATCGGATATTCGATAGCCGATATTCGATATTGCATATTCGGATATCCGATATTCGATTTTCGAAAATTCGGTATTTAAAAACTCGATACTGGAAATTCGAAAAGTCGATATTCGATATTCGGTAAACTGATATCGGATATTGGATAGCCGATATTCGATATTGCATATTCGTATATCCGATATTCGATTTTCGATAATTCGGTATTAAAAAACTCGATACCGGAAATTCGAAAAGTTGATATTCGGTAATCGGATATCGGATATTGGATAGCCGATATTCGATATTGTATATTTGGATATCCGATATTCGATTTTCGAAAATTCGATTTTGAAAACACGATACCCGAAATTCGAAAAGTCGATATTCGATATTCGGTAATCAGATATCGGATATTGTATAGCCGATATTCGATATTGCATATTTGGATATCCGATAATTATTCGATTTTCGAAAATTCGGTATTTAAAAACTTGATAACCGAAATTCGAAAAGTCGATATTCGGTAATCGGATATCGGATATTGGATATTGGATAGCTGATATTCGATATTGTATATTCGGATATCCGATGTTCGATTTTCGAAAATTCGGTATTTAAAAACTCGATACTGGAAATTCGAAAAGTCGATATTCGATATTCGGTAAACTGATATCGGATATTGGATAGCCGATATTCGATATTGCATATTCGGATATCCGATATTCGATTTTCGAAAATTCGGTATTAAAAAACTCGATACCGGAAATTCGAAAAGTTGATATTCGGTAATCGGATATCGGATATTGGATAGCCGATATTCGATATTGTATATTTGGATATCCGATATTCGATTTTCGAAAATTCGATATTTAAAAACTCGATACCGGAAATTCGAAAAGTCGATATTCGATATTCGGTAATCAGATATCGGATATTGGATAGCCGATATTCGATATTGCTTATTCGGATATCCGATATTCGAATTTCGAAAATTCGATATTATAAAACTCGATACCCGAAATTCGAAAAGTCGATATTCGATATTCGGTAATTGGATATCGGATATTCGATAGCCGATATTCGATATGGCATATTAGGATATCCGATATTCGTTTTTTGAAAATTCGGTATTTAAAAACTCGATACTGGAAACTCGAAAAGTCGATATTCGATATTCGGTAAACTGATATCGGATATTGGATAGCCGATATTCGATATTGCATATTCGGATATCCGATATTCGATTTTCGAAAATTCGGTATTAAAAAACTCGATACCGGAAATTCGAAAAGTTGATATTCGGTAATCGGATATCGGATATTGGATAGCCGATATTCGATATTGTATATTTGGATATCCGATATTCGATTTTCGAAAATTCGATATTTAAAAACTCGATACCGGAAATTCGAAAAGTCGGTATTCGATATTCGGTAATCGGATATCGGATATTCGATAGCCGATATTCGATATTGCATATTCGGATATCCGATATTCGATTTTCGAAAATTCGGTATTTAAAAACTCGATACTGGAAATTCGAAAAGTCGATATTCGATATTCGGTTAACTGATATCGGATATTGGATAGCTGATATTCGATATTGTATATTCGGATATCCGATGTTCGATTTTCGAAAATTTGGTATTTAAAAACTCGAGACAGGAAATTCGAAAAGTTGATATTCGATATTCGGTAAGCTGATATCGGATATTGGATAGCCGATATTCGATATTGCATATTCGGATATCCGATATTCGATTTTCGAAAATTCGTATTTAAAAACTCGATACCGGAAATTCGAAAAGTCGATATTCGATATTCGGTAATCGGATATCGGATATTCGATAGCCGATATTCGATATTGCATATTCGGATATCCGATATTCGATTTTCGAAAATTCGGTATTTAAAAACTCGATACTGGAAATTCGAAAAGTTGATATTCGGTAATCGGATATCGGATATTGGATAGCCGATATTCGATATTGTATATTTGGATATCCGATATTCGATTTTCGAAAATTCGATATTTGAAAACACGATACCCGAAATTCAAAAAGTCGATATTCGATATTCGGTAATCGGATATTGGATATTGGATAGCTGATATTCGATATTGTATATTCGGATATCCGATGTTCGATTTTCGAAAATTCGGTATTTAAAAACTCGATACTGTAAATTCGAAAAGTTGATATTCGATATTCGGTAAGCTGATATCGGATATTGGATAGCCGATATTCGATATTGCATATTCGGATATCCGATATTCGATTTTCGAAAATTCGATATTTAAAAACTCGATACCGGAAATTCGAAAAGTCGATATTCGATATTCGGTAATCAGATATCGGATATTGTATAGCCGATATTCGATATTGCATATTTGGATATCCGATATTCGATTTTCGAAAATTCGGTATTTAAAAACTCGATACCGGAAATTCGAAAAGTCGATATTCGATATTCGGTAATCGGATATCGGATATTCGATAGCCGATATTCGATATGGCATATTCGGATATCCGATATTCGATTTTCGAAAAATCGGCATTTAAAAACTCGATACTGGAAATTCGAAAAGTCGATATTCGGTAAACTGATATCGGATATTGGATAGCCGATATTCGATATTGCATATTTGGATATCCGATATTCGATTTTCGAAAATTCGGTATTTAAAAACTCGATACCGGAAATTCGAAAAGTCGATATTCGATATTCGGTAATCGGATATCGGATATTCGATAGCCGATATTTGATATTGCATATTCGGATATCCGATATTCGATTTTCGAAAATTCGGTATTTAAAAACTCGATACTGGAAATTCGAAAAGTCGATATTCGATATTCGGTAAACTGATATCGGATATTGGATAGCCGATATTCGATATTGCATATTCGGATATCCGATATTCGATTTTCGAAAATTCGATATTTAAAAGTTCGATACCCGAAATTCGAAAAGTTGATATTCGATATTCGGTAAGCTGATATCGGATATTGGATAGCCGATATTCGATATTGCATATTCGGATATCCGATATTCGATTTTCGAAAATTCGATATTTAAAAACTCGATACCCGAAATTCTAAAAGTCGATATTCGATATTTGGTAAACGGATATCGGATATTGGATAGCCGATATTCGAAATTGCATATTCGGATATCCGATATTCGATTTTCGAAAATTCGGTATTTAAAAACTCGATACCGGAAATTCGAAAAGTCGATATTCGATATTCGGTAATCGGATATCGGATATTCGATAGCCGATATTTGATATTGCATATTCGGATATCCGATATTCGATTTTCGAAAATTCGGTATTTAAAAACTCGATACTGGAAATTCGAAAAGTCGATATTCGATATTCGGTAAACTGATATCGGATATTGGATAGCCGATATTCGATATTGCATATTCGGATATCCGATATTCGATTTTCGAAAATTCGATATTTAAAAGTTCGATACCCGAAATTCGAAAAGTTGATATTCGATATTCGGTAAGCTGATATCGGATATTGGATAGCCGATATTCGATATTGCATATTCGGATATCCGATATTCGATTTTCGAAAATTCGATATTTAAAAACTCGATACCCGAAATTCGAAAAGTCGATATTCGATATTCGGTAATCAGATATCGGATATTGTATAGCCGATATTCGATATTGCATATTTGGATATCCGATATTCGATTTTCGAAAATTCGGTATTTAAAAACTCGATAACCGAAATTCGAAAAGTCGATATTCGATATTCGGTAATTGGATATCGGATATTCGATAGCCGATATTCGATATGGCATATTCGGATATCCGATATTCGATTTTCGAAAATTCGGTATTTAAAAACTCGATACTGGAAATTCGAAAAGTCGATATTCGATATTCGGTAAACTGATATCGGATATTGGATAGCCGATATTCGATATTACATATTCGGATATCCGATATTCGATTTTCGAAAATTCGATATTTGAAAACACGATAACCGAAATTCGAAAAGTCGATATTCGGTAATCGGATATCGGATATTGGATAGCCGATATTCGATATTGTATATTTGGATATCCGATATTCGATTTTCGAAAATTCGATATTTGAAAACTCGATACCGGAAATTCGAAAAGTCGATATTCGATATTCGGTAAACTGATATCAGATATTGGATAGCCGATATTCGATATTGCATATTCGGATATCCGATATTCGATTTTCGAAAATTCGGTATTAAAAAACTCGATACCGGAAATTCGAAAAGTTGATATTCGGTAATCGGATATCGGATATTGGATAGCCGATATTCGATATTGTATATTTGGATATCCGATATTCGATTTTCGAAAATTCGATATTTGAAAACACGATACCCGAAATTCGAAAAGTCGATATTCGATATTCGGTAATCAGATATCGGATATTGTATAGCCGATATTCGATATTGCATATTTGGATATCCGATATTCGATTTTCGAAAATTCGGTATTTAAAAACTCGATAACCGAAATTCGAAAAGTCGATATTCGGTAATAGGATATCGGATATTGGATATTGGATAGCTGATATTCGATATTGTATATTCGGATATCCGATGTTAGATTTTCGAAAATTCGGTATTTAAAAACTCGATACCGGAAATTCGAAAAGTCGATATTCGATATTCGGTAAACGGATATCGGATATTGGATAGCCGATATTCGATATTGCTTATTCGGATATCCGATATTCGAATTTCGAAAATTCGATATTAAAAAACTCGATACCCGAAATTCGAAAAGTCGATATTCGGTAAACGGATATCGGATATTGGATAGCCGATATTCGATATTGCATATTCGGATATCCGATATTCGATTTTCGAAAATTCGGTATTTAAAAACTCGATACCGGAAATTCGAAAAGTCGATATTCGATATTCGGTAATCGGATATCGGATATTCGATAGCCGATATTCGATATGGCATATTCGGATATCCGATATTCGATTTTCGAAAAATCGGCATTTAAAAACTCGATACTGGAAATTCGAAAAGTCGATATTCGGTAAACTGATATCGGATATTGGATAGCCGATATTCGATATTGCATATTTGGATATCCGATATTCGATTTTCGAAAATTCGGTATTTAAAAACTCGATACCGGAAATTCGAAAAGTCGATATTCGATATTCGGTAATCAGATATCGGATATTGTATAGCCGATATTCGATATTGCATATTTGGATATCCGATATTCGATTTTCGAAAATTCGGTATTTAAAAACTCGATACCGGAAATTCGAAAAGTCGATATTCGATATTCGGTAATCGGATATCGGATATTCGATAGCCGATATTCGATATGGCATATTCGGATATCCGATATTCGATTTTCGAAAAATCGGCATTTAAAAACTCGATACTGGAAATTCGAAAAGTCGATATTCGGTAAACTGATATCGGATATTGGATAGCCGATATTCGATATTGCATATTTGGATATCCGATATTCGATTTTCGAAAATTCGGTATTTAAAAACTCGATACCGGAAATTCGAAAAGTCGATATTCGATATTCGGTAATCGGATATCGGATATTCGATAGCCGATATTTGATATTGCATATTCGGATATCCGATATTCGATTTTCGAAAATTCGGTATTTAAAAACTCGATACTGGAAATTCGAAAAGTCGATATTCGATATTCGGTAAACTGATATCGGATATTGGATAGCCGATATTCGAAATTGCATATTCGGATATCCGATATTCTATTTTCGAAAATTCGATACTTAAAAGCTCGATACCCGAAATTCGAAAAGTCGATATTCGATATTCGGTAATTGGATATCGGATATTCGATAGCCGATATTCGATATGGCATATTAGGATATCCGATATTCGATTTTTGAAAATTCGGTATTTAAAAACTCGATACTGGAAATTCGAAAAGTCGATATTCGATATTCGGTAAACTGATATCGGATATTGGATAGCCGATATTCGATATTGCATATTCGGATATCCGATATTCGATTTTCGAAAATTCGATATTTGAAAACACGATACCCGAAATTCGAAAAGTCGATATTCGATATTCGGTAATCAGATATTGGATATTGTATAGCCGATATTCGATATTGCATATTTGGATATCCGATATTCGATTTTCGAAAATTCGGTATTTAAAAACTCGATAACCGAAATTCGAAAAGTCGATATTCGGTAATCGGATATCGGATATTGGATAGCTGATATTCGATATTGTATATTCGGATATCCGATGTTCGATTTTCGAAAATTCGGTATTTAAAAACTCGATACTGGAAATTCAAAAAGTTGATATTCGATATTCGGTAAGCTGATATCGGATATTGGATAGCCGATATTCGATATTGCATATTCGGATATCCGATATTCGATTTTCGAAAATTCGATATTTAAAAACTCGATACCGGAAATTCGAAAAGTCGATATTCGATACTCGGTAAACTGATATCGGATACTGTATAGCCGATATTCGATATTGCATATTTGGATATCCGATATTCGATTTTCGAAAATTCGGTATTTAAAAACTCGATACTGGAAATTCGAAAAGTCGATATTCGATATTCGGTAATCGGATATCGGATATTCGATAGCCGATATTCGATATTGCATATTCGGATATCCGATATTCGATTTTCGAAAATTCGGTATTTAAAAACTCGATACTGGAAATTCGAAAAGTCGATATTCGATATTCGGTAAACTGATATCGGATATTGGATAGCCGATATTCGATATTGCATATTCGGATATCCGATATTCGATTTTCGATAATTCGGTATTAAAAAACTCGATACCGGAAATTCGAAAAGTTGATATTCGGTAATCGGATATCGGATATTGGATAGCCGATATTCGATATTGTATATTTGGATATCCGATATTCGATTTTCGAAAATTCGATATTTGAAAACACGATACCCGAAATTCGAAAAGTCGATATTCGATATTCGGTAATCAGATATCGGATATTGTATAGCCGATATTCGATATTGCATATTTGGATATCCGATAATTATTCGATTTTCGAAAATTCGGTATTTAAAAACTTGATAACCGAAATTCGAAAAGTCGATATTCGGTAATCGGATATCGGATATTGGATATTGGAAAGCTGATATTCGTTATTGTATATTCGGATATCCGATGTTCGATTTTCGAAAATTCGGTATTTAAAAACTCGATACTGGAAATTCGAAAAGTTGATATTCGATATTCGGTAATCGGATATCGGATATTGGATAGCCGATATTCGATATTGCATATTCGGATATCCGATATTCGATTTTCGAAAATTCGATATTTAAAAACTCGATACCGGAAATTCGAAAAGTCGATATTCGATATTCGGTAATCGGATATCGGATATTCGATAGCCGATATTCGATATTGCATATTCGGATATCCGATATTCGATTTTCGAAAATTCGGTATTTAAAAACTCGATACTGGAAATTCGAAAAGTTGATATTCGGTAATCGGATATCGGATATTGGATAGCCGATATTCGATATTGTATATTTGGATATCCGATATTCGATTTTCGAAAATTCGATATTTGAAAACACGATACCCGAAATTCGAAAAGTCGATATTCGATATTCGGATATCGGATATCGGATATTGGATAGCCGATATTCGATATTGCATATTCGGATATCCGATATTCGATTTTCGAAAATTCGGTATTTAAAAACTCGATACCGGAAATTCGAAAAGTCGATATTCGATATTCGGTAATCAGATATCGGATATTGGATAGCCGATATTCGATATTGCTTATTCGGATATCCGATATTCGAATTTCGAAAATTCGATATTAAAAAACTCGATACCCGAAATTCGAAAAGTCGATATTCGATATTCGGTAATTGGATATCGGATATTCGATAGCCGATATTCGATATGGCATATTAGGATATCCGATATTCGATTTTTGAAAATTCGGTATTTAAAAACTCGATACCGGAAATTCTAAAAGTCGATATTCGATATTTGGTAAACGGATATCGGATATTGGATAGCCGATATTCGATATTGCATATTCGGATATCCGATATTCTATTTTCGAAAATTCGATATTTAAAAGCTCGATACCCGAAATTCGAAAAGTCGATATTCGATATTCGGTAAACGGATATCGGATATTGGATAGCCGATATTCGATATTGCATATTCGGATATCCGATATTCGATTTTCGAAAATTCGGTATTTAAAAACTCGATACCGGAAATTCTAAAAGTCGATATTCGATATTCGGTAAACGGATATCGGATATTGGATAGCCGATATTCGATATTGCTTATTCGGATATCCGATATTCGAATTTCGAAAATTCGATATTATAAAACTCGATACCGGAAATTCGAAAAGTCGATATTCGATATTCGGTAATCAGATATCGGATATTGGATAGCCGATATTCGATATTGCTTATTCGGATATCCGATATTCGAATTTCGAAAATTCGATATTAAAAAACTCGATACCCGAAATTCGAAAAGTCGATATTCGATATTCGGTAATTGGATATCGGATATTCGATAGCCGATATTCGATATGGCATATTAGGATATCCGATATTCGATTTTTGAAAATTCGGTATTTAAAAACTCGATACTGGAAATTCGAAAAGTCGATATTCGATATTCGGTAAACTGATATCGGATATTGGATAGCCGATATTCGATATTGCATATTCGGATATCCGATATTCGATTTTCGAAAATTCGGTATTAAAAAACTCGATACCGGAAATTCGAAAAGTTGATATTCGGTAATCGGATATCGGATATTGGATAGCCGATATTCGATATTGTATATTTGGATATCCGATATTCGATTTTCGAAAATTCGATATTTAAAAACTCGATACCGGAAATTCGAAAAGTCGATATTCGATATTCGGTAATCAGATATCGGATATTGGATAGCCGATATTCGATATTGCTTATTCGGATATCCGATATTCGAATTTCGAAAATTCGATATTATAAAACTCGATACCCGAAATTCGAAAAGTCGATATTCGATATTCGGTAATTGGATATCGGATATTCGATAGCCGATATTCGATATGGCATATTAGGATATCCGATATTCGATTTTTGAAAATTCGGTATTTAAAAACTCGATACTGGAAATTCGAAAAGTCGATATTCGATATTCGGTAAACTGATATCGGATATTGGATAGCCGATATTCGATTTTCGAAAATTCGGTATTAAAAAACTCGATACCGGAAATTCGAAAAGTTGATATTCGGTAATCGGATATCGGATATTGGATAGCCGATATTCGATATTGTATATTTGGATATCCGATATTCGATTTTCGAAAATTCGATATTTAAAAACTCGATACCGGAAATTCGAAAAGTCGGTATTCGATATTCGGTAATCGGATATCGGATATTCGATAGCCGATATTCGATATTGCATATTCGGATATCCGATATTCGATTTTCGAAAATTCGGTATTTAAAAACTCGATACTGGAAATTCGAAAAGTCGATATTCGATATTCGGTTAACTGATATCGGATATTGGATAGCCGATATTCGATATTGTATATTTGGATATCCGATATTCGATTTTCGAAAATTCGATATTTGAAAACACGATACCCGAAATTCGAAAAGTCGATATTCGGTAATCGGATATCGGATATTGGATATTGGATAGCTGATATTCGATATTGTATATTCGGATATCCGATGTTCGATTTTCGAAAATTCGGTATTTAAAAACTCGATACTGGAAATTCGAAAAGTTGATATTCGATATTCGGTAAGCTGATATCGGATATTGGATAGCCGATATTCGATATTGCATATTCGGATATCCGATATTCGATTTTCGAAAATTCGATATTTAAAAACTCGATACCGGAAATTCGAAAAGTCGATATTCGATATTCGGTAATCGGATATCGGATATTCGATAGCCGATATTCGATATTGCATATTCGGATATCCGATATTCGATTTTCGAAAATTCGGTATTTAAAAACTCGATACTGGAAATTCGAAAAGTTGATATTCGGTAATCGGATATCGGATATTGGATAGCCGATATTCGATATTGTATATTTGGATATCCGATATTCGATTTTCGAAAATTCGGTATTTAAAAACTCGATACTGGAAATTCGAAAAGTCGATATTCGATATTCGGTAAACTGATATCGGATATTGTATAGCCGATATTCGATATTGCATATTTGGATATCCGATAATTATTCGATTTTCGAAAATTCGGTATTTAAAAACTTGATAACCGAAATTCGAAAAGTCGATATTCGGTAATCGGATATCGGATATTGGATATTGGATAGCTGATATTCGATATTGTATATTCGGATATCCGATGTTCGATTTTCGAAAATTTGGTATTTAAAAACTCGATACTGGAAATTCGAAAAGTTGATATTCGATATTCGGTAAGCTGATATCGGATATTGGATAGCCGATATTCGATATTGCATATTCGGATATCCGATATTCGATTTTCGAAAATTCGATATTTAAAAACTCGATACCGGAAATTCGAAAAGTCGATATTCGATATTCGGTAATCGGATATCGGATATTCGATAGCCGATATTCGATATTGCATATTCGGATATCCGATATTCGATTTTCGAAAATTCGGTATTTAAAAACTCGATACTGGAAATTCGAAAAGTTGATATTCGGTAATCGGATATCGGATATTGGATAGCCGATATTCGATATTGTATATTTGGATATCCGATATTCGATTTTCGAAAATTCGATATTTGAAAACACGATACCCGAAATTCAAAAAGTCGATATTCGATATTCGGAAATCGGATATTGGATATTGGATAGCTGATATTCGATATTGTATATTCGGATATCCGATGTTCGATTTTCGAAAATTCGGTATTTAAAAACTCGATACTGTAAATTCGAAAAGTTGATATTCGATATTCGGTAAGCTGATATCGGATATTGGATAGCCGATATTCGATATTGCATATTCGGATATCCGATATTCGATTTTCGAAAATTCGATATTTAAAAACTCGATACCGGAAATTCGAAAAGTCGATATTCGATATTCGGTAATCAGATATCGGATATTGTATAGCCGATATTCGATATTGCATATTTGGATATCCGATATTCGATTTTCGAAAATTCGGTATTTAAAAACTCGATACCGGAAATTCGAAAAGTCGATATTCGATATTCGGTAATCGGATATCGGATATTCGATAGCCGATATTCGATATTGCATATTCGGATATCCGATATTCGATTTTCGAAAATTCGGTATTTAAAAACTCGATACTGGAAATTCGAAAAGTCGATATTCGGTAAACTGATATCGGATATTGGATAGCCGATATTCGATATTGCATATTTGGATATCCGATATTCGATTTTCGAAAATTCGGTATTTAAAAACTCGATACCGGAAATTCGAAAAGTCGATATTCGATATTCGGTAATCGGATATCGGATATTCGATAGCCGATATTTGATATTGCATATTCGGATATCCGATATTCGATTTTCGAAAATTCGGTATTTAAAAACTCGATACTGGAAATTCGAAAAGTCGATATTCGATATTCGGTAAACTGATATCGGATATTGGATAGCCGATATTCGATATTGCATATTCGGATATCCGATATTCGATTTTCGAAAATTCGATATTTAAAAGTTCGATACCCGAAATTCGAAAAGTTGATATTCGATATTCGGTAAGCTGATATCGGATATTGGATAGCCGATATTCGATATTGCATATTCGGATATCCGATATTCGATTTTCGAAAATTCGATATTTAAAAACTCGATACCCGAAATTCTAAAAGTCGATATTCGATATTTGGTAAACGGATATCGGATATTGGATAGCCGATATTCGAAATTGCATATTCGGATATCCGATATTCTATTTTCGAAAATTCGATATTTAAAAGCTCGATACCCGAAATTCGAAAAGTCGATATTCGATATTCGGTAATTGGATATCGGATATTCGATAGCCGATATTCGATATGGCATATTAGGATATCCGATATTCGATTTTTGAAAATTCGGTATTTAAAAACTCGATACTGGAAATTCGAAAAGTCGATATTCGATATTCGGTAAACTGATATCGGATATTGGATAGCCGATATTCGATATTGCATATTCGGATATCCGATATTCGATTTTCGAAAATTCGATATTTGAAAACACGATACCCGAAATTCGAAAAGTCGATATTCGATATTCGGTAATCAGATATCGGATATTGTATAGCCGATATTCGATATTGCATATTTGGATATCCGATATTCGATTTTCGAAAATTCGGTATTTAAAAACTCGATAACCGAAATTCGAAAAGTCGATATTCGATATTCGGTAATTGGATATCGGATATTCGATAGCCGATATTCGATATGGCATATTCGGATATCCGATATTCGATTTTCGAAAATTCGGTATTTAAAAACTCGATACTGGAAATTCAAAAAGTCGATATTCGATATTCGGTAAGCTGATATCGGATATTGGATAGCCGATATTCGATATTACATATTCGGATATCCGATATTCGATTTTCGAAAATTCGATATTTGAAAACACGATAACCGAAATTCGAAAATTCGATATTCGGTAATCGGATATCGGATATTGGATAGCCGATATTCGATATTGCATATTCGGATATCCGATATTCGATTTTCGAAAATTCGGTATTAAAAAACTCGATACCGGAAATTCGAAAAGTTGATATTCGGTAATCGGATATCGGATATTGGATAGCCGATATTCGATATTGTATATTTGGATATCCGATATTCGATTTTCGAAAATTCGATATTTGAAAACACGATACCCGAAATTCGAAAAGTCGATATTCGATATTCGGTAATCAGATATCGGATATTGTATAGCCGATATTCGATATTGCATATTTGGATATCCGATATTCGATTTTCGAAAATTCGGTATTTAAAAACTCGATACCGGAAATTCGAAAAGTCGATATTCGATATTCGGTAAACGGATATCGGATATTGGATAGCCGATATTCGATATTGCTTATTCGGATATCCGATATTCGAATTTCGAAAATTCGATATTAAAAAACTCGATACCCGAAATTCGAAAAGTCGATATTCGGTAAACGGATATCGGATATTGGATAGCCGATATTCGATATTGCATATTCGGATATCCGATATTCGATTTTCGAAAATTCGGTATTTAAAAACTCGATACCGGAAATTCTAAAAGTCGATATTCGATATTCGGTAAACGGATATCGGATATTGGATAGCCGATATTCGATATTGCATATTCGGATATCCGATATTCGATTTTCGAAAATTCGGTATTTAAAAACTCGATACCGGAAATTCGAAAAGTCGATATTCGATATTCGGTAATCAGATATCGGATATTGGATAGCCGATATTCGATATTGCTTATTCGGATATCCGATATTCGAATTTCGAAAATTCGATATTAAAAAACTCGATACCCGAAATTCGAAAAGTCGATATTCGATATTCGGTAATCGGATATCGGATATTCGATAGCCGATATTCGATATGGCATATTCGGATATCCGATATTCGATTTTCGAAAAATCGGCATTTAAAAACTCGATACTGGAAATTCGAAAAGTCGATATTCGGTAAACTGATATCGGATATTGGATAGCCGATATTCGATATTGCATATTTGGATATCCGATATTCGATTTTCGAAAATTCGGTTTTTAAAAACTCGATACCGGAAATTCGAAAAGTCGATATTCGATATTCGGTAATCGGATATCGGATATTCGATAGCCGATATTTGATATTGCATATTCGGATATCCGATATTCGATTTTCGAAAATTCGGTATTTAAAAACTCGATACTGGAAATTCGAAAAGTCGATATTCGATATTCGGTAAACTGATATCGGATATTGGATAGCCGATATTCGATATTGCATATTCGGATATCCGATATTCGATTTTCGAAAATTCGATATTTAAAAGTTCGATACCCGAAATTCGAAAAGTTGATATTCGATATTCGGTAAGCTGATATCGGATATTGGATAGCCGATATTCGATATTGCATATTCGGATATCCGATATTCGATTTTCGAAAATTCGATATTTAAAAACTCGATACCCGAAATTCTAAAAGTCGATATTCGATATTTGGTAAACGGATATCGGATATTGGATAGCCGATATTCGAAATTGCATATTCGGATATCCGATATTCTATTTTCGAAAATTCGATATTTAAAAGCTCGATACCCGAAATTCGAAAAGTCGATATTCGATATTCGGTAATTGGATATCGGATATTCGATAGCCGATATTCGATATGGCATATTAGGATATCCGATATTCGATTTTTGAAAATTCGGTATTTAAAAACTCGATACTGGAAATTCGAAAAGTCGATATTCGATATTCGGTAAACTGATATCGGATATTGGATAGCCGATATTCGATATTGCATATTCGGATATCCGATATTCGATTTTCGAAAATTCGATATTTGAAAACACGATACCCGAAATTCGAAAAGTCGATATTCGATATTCGGTAATCAGATATCGGATATTGTATAGCCGATATTCGATATTGCATATTTGGATATCCGATATTCGATTTTCGAAAATTCGGTATTTAAAAACTCGATAACCGAAATTCGAAAATTCGATATTCGATATTCGGTAATTGGATATCGGATATTCGATAGCCGATATTCGATATGGCATATTCGGATATCCGATATTCGATTTTCGAAAATTCGGTATTTAAAAACTCGATACTGGAAATTCGAAAAGTCGATATTCGATATTCGGTAATCAGATATCGGATATTGTATAGCCGATATTCGATATTGCATATTTGGATATCCGATATTCGATTTTCGAAAATTCGGTATTTAAAAACTCGATAACCGAAATTCGAAAAGTCGATATTCGGTAATCGGATATCGGATATTGGATAGCCGATATTCGATATTGTATATTTGGATATCCGATATTCGATTTTCGAAAATTCGATATTTGAAAACTCGATACCGGAAATTCGAAAAGTCGATATTCGATATTCGGTAAACTGATATCGGATATTGGATAGCCGATATTCGATATTGCATATTCGGATATCCGATATTCGATTTTCGAAAATTCGGTATTAAAAAACTCGATACCGGAAATTCGAAAAGTTGATATTCGGTAATCGGATATCGGATATTGGATAGCCGATATTCGATATTGTATATTTGGATATCCGATATTCGATTTTCGAAAATTCGATATTTGAAAACACGATACCCGAAATTCGAAAAGTCGATATTCGATATTCGGTAATCAGATATCGGATATTGTATAGCCGATATTCGATATTGCATATTTGGATATCCGATATTCGTTTTTCGAAAATTCGGTATTTAAAAACTCGATAACCGAAATTCGAAAAGTCGATATTCGGTAATCGGATATCGGATATTGGATATTGGATAGCTGATATTCGATATTGTATATTCGGATATCCGATGTTCGATTTTCGAAAATTCGGTATTTAAAAACTCGATACCGGAAATTCGAAAAGTCGATATTCGATATTCGGTAAACGGATATCGGATATTGGATAGCCGATATTCGATATTGCTTATTCGGATATCCGATATTCGAATTTCGAAAATTCGATATTAAAAAACTCGATACCCGAAATTCGAAAAGTCGATATTCGGTAAACGGATATCGGATATTGGATAGCCGATATTCGATATTGCATATTCGGATATCCGATATTCGATTTTCGAAAATTCGGTATTTAAAAACTCGATACCGGAAATTCTAAAAGTCGATATTCGATATTCGGTAAACGGATATCGGATATTGGATAGCCGATATTCGATATTGCATATTCGGATATCCGATATTCGATTTTCGAAAATTCGGTATTTAA
This sequence comes from Agrotis clavis, assembly GCA_954870645.1. Lineage (NCBI taxonomy): Eukaryota > Metazoa > Arthropoda > Insecta > Lepidoptera > Noctuidae > Agrotis > Agrotis clavis. The sequence goes on from OX940933.1 coordinate 25,436,152, forward strand.
AAACTCGATACCGGAAATTCGAAAAGTCGATATTCGATATTCGGTAATCAGATATCGGATATTGGATAGCCGATATTCGATATTGCTTATTCGGATATCCGATATTCGAATTTCGAAAATTCGATATTAAAAAACTCGATACCCGAAATTCGAAAAGTCGATATTCGATATTCGGTAATTGGATATCGCATATTCGATAGCCTATATTCGATATGGCATATTAGGATATCCGATATTCGATTTTTGAAAATTCGGTATTTAAAAACTCGATACTGGAAATTCGAAAAGTTGATATTCGATATTCGGTAAACTGAAATTTAAAGAAATAGAAATATTGACACTGCCGTCACTCTACATATTAGAGTGTATTTTATACGTACGAAAAAACTTAGGAAATTTTAAGATTAGAAGCGACTTTCATAATATTAATACCCGGAGTAAACACGAAATTGTGATACCCAGATTCAGACTAGCAAAGACAAGTAAGTCGTTCGTTATAAACAGCATACGTTTTTATAATAAATTGCCCAAGTCAGTCATAGAACTAACTGACGGCAAGTTTAAAAGCCACATTAAACGTGTCCTTATTAAAAAAGCATATTACAAAATTAAGGACTACGTTGAAGACAAAGATATTTGGCAATAGTTCCTTCTGCTCATGCGGCTTCCCTGGTTCATCAACAGTTTTATTAAAAATTTGGTATATAGTCTATTAACTGCTCTGAATCACGGTACTACCTTTTATTTTTTACTTATACTTTTTTTATTATTTTGTGTTTGTTTTGTCTCTTTTTACCTTTTTTTTATTTTATCTTGCAATGTTTTGATTTTACAGTTATTACCTTTGGCTGATACAGCTTTTTTTTTTTTATATAGCTTCCTTTTACTCCAGAATTGTGAATGCGAGAACATTGTTTGTTGTGGAAATTCTCTTATGCCCATTTTATTCATATCGTCTACTTTTTTACGTATATATTATTATATACTTTCTTATTATTATTATTAATTTTTTTTTTTTTGTTTTTGTTTAGCTTTGGTAAGAAGTTCCCTCTTCTTATCGTGCCTGCGATGTTCTCTCATATCCTTGTATACCAAACTGTAACAACAACATTGTAAAAGCAAATATTTTAAAAGAGTAACCATGGAGTTTCTTGCCGGTTCTTCTCCATGGAAACGACCAACCCGAACCGTGCCAAAAAAAAAAAAATTTTTTTCTCTTCTCGACGTTTTATAAGTGCCCACTGAGGCCCATGTAAAATAAAAATATTTTGATTTTGATTTTGATTTTGACTGATATCGGATATTGGATAGCCGATATTCGATATTGCATATTCGGATATCCGATATTCGATTTTCGAAAATTCGGTATTTAAAAACTCGATACTGGAAATTCGAAAAGTTGATATTCGATATTCGGTAAGCTGATATCGGATATTGGATAGCCGATATTCGATATTGCATATTCGGATATCCGATATTCGATATTCGAAAATTCGATATTTAAAAACTCGATACCCGAAATTCTAAAAGTCGATATTCGATATTTGGTAAACGGATATCGGATATTGGATAGCCGATATTCGAAATTGCATATTCGGATATCCGATATTCTATTTTCGAAAATTCGATATTTAAAAGCTCGATACCCGAAATTCGAAAAGTCGATATTCGATATTCGGTAATTGGATATCGGATATTCGATAGCCGATATTCGATATGGCATATTAGGATATCCGATATTCGATTTTTGAAAATTCGGTATTTAAAAACTCGATACTGGAAATTCGAAAAGTCGATATTCGATATTCGGTAAACTGATATCGGATATTGGATAGCCGATATTCGATATTGCATATTCGGATATCCGATATTCGATTTTCGAAAATTCGATATTTGAAAACACGATACCCGAAATTCGAAAAGTCGATATTCGATATTCGGTAATCAGATATCGGATATTGTATAGCCGATATTCGATATTGCATATTTGGATATCCGATATTCGATTTTCGAAAATTCGGTATTTAAAAACTCGATAACCGAAATTCGAAAAGTCGATATTCGGTAATCGGATATCGGATATTGGATAGCTGATATTCGATATTGTATATTCGGATATCCGATGTTCGATTTTCGAAAATTCGGTATTTAAAAACTCGATACTGGAAATTCAAAAAGTTGATATTCGATATTCGGTAAGCTGATATCGGATATTGGATAGCCGATATTCGATATTGCATATTCGGATATCCGATATTCGATTTTCGAAAATTCGATATTTAAAAACTCGATACCGGAAATTCGAAAAGTCGATATTCGATACTCGGTAATCGGATATCGGATATTCGATAGCCGATATTCGATATTGCATATTCGGATATCCGATATTCGATTTTCGAAAATTCGATATTTGAAAACACGATACCCGAAATTCGAAAAGTCGATATTCGATATTCGGTAATCAGATATCGGATATTGTATAGCCGATATTCGATATTGTATATTTGGATATCCGATATTCGATTTTCGAAAATTCGATATTTGAAAACACGATACCCGAAATTCGAAAAGTCGATATTCGATATTCGGTAATCAGATATCGGATATTGTATAGCCGATATTCGATATTGCATATTTGGATATCCGATAATTATTCGATTTTCGAAAATTCGGTATTTAAAAACTTGATAACCGAAATTCGAAAAGTCGATATTCGGTAATCGGATATCGGATATTGGATATTGGATAGCTGATATTCGATATTGTATATTCGGATATCCGATGTTCGATTTTCGAAAATTCGGTATTTAAAAACTCGATAACCGAAATTCGAAAAGTCGATATTCGGTAATCGGATATCGGATATTGGATATTGGATAGCTGATATTCGATATTGTATATTCGGATATCCGATGTTCGATTTTCGAAAATTCGGTATTTAAAAACTCGATACCGGAAATTCGAAAAGTTGATATTCGGTAATCGGATATCGGATATTGGATAGCCGATATTCGATATTGTATATTTGGATATCCGATATTCGATTTTCGAAAATTCGATATTTGAAAACACGATACCCGAAATTCGAAAAGTCGATATTCGATATTCGGTAATCAGATATCGGATATTGTATAGCCGATATTCGATATTGCATATTTGGATATCCGATAATTATTCGATTTTCGAAAATTCGGTATTTAAAAACTTGATAACCGAAATTCGAAAAGTCGATATTCGGTAATCGGATATCGGATATTGGATATTGGATAGCTGATATTCGATATTGTATATTCGGATATCCGATGTTCGATTTTCGAAAATTCGGTATTTAAAAACTCGATACTGGAAATTCGAAAAGTTGATATTCGATATTCGGTAATCGGATATTGGATAGCCGATATTCGATATTGCATATTCGGATATCCGATATTCGATTTTCGAAAATTCGATATTTAAAAACTCGATACCGGAAATTCGAAAAGTCGATATTCGATATTCGGTAATCGGATATCGGATATTCGATAGCCGATATTCGATATTGCATATTCGGATATCCGATATTCGATTTTCGAAAATTCGGTATTTAAAAACTCGATACTGGAAATTCGAAAAGTTGATATTCGGTAATCGGATATCGGATATTGGATAGCCGATATTCGATATTGTATATTTGGATATCCGATATTCGATTTTCGAAAATTGATATTTGAAAACACGATACCCGAAATTCGAAAAGTCGATATTCGATATTCGGTACTCAGATATCGGATATTGTATAGCCGATATTCGATATTGCATATTTGGATATCCGATATTCGATTTTCGAAAATTCGGTATTTAAAAACTTGATAACCGAAATTCGAAAAGTCGATATTCGGTAATCGGATATCGGATATTGGATATTGGATAGCTGATATTCGATATTGTATATTCGGATATCCGATGTTCGATTTTCGAAAATTCGGTATTTAAAAACTCGATACTGGAAATTCGAAAAGTTGATATTCGATATTCGGTAAGCTGATATCGGATATTGGATAGCCGATATTCGATATTGCATATTCGGATATCCGATATTCGATTTTCGAAAATTCGGTATTTAAAAACTCGATACCGGAAATTCGAAAAGTCGATATTCGATATTCGGTAATCGGATATCGGATATTCGATAGCCGATATTCGATATGGCATATTCGGATATCCGATATTCGATTTTCGAAAAATCGGCATTTAAAAACTCGATACTGGAAATTCGAAAAGTCGATATTCGGTAAACTGATATCGGATACTGTATAGCCGATATTCGATATTGCATATTTGGATATCCGATATTCGATTTTCGAAAATTCGGTATTTAAAAACTCGATACCGGAAATTCGAAAAGTCGATATTCGATATTCGGTAATCGGATATCGGATATTCGATAGCCGATATTTGATATTGCATATTCGGATATCCGATATTCGATTTTCGAAAATTCGGTATTTAAAAACTCGATACTGGAAATTCGAAAAGTCGATATTCGATATTCGGTAAACTGATATCGGATATTGGATAGCCGATATTCGATATTGCATATTCGGATATCCGATATTCGATTTTCGAAAATTCGGTATTAAAAAACTCGATACCGGAAATTCGAAAAGTTGATATTCGGTAATCGGATATCGGATATTGGATAGCCGATATTCGATATTGCATATTTGGATATCCGATATTCGATTTTCGAAAATTCGGTATTTAAAAACTCGATACCGGAAATTCGAAAAGTCGATATTCGATATTCGGTAATCGGATATCGGATATTCGATAGCCGATATTCGATATTGCATATTTGGATATCCGATATTCGATTTTCGAAAATTCGGTATTTAAAAACTCGATACCGGAAATTCGAAAAGTCGATATTCGATATTCGGTAATCAGATATCGGATATTGTATAGCCGATATTCGATATTGCATATTTGGATATCCGATTTTCGAAAATTCGGTATTTAAAAACTCGATACCGGAAATTCGAAAAGTCGATATTCGATATTCGGTAATCGGATATCGGATATTCGATAGCCGATATTCGATATGGCATATTCGGATATCCGATATTCGATTTTCGAAAAATCGGCATTTAAAAACTCGATACCGGAAATTCTAAAAGTCAATATTCGATATATGGTAAACGGATATCGGATATTGGATAGCCGATATTCGATATTGCATATTCGGATATCCGATATTCGATTTTCGAAAATTCGGTATTTAAAAACTCGATACCGGAAATTCGAAAAGTCGATATTCGATATTCGGTAATCAGATATCGGATATTGGATAGCCGATATTCGATATTGCTTATTCGGATATCCGATATTCGAATTTCGAAAATTCGATATTAAAAAACTCGATACCCGAAATTCGAAAAGTCGATATTCGATATTCGGTAATTGGATATCGGATATTCGATAGCCGATATTCGATATGGCATATTAGGATATCCGATATTCGATTTTTGAAAATTCGGTATTTAAAAACTCGATACCGGAAATTCTAAAAGTCGATATTCGATATTTGGTAAACGGATATCGGATATTGGATAGCCGATATTCGATATTGCATATTCGGATATCCGATATTCTATTTTCGAAAATTCGATATTTAAAAGCTCGATACCCGAAATTCGAAAAGTCGATATTCGATATTCGGTAAACGGATATCGGATATTGGATAGCCGATATTCGATATTGCATATTCGGATATCCGATATTCGATTTTCGAAAATTCGGTATTTAAAAACTCGATACCGGAAATTCTAAAAGTCGATATTCGATATTCGGTAAACGGATATCGGATATTCGATAGCCGATATTCGATATGGCATATTAGGATATCCGATATTCGATTTTTGAAAATTCGGTATTTAAAAACTCGATACCGGAAATTCGAAAAGTCGATATTCGATATTCGGTAATCGGATATCGGATATTCGATAGCCGATATTTGATATTGCATATTCGGATATCCGATATTCGATTTTCGAAAATTCGGTATTTAAAAACTCGATACTGGAAATTCGAAAAGTCGATATTCGATATTCGGTAAACTGATATCGGATATTGGATAGCCGATATTCGATATTGCATATTCGGATATCCGATATTCGATTTTCGAAAATTCGGTATTAAAAAACTCGATACCGGAAATTCGAAAAGTTGATATTCGGTAATCGGATATCGGATATTGGATAGCCGATATTCGATATTGCATATTTGGATATCCGATATTCGATTTTCGAAAATTCGGTATTTAAAAACTCGATACCGGAAATTCGAAAAGTCGATATTCGATATTCGGTAATCGGATATCGGATATTCGATAGCCGATATTCGATATTGCATATTTGGATATCCGATATTCGATTTTCGAAAATTCGGTATTTAAAAACTCGATACCGGAAATTCGAAAAGTCGATATTCGATATTCGGTAATCAGATATCGGATATTGTATAGCCGATATTCGATATTGCATATTTGGATATCCGATATTCGATTTTCGAAAATTCGGTATTTAAAAACTCGATACCGGAAATTCGAAAAGTCGATATTCGATATTCGGTAATCGGATATCGGATATTCGATAGCCGATATTCGATATGGCATATTCGGATATCCGATATTCGATTTTCGAAAATTCGGTATTTAAAAACTCGATACCGGAAATTCGAAAAGTCGATATTCGATATTCGGTAATCAGATATCGGATATTGGATAGCCGATATTCGATATTGCTTATTCGGATATCCGATATTCGATTTTCGAAAATTCGGTATTTAAAAACTCGATACCGGAAATTCGAAAAGTCGATATTCGATATTCGGTAATCAGATATCGGATATTGGATAGCCGATATTCGATATTGCTTATTCGGATATCCGATATTCGAATTTCGAAAATTCGATATTAAAAAACTCGATACCCGAAATTCGAAAAGTCGATATTCGATATTCGGTAATTGGATATCGGATATTCGATAGCCGATATTCGATATGGCATATTAGGATATCCGATATTCGATTTTTGAAAATTCGGTATTTAAAAACTCGATACCGGAAATTCTAAAAGTCGATATTCGATATTTGGTAAACGGATATCGGATATTGGATAGCCGATATTCGATATTGCATATTCGGATATCCGATATTCTATTTTCGAAAATTCGATATTTAAAAGCTCGATACCCGAAATTCGAAAAGTCGATATTCGATATTCGGTAAACGGATATCGGATATTGGATAGCCGATATTCGATATTGCATATTCGGATATCCGATATTCGATTTTCGAAAATTCGGTATTTAAAAACTCGATACCGGAAATTCTAAAAGTCGATATTCGATATTCGGTAAACGGATATCGGATATTGGATAGCCGATATTCGATATTGCATATTCGGATATCCGATATTCGATTTTCGAAAATTCGGTATTTAAAAACTCGATACCGGAAATTCGAAAAGTCGATATTCGATATTCGGTAATCAGATATCGGATATTGGATAGCCGATATTCGATATTGCTTATTCGGATATCCGATATTCGATTTTCGAAAATTCGGTATTTAAAAACTCGATACTGGAAATTCGAAAAGTCGATATTCGATATTCGGTAAACTGATATCGGATATTGGATAGCCGATATTCGATATTGTATATTTGGATATCCGATATTCGATTTTCGAAAATTCGATATTTGAAAACACGATACCCGAAATTCGAAAAGTTGATATTCGATATTCGGTAAGCTGATATCGGATATTCGATAGCCGATATTCGATATGGCATATTAGGATATCCGATATTCGATTTTTGAAAATTCGGTATTTAAAAACTCGATACTGGAAATTCGAAAAGTCGATATTCGATATTCGGTAAACTGATATCGGATATTGGATAGCCGATATTCGATATTGCATATTCGGATATCCGATATTCGATTTTCGAAAATTCGATATTTGAAAACACGATACCCGAAATTCGAAAAGTCGATATTCGATATTCGGTAATCAGATATCGGATATTGTATAGCCGATATTCGATATTGCATATTTGGATATCCGATATTCGATTTTCGAAAATTCGGTATTTAAAAACTCGATACCGGAAATTCGAAAAGTCGATATTCGGTAATCGGATATCGGATATTGGATAGCTGATATTCGATATTGTATATTCGGATATCCGATGTTCGATTTTCGAAAATTCGGTATTTAAAAACTCGATACTGGAAATTCAAAAAGTTGATATTCGATATTCGGTAAGCTGATATCGGATATTGGATAGCCGATATTCGATATTGCATATTCGGATATCCGATATTCGATTTTCGAAAATTCGATATTTAAAAACTCGATACCGGAAATTCGAAAAGTCGATATTCGATACTCGGTAATCGGATATTCGATAGCCGATATTCGATATTGCATATTCGGATATCCGATATTCGATTTTCGAAAATTCGGTATTTAAAAACTCGATACTGGAAATTCGAAAAGTCGATATTCGATATTCGGTAATCGGATATCGGATATTCGATAGCCGATATTCGATATTGCATATTCGGATATCCGATATTCGATTTTCGAAAATTCGGTATTTAAAAACTCGATACTGGAAATTCGAAAAGTCGATATTCGATATTCGGTAAACTGATATCGGATATTGGATAGCCGATATTCGATATTGCATATTCGGATATCCGATATTCGATTTTCGATAATTCGGTATTAAAAAACTCGATACCGGAAATTCGAAAAGTTGATATTCGGTAATCGGATATCGGATATTGGATAGCCGATATTCGATATTGTATATTTGGATATCCGATATTCGATTTTCGAAAATTCGATATTTGAAAACACGATACCCGAAATTCGAAAAGTCGATATTCGATATTCGGTAATCAGATATCGGATATTGTATAGCCGATATTCGATATTGCATATTTGGATATCCGATAATTATTCGATTTTCGAAAATTCGGTATTTAAAAACTTGATAACCGAAATTCGAAAAGTCGATATTCGGTAATCGGATATCGGATATTGGATATTGGATAGCTGATATTCGATATTGTATATTCGGATATCCGATGTTCGATTTTCGAAAATTCGGTATTTAAAAAAATACTCAGTTAGAGGAAGTAAAAATTAATATGAATACAGTAAAATCCATTCCGTTAATTAATTCAAACGTGAATATGAAGAGAGGTGGGTACATGTTAGACAGTGGTCCGTTTGGCCTACCTCACATAGCACACCGATCGGCAAACGACGATCACACGCCAAGTATGACAAGGATGAGTCATGGCAGTGCTAGCGAACCGTCGCCGCCGCCAGCACCAATGTATCGTTCTCTTGTTCCTACACAAACAGGTGGTGAGACTGCGATTAAACCCGTTTCACCTGTACTGGTTAACTCGACCATGTTGGACAACAATGGCTTAGTGGCTGGTGATAACGTACATAAACAACAAACAATGGCGGAAATTGTAAGCAGGGGCGAATGGAAAGAAAGCAAACAAGATGATCAGTGGATTATGGTGCAAAAAGCGAAGACGAGAAATCGTTTTTTGGGTATGACCGGTAAAGCTGTTTCAAACTTATCAGGAAAATTTAAGGCCGCCGAGAGAAAAATACCTCTTTTTATCTCTAATGTGAATAAAGAGACAACTGAAGAAGACATTTGTGATTATATAAAACAAAAAACGAATGAAGTTGTGAAATTAGAGAAAATTAATATGAAGTCAGAAAGGTCATACAACGCATTCAAATTGTTTGTAACCAAACACAAAATAAATACGTTTTTGGATGACAACCTGTGGCCGGAGGGAATTACTTTCAGACGATTTTATTTTAAGAAAGTAAAAGACACGACTTTTGTAAATGATGATCCTAATCCTACACATAGTACATAATGGATAGCAACAAAATGAAAGTAACATTAACTACGTTTAACTGTAAAAACGTTAAGCGATCAGCTGACTGTATCCGCAGATTGTGCAGTGTCGCGGATGTTATCGCACTACAGGAAACTTGGCTACTGCCTCATGATGTTCCATACCTTGGTAGCCTAGACGATGATTTCTCATACACAGGAAAGTCCGCCGTTGACATGTCTGCTGGAATACTGTCAGGAAGACCGTATGGTGGAGTTGCGCTTCTATGGAGAAAGTCTATGTTTTCAACGGTATCAGTGTTGCAGTGTAACAGTGATCGGCTGGTTGCTATTAAGATAGTACATGCGGAACGCCCATTATTAATTTTCTCAGTGTACATGCCTACCAACTCAGCTGATAATCTTTTAGAATTTACGCAGTGCCTTAGCGAAATTATTGCAATAAGTGAGAATAGTGGTGTGGAATCAGTGTTCATATTAGGAGACTTCAATGCGCATCCAGGTGAGCACTTTGCTAATGAACTTTTGACTTTATGTCGGGAGCAATCATGGTCTTGTGTTGATATGGAGCTGCTGCCGAAGGATACTTATACATTTGAGAGTACCGCTAACAGTGCCCTGCGCTGGCTAGACCACTGCGTGGTAAGCAGTGCGGCGCGACACTTGGTCGTGAATGCGTCTGTTTTATATGGGGTTTATATGTCTGATCACATTCCTTTGTTAATTGAATGCAATTTAAATTTAATAACACCTAAATTGTTAACTAAAACCTATACTTGTAACAGGGTACTATGGGGTGAAAGAAATATAGCTCAAATTAATGAATATTCCATCTTTTGTAATTCTAAATTAAGATTGCTAGATTTTCCAGATGTTTTTTGTGAGTGTGCGCATAATAGGTGTAACAATGCTAATCACTTCGCAGTATTAGATACAATGTATCACAGTTTAGTGAATATTTTAAAGGAAGGCGCTGATCGCACTTACTTGGGTAAACAAATGAGTCACAACCGTAAAAAATATATTACTGGTTGGAATAGGTACGTTCGTGACGCTCACAGGCAGGCTCGCCAGTGTTATCAAACATGGTTGTTGTCTGGTAAACCTGTTTTTGGTTATGTTTACAATAAAATGTGTGAATCTAGGAAATTATTTAAAAGTAAACTAAAATATTGTCAAGATAACCAAGACAGGATAAAAATGGACATATTAGCTAAACTTCACTCTGAAAAGAAATTCGGTTCATTTTGGAAGTCGACGAATAAATTGAGTCCAAGGTTGTGTCCCCCTGTGAGCGTGGCGGGCGTTCATGAACCAGCAGACATAGCAAATGCTTTCCGTCATCATTTTAGAGTTGCGGCATCACCTTCTAGCAATGAGCAGGTGACCAATGCTGGGGCCTCTGGCAGGAGTATCTCGGTTATTTTCACGGCACAAGAAGTGAAGGCCGTTATAAAGAAAATGGTGAGGGGTAAATCCCCGGGCCATGATGGTCTCAGCATTGAGCACCTGAAGCATGCAGGAGGACACTTGCCACGGGTGCTGGCTCTGTTTTTTAATATGTGTATAAGTCACGGCTACTTACCGAATGACCTTATGTATACTACAGTAGTGCCTATTGTGAAAAACAAAACGGGAGATGCCTCTGACATTTCCAATTACAGGCCCATTTCCCTGGCCACTGTGATAGCCAAGATCTTGGACAGTCTGCTTGATAAACAATTAGCTAATCACATCGAGCTGCACGACGCCCAGTTCGGATTCAGACCAGGGCTATCCACTGAGAGTGCTATTTTGTGCCTCAAGCAGACTGTTCAATACTACACACATAGGAAAACACCTATTTTTGCCTGTTTTCTGGATCTGTCAAAGGCATTTGATCTCGTATGTTATGATGTCTTGTGGCACAAACTACAATCTGATACTACTGTACCACCTGAGATTGTATCCATATTTAAATACTGGTACAGTAGTCAGTGTAATAGCGTGAAGTGGGGTGACTCGCACTCGGACGTGTACAGGCTGGAGTGCGGGGTGAGGCAGGGGGGGCTGAGCTCCCCTCGGCTCTTCAACCTGTACATGAACAAGCTGCTCGTTGAGCTCAGCAGCACCAATATTGGATGTCACATAGACGGCGTATGTATCAACAATATTAGTTACGCTGATGATATGGTGCTGCTGAGTCCATCGATTGGTGCCCTGCGGCGGCTTATCTCTGTTTGTGAAACATATGCGGCAAAACATGGACTCAAATATAATGTCAATAAGAGCGAGTTAATGGTTTTTAAGGCAAGAAATGTGACATACTCGGACATTCCGAGTGTCACATTATGTGGATTGTCCTTACAAAGGGTTAGCAAATTTAAATATTTGGGACACTGGATCACTGAAGACCTAAAAGATAATTGTGATATAGAGAGGGAACGTAGGTCGCTGGCAGTCCGCTGTAACATGTTGGCCCGTAGGTTTGCACGTTGTACGAATTCAGTTAAAGTGACACTGTTTAAAGCTTACTGTCAGTCCTTCTACACGTGTAGCCTATGGGTCAACTATACTCAGCGTGCTTTCAGCGACCTACGGGTCCAATATAACAATGCGTTGAGGGTACTGATGGGGCTGCCGTGGCGCTGTAGTGCGTCCGGCATGTTTGCGGACGCAAATATAAATGATTTTGCTGCCATCATCCGGAGAAGATGTGCCTCCCTAATGACACGAGTCCGCGGCAGTACCAACACTATTCTCAGCGTATTCGCTGATCGGTGGGATTCTCCCATGTTGCAGAGATGGATGCGGCTCCACACCGAATTGTAATTATATAATATGTTTAATGTTATTATGTACCTACTAACACTATATATTAAGTATTATTGTTACTAACACTATGGACACTGTCTGAAATAAATTTATTTGATTTGATTTGATTTGAAAAACTCGATACTGGAAATTCGAAAAGTTGATATTCGATATTCGGTAATCGGATATCGGATATTGGATAGCCGATATTCGATATTGCATATTCGGATATCCGATATTCGATTTTCGAAAATTCGATATTTAAAAACTCGATACCGGAAATTCGAAAAGTCGATATTCGATATTCGGTAATCGGATATCGGATATTCGATAGCCGATATTCGATATTGCATATTCGGATATCCGATATTCGATTTTCGAAAATTCGGTATTTAAAAACTCGATACTGGAAATTCGAAAAGTTGATTTTCGGTAATCGGATATCGGATATTGGATAGCCGATATTCGATATTGTATATTTGGATATCCGATATTCGATTTTCGAAAATTCGATATTTGAAAACACGATACCCGAAATTCGAAAAGTCGATATTCGATATTCGGTACTCAGATATCGGATATTGTATAGCCGATATTCGATATTGCATATTTGGATATCCGATATTCGATTTTCGAAAATTCGGTATTTAAAAACTTGATAACCGAAATTCGAAAAGTCGATATTCGGTAATCGGATATCGGATATTGGATATTGGATAGCTGATATTCGATATTGTATATTCGGATATCCGATGTTCGATTTTCGAAAATTCGGTATTTAAAAACTCGATACTGGAAATTCGAAAAGTTGATATTCGATATTCGGTAAGCTGATATCGGATATTGGATAGCCGATATTCGATATTGCATATTCGGATATCCGATATTCGATTTTCGAAAATTCGATATTTAAAAACTCGATACCGGAAATTCGAAAAGTCGATATTCGATATTCGGTAATCAGATATCGGATATTGTATAGCCGATATTCGATATTGCATATTTGGATATCCGATATTCGATTTTCGAAAATTCGGTATTTAAAAACTCGATACCGGAAATTCGAAAAGTCGATATTCGATATTCGGTAATCGGATATCGGATATTCGATAGCCGATATTCGATATGGCATATTCGGATATCCGATATTCGATTTTCGAAAAATCGGCATTTAAAAACTCGATACTGGAAATTCGAAAAGTCGATATTCGGTAAACTGATATCGGATACTGTATAGCCGATATTCAATATTGCATATTTGGATATCCGATATTCGATTTTCAAAAATTCGGTATTTAAAAACTCGATACCGGAAATTCGAAAAGTCGATATTCGATATTCGGTAATCGGATATCGGATATTCGATAGCCGATATTTGATATTGCATATTCGGATATCCGATATTCGATTTTCGAAAATTCGGTATTTAAAAACTCGATACTGGAAATTCGAAAAGTCGATATTCGATATTCGGTAAACTGATATCGGATATTGGATAGCCGATATTCGATATTGCATATTCGGATATCCGATATTCGATTTTCGAAAATTCGGTATTAAAAAACTCGATACCGGAAATTCGAAAAGTTGATATTCGGTAATCGGATATCGGATATTGGATAGCCGATATTCGATATTGCATATTTGGATATCCGATATTCGATTTTCGAAAATTCGGTATTTAAAAACTCGATACCGGAAATTCGAAAAGTCGATATTCGATATTCGGTAATCAGATATCGGATATTGTATAGCCGATATTCGATATTGCATATTTGGATATCCGATATTCGATTTTCGAAAATTCGGTATTTAAAAACTCGATACCGGAAATTCGAAAAGTCGATATTCGATATTCGGTAATCGGATATCGGATATTCGATAGCCGATATTCGATATGGCATATTCGGATATCCGATATTCGATTTTCGAAAAATCGGCATTTAAAAACTCGATACCGGAAATTCTAAAAGTCAATATTCGATATATGGTAAACGGATATCGGATATTGGATAGCCGATATTCGATATTGCATATTCGGATATCCGATATTCGATTTTCGAAAATTCGGTATTTAAAAACTCGATACCGGAAATTCGAAAAGTCGATATTCGATATTCGGTAAACGGATATCGGATATTGGATAGCCGATATTCGATATTGCATATTCGGATATCCGATATTCGATTTTCGAAAATTCGGTATTTAAAAACTCGATACCGGAAATTCGAAAAGTTGATATTCGGTAATCGGATATCGGATATTGGATAGCCGATATTCGATATTGTATATTTGGATATCCGATATTCGATTTTCGAAAATTCGATATTTGAAAACACGATACCCGAAATTCGAAAAGTCGATATTCGATATTCGGTAATCAGATATCGGATATTGTATAGCCGATATTCGATATTGCATATTTGGATATCCGATAATTATTCGATTTTCGAAAATTCGGTATTTAAAAACTTGATAACCGAAATTCGAAAAGTCGATATTCGGTAATCGGATATCGGATATTGGATATTGGATAGCTGATATTCGATATTGTATATTCGGATATCCGATGTTCGATTTTCGAAAATTCGGTATTTAAAAACTCGATACTGGAAATTCGAAAAGTTGATATTCGATATTCGGTAATCGGATATCGGATATTGGATAGCCGATATTCGATATTGCATATTCGGATATCCGATATTCGATTTTCGAAAATTCGATATTTAAAAACTCGATACCGGAAATTCGAAAAGTCGATATTCGATATTCGGTAATCGGATATCGGATATTCGATAGCCGATATTCGATATTGCATATTCGGATATCCGATATTCGATTTTCGAAAATTCGGTATTTAAAAACTCGATACCGGAAATTCGAAAAGTCGATATTCGATATTCGGTAATCGGATATCGGATATTCGATAGCCGATATTCGATATTGCTTATTCGGATATCCGATATTCGATTTTCGAAAATTCGGTATTTAAAAACTCGATACCGGAAATTCGAAAAGTCGATATTCGATATTCGGTAATCAGATATCGGATATTGGATAGCTGATATTCGATATTGCTTATTCGGATATCCGATATTCGAATTTCGAAAATTCGATATTAAAAAACTCGATACCCGAAATTCGAAAAGTCGATATTCGATATTCGGTAATTGGATATCGGATATTCGATAGCCGATATTCGATATGGCATATTAGGATATCCGATATTCGATTTTTGAAAATTCGGTATTTAAAAACTCGATACCGGAAATTCTAAAAGTCGATATTCGATATTTGGTAAACGGATATCGGATATTGGATAGCCGATATTCGATATTGCATATTCGGATATCCGATATTCTATTTTCGAAAATTCGATATTTAAAAGCTCGATACCCGAAATTCGAAAAGTCGATATTCGATATTCGGTAAACGGATATCGGATATTGGATAGCCGATATTCGATATTGCATATTCGGATATCCGATATTCGATTTTCGAAAATTCGGTATTTAAAAACTCGATACCGGAAATTCTAAAAGTCGATATTCGATATTCGGTAAACGGATATCGGATATTGGATAGCCGATATTCGATATTGCATATTCGGATATCCGATATTCGATTTTCGAAAATTCGATATTTAAAAACTCGATACCGGAAATTCGAAAAGTCGATATTCGATATTCGGTAATCAGATATCGGATATTGGATAGCCGATATTCGATATTGCTTATTCGGATATCCGATATTCGAATTTCGAAAACTCGATACCCGAAATTCGAAAAGTCGATATTCGATATTCGGTAATTGGATATCGGATATTCGATAGCCGATATTCGATATGGCATATTAGGATATCCGATATTCGATTTTTGAAAATTCGGTATTTAAAAACTCGATACTGGAAATTCGAAAAGTCGATATTCGATATTCGGTAAACTGATATCGGATATTGGATAGCCGATATTCGATATTGCATATTCGGATATCCGATATTCGATTTTCGAAAATTCGGTATTAAAAAACTCGATACCGGAAATTCGAAAAGTTGATATTCGGTAATCGGATATCGGATATTGGATAGCCGATATTCGATATTGTATATTTGGATATCCGATATTCGATTTTCGAAAATTCGATATTTAAAAACTCGATACCGGAAATTCGAAAAGTCGATATTCGATATTCGGTAATCGGATATCGGATATTCGATAGCCGATTTCACATTGACCACCAACACGAGGAAACCCACACCGAGGCGAAACCCGCGGCGCACTGATGTGCCTGGATATAAACGCCTCCTAGCCTCCTTGCTGGCTAAACACCTATCACAAGTAACCATAAGAGACCCAACCCAACTAGAATACACAGTAACAAAACTATCGGAATATCTAACAGAAGCTTACCATGCATGCTGTAAACTAAGAGAGCCAAAAACCAGTCATGAGAGGAATCCCTGGTGGAACGCTGAACTTGGTAAACTCAGAGATGCATTACGTAAGCAATTCAACAGAGCCAAAAACACTAGACTCCCAAACGACTGGGAACTATACAAAGAGACCCAGTACACATATAAAAAGCAAATCCGAATAGCCAGAAAGACAGCCTGGCGCAAATTCTGTGAATCTATTGAGACCAATAACGAAGCTGCAAGGGTAAGGAAAATCCTCTCAACCGACCAGGACCGAACCCTTGGAACGCTGAAAAAACCCGACAACACATATACACTCACGGACCTGGAAACCAGTAAGGTCCTCCTTGAGACTCACTTCCCCGACTGTAAACTCCTAGAGGACAGGACATGGGAGGCAGAACCAGACTGGACCCCAACGGATATGGACTGGTCCAGAGCCCACAGCATAATAACGGAAGACCGGATAAGGTGGGCCATTAACACCTTTCAGCCCTATAAGTCCCCAGGACTAGATGGCATCTTTCCGGCCCTACTACAGTGGGGGGTTGCACAACTACTACCATACCTGATGGAAATCTATCAGGCATGCATAGCACTTCGACATATACCCCTAGCATGGCGGGAGGTAAAAGTCATCTTCATACCCAAACCTGGCAAAACGGACTACACCCAACCCAAGGCTTATCGACCTATAAGCCTCACATCTTTCCTACTGAAGACCCTCGAGAGACTCTGTGATAGGTATATCCGAGACGGACCTCTTCGGGAAAAACCGCTTCACAAACAACAGCACGCATACTCCACGGGCAGATCAACGGAATCCGCGCTACATAGCGTAGTATCCAAGATTGAATGTGCAGTGGACCACAAATGCTCAGCAACGGCCGCCTTTATTGACATTGAGGGCGCCTTTGACAAAACCACGATCAACAGCATCAACATGGCCTTAGACAGGCACAACATAGACCCGACCCTGAGCGGATGGATTAGCAACATGCTCAAGCAAAGAGCTGTACAAGTTACAGTAAATGACACTACAAGGGCCATCGTGGCGAAAGGCTGCCCACAGGGGGGAGTCCTCTCACCGCTACTATGGAACCTGGTTGTAGATAACCTCATTAAAACACTAAATGATAACGGCTACTTCACTGTAGGGTATGCCGACGATATAACCATAATAATAAATGGCACTCACGAAAATACCCTGTGCAACCTCATGCGCCAAGCATTGAAAATAGTGGAGGACTGGTGCAACAAACACCAGCTATCAGTAAATCCTTCAAAAACCGAGCTGATTCTCTTCACAAAAAAGAGGAAGCTACCGACCCTACAGCTTCCACGTTTCTTTGGAACCACCCTAAGCCTATCAACTGAAACCAAATACCTGGGCATCTTTTTGGATAAACAGCTGAATTGGGCAAAACACATCAACTACATCACTACAAAAGCCAGCATATCCCTATGGCAGTGCAAGCGAATGCTTGGCAGGAATTGGGGGATCAGTCCCAAGATCACTCACTGGCTATATACCACTGTCATACGACCGACAGTCACGTACGGCTCATTGGTCTGGTGGCCCAGAACAAACCTGAGCACAACCCAAAAAGACCTCGAAAAGCTGCAGCGATTTGCTTGTATGGCAATTACTAGCTGTATGAGAACTGCACCCACCGCTGCCCTACAGGCAATGCTTGGACTGCCACCTCTACACCTCATCGTGCAGAAAGAGGCGGCCCTAGCCGCCTTTAGGCTTCATGCCCTGGGAACCCTAAACAAAGACTCCAGAATTAAACATACGCGAATTAAGAATGATGCGATCGAACAACAGCCTATGATGGCATCACCCTGCGACAAAGCCCCAAGACAATACCACTTTGTAAAGCACTACAGTATCACACTTGCAGAAGAGCAGTGTGACTATTCAGGCCCGAAAGAGCTGAGGATATACACAGATGGATCAAAGACTGATTCCAGAACCGGGGCTGGAGTCTTCTCACACGACCTTAACATAAATATATCCAGCCCGCTGGGAATGTACAACACCGTCTACCAGGCGGAATGCATGGGCATTATACAAGCAGCATATGCGATAGAGGCCAGAAGAGTTACGGACACCCATTTATACGTATACTCTCTGATAGCGCCTCAGTCCTTCAATCGTTGGAGAAACAATATACCACTTCAAGCTTAATACTAGAATGTCACAATGCACTAGAACGCCTAACGGTATCTAAACGCAACAAAGTGACACTACAATGGATTAAAGGACACAGCGGATCATTGGGCAACGACGCGGCTGATGAACTAGCTAGGAGAGCATCCAGCGCATCAGTTTGCGGACCTGAACCCATTATACCCATTCCCTTCAACCAGATACGTAGATGGCTGCAGGAGCGCACCCTCACACAAGCAGAGAGATGTTGGACCTCGACACCAGGCTGCAGGCAATCCAGAGAAGCTCTGCCATCCTTAGATGGAAGGCTAACCAGACGTCTTTTACGCCTGGACAGGACCGGCATGCGCCTGCTGACAGGGACCATAACGGGACACTGCTCCCTAAACAAACACTTCCACACAATAGGCATAACGGACAGCCCCCTGTGCAGGGCTTGCATGGAGACTGAGGAAACCGTCGCGCATGTGCTCTTCGAGTGCACAGGTGTCACACAGATCAGGGCAGAGACCCTCGGGACACCCAGGACTTACACAGATGTTCTCCACAGACCAAAGAACCTGATCAACTTCTGGAGGGAGGTGGGCTGGTTGGAATAAGCCACCAAAGGCCACTATGGCTCACGCACAATGGTCCAAATGAAGGACTAAGTGCGGAAACCAAAACCCCTAACATAGAACATAGAACATTCGATAGCCGATATTCGATATTGCATATTCGGATATCCGATATTCGATTTTCGAAAATTCGGTATTTAAAAACTCGATACTGGAAATTCGAAAAGTCGATATTCGATATTCGGTAAACTGATATCGGATATTGGATAGCCGATATTCGATATTGTATATTTGGATATCCGATATTCGATTTTCGAAAATTCGATATTTGAAAACACGATACCCGAAATTCGAAAAGTCGATATTCGGTAATCGGATATCGGATATTGGATATTGGATAGCTGATATTCGATATTGTATATTCGGATATCCGATGTTCGATTTTCGAAAATTCGGTATTTAAAAACTCGATACTGGAAATTCGAAAAGTTGATATTCGATATTCGGTAAGCTGATATCGGATATTGGATAGCCGATATTCGATATTGCATATTCGGATATCCGATATTCGATTTTCGAAAATTCGATATTTAAAAACTCGATACCGGAAATTCGAAAAGTCGATATTCGATATTCGGTAATCGGATATCGGATATTCGATAGCCGATATTCGATATGGCATATTCGGATATCCGATATTCGATTTTCGAAAAATCGGCATTTAAAAACTCGATACCGGAAATTCTAAAAGTCAATATTCGATATATGGTAAACGGATATCGGATATTGGATAGCCGATATTCGATATTGCATATTCGGATATCCGATATTCGATTTTCGAAAATTCGGTATTTAAAAACTCGATACCGGAAATTCGAAAAGTCGATATTCGATATTCGGTAAACGGATATCGGATATTGGATAGCCGATATTCGATATTGCATATTCGGATATCCGATATTCGATTTTCGAAAATTCGGTATTTAAAAACTCGATACCGGAAATTCGAAAAGTTGATATTCGGTAATCGGATATCGGATATTGGATAGCCGATATTCGATATTGTATATTTGGATATCCGATATTCGATTTTCGAAAATTCGATATTTGAAAACACGATACCCGAAATTCGAAAAGTCGATATTCGATATTCGGTAATCAGATATCGGATATTGTATAGCCGATATTCGATATTGCATATTTGGATATCCGATAATTATTCGATTTTCGAAAATTCGGTATTTAAAAACTTGATAACCGAAATTCGAAAAGTCGATATTCGGTAATCGGATATCGGATATTGGATATTGGATAGCTGATATTCGATATTGTATATTCGGATATCCGATGTTCGATTTTCGAAAATTCGGTATTTAAAAACTCGATACTGGAAATTCGAAAAGTTGATATTCGATATTCGGTAATCGGATATCGGATATTGGATAGCCGATATTCGATATTGCATATTCGGATATCCGATATTCGATTTTCGAAAATTCGATATTTAAAAACTCGATACCGGAAATTCGAAAAGTCGATATTCGATATTCGGTAATCGGATATCGGATATTCGATAGCCGATATTCGATATTGCATATTCGGATATCCGATATTCGATTTTCGAAAATTCGGTATTTAAAAACTCGATACCGGAAATTCGAAAAGTCGATATTCGATATTCGGTAATCGGATATCGGATATTCGATAGCCGATATTCGATATTGCTTATTCGGATATCCGATATTCGATTTTCGAAAATTCGGTATTTAAAAACTCGATACCGGAAATTCGAAAAGTCGATATTCGATATTCGGTAATCAGATATCGGATATTGGATAGCTGATATTCGATATTGCTTATTCGGATATCCGATATTCGAATTTCGAAAATTCGATATTAAAAAACTCGATACCCGAAATTCGAAAAGTCGATATTCGATATTCGGTAATTGGATATCGGATATTCGATAGCCGATATTCGATATGGCATATTAGGATATCCGATATTCGATTTTTGAAAATTCGGTATTTAAAAACTCGATACCGGAAATTCTAAAAGTCGATATTCGATATTTGGTAAACGGATATCGGATATTGGATAGCCGATATTCGATATTGCATATTCGGATATCCGATATTCTATTTTCGAAAATTCGATATTTAAAAGCTCGATACCCGAAATTCGAAAAGTCGATATTCGATATTCGGTAAACGGATATCGGATATTGGATAGCCGATATTCGATATTGCATATTCGGATATCCGATATTCGATTTTCGAAAATTCGGTATTTAAAAACTCGATACCGGAAATTCTAAAAGTCGATATTCGATATTCGGTAAACGGATATCGGATATTGGATAGCCGATATTCGATATTGCATATTCGGATATCCGATATTCGATTTTCGAAAATTCGATATTTAAAAACTCGATACCGGAAATTCGAAAAGTCGATATTCGATATTCGGTAATCAGATATCGGATATTGGATAGCCGATATTCGATATTGCTTATTCGGATATCCGATATTCGAATTTCGAAAACTCGATACCCGAAATTCGAAAAGTCGATATTCGATATTCGGTAATTGGATATCGGATATTCGATAGCCGATATTCGATATGGCATATTAGGATATCCGATATTCGATTTTTGAAAATTCGGTATTTAAAAACTCGATACTGGAAATTCGAAAAGTCGATATTCGATATTCGGTAAACTGATATCGGATATTGGATAGCCGATATTCGATATTGCATATTCGGATATCCGATATTCGATTTTCGAAAATTCGGTATTAAAAAACTCGATACCGGAAATTCGAAAAGTTGATATTCGGTAATCGGATATCGGATATTGGATAGCCGATATTCGATATTGTATATTTGGATATCCGATATTCGATTTTCGAAAATTCGATATTTAAAAACTCGATACCGGAAATTCGAAAAGTCGATATTCGATATTCGGTAATCGGATATCGGATATTCGATAGCCGATTTCACATTGACCACCAACACGAGGAAACCCACACCGAGGCGAAACCCGCGGCGCACTGATGTGCCTGGATATAAACGCCTCCTAGCCTCCTTGCTGGCTAAACACCTATCACAAGTAACCATAAGAGACCCAACCCAACTAGAATACACAGTAACAAAACTATCGGAATATCTAACAGAAGCTTACCATGCATGCTGTAAACTAAGAGAGCCAAAAACCAGTCATGAGAGGAATCCCTGGTGGAACGCTGAACTTGGTAAACTCAGAGATGCATTACGTAAGCAATTCAACAGAGCCAAAAACACTAGACTCCCAAACGACTGGGAACTATACAAAGAGACCCAGTACACATATAAAAAGCAAATCCGAATAGCCAGAAAGACAGCCTGGCGCAAATTCTGTGAATCTATTGAGACCAATAACGAAGCTGCAAGGGTAAGGAAAATCCTCTCAACCGACCAGGACCGAACCCTTGGAACGCTGAAAAAACCCGACAACACATATACACTCACGGACCTGGAAACCAGTAAGGTCCTCCTTGAGACTCACTTCCCCGACTGTAAACTCCTAGAGGACAGGACATGGGAGGCAGAACCAGACTGGACCCCAACGGATATGGACTGGTCCAGAGCCCACAGCATAATAACGGAAGACCGGATAAGGTGGGCCATTAACACCTTTCAGCCCTATAAGTCCCCAGGACTAGATGGCATCTTTCCGGCCCTACTACAGTGGGGGGTTGCACAACTACTACCATACCTGATGGAAATCTATCAGGCATGCATAGCACTTCGACATATACCCCTAGCATGGCGGGAGGTAAAAGTCATCTTCATACCCAAACCTGGCAAAACGGACTACACCCAACCCAAGGCTTATCGACCTATAAGCCTCACATCTTTCCTACTGAAGACCCTCGAGAGACTCTGTGATAGGTATATCCGAGACGGACCTCTTCGGGAAAAACCGCTTCACAAACAACAGCACGCATACTCCACGGGCAGATCAACGGAATCCGCGCTACATAGCGTAGTATCCAAGATTGAATGTGCAGTGGACCACAAATGCTCAGCAACGGCCGCCTTTATTGACATTGAGGGCGCCTTTGACAAAACCACGATCAACAGCATCAACATGGCCTTAGACAGGCACAACATAGACCCGACCCTGAGCGGATGGATTAGCAACATGCTCAAGCAAAGAGCTGTACAAGTTACAGTAAATGACACTACAAGGGCCATCGTGGCGAAAGGCTGCCCACAGGGGGGAGTCCTCTCACCGCTACTATGGAACCTGGTTGTAGATAACCTCATTAAAACACTAAATGATAACGGCTACTTCACTGTAGGGTATGCCGACGATATAACCATAATAATAAATGGCACTCACGAAAATACCCTGTGCAACCTCATGCGCCAAGCATTGAAAATAGTGGAGGACTGGTGCAACAAACACCAGCTATCAGTAAATCCTTCAAAAACCGAGCTGATTCTCTTCACAAAAAAGAGGAAGCTACCGACCCTACAGCTTCCACGTTTCTTTGGAACCACCCTAAGCCTATCAACTGAAACCAAATACCTGGGCATCTTTTTGGATAAACAGCTGAATTGGGCAAAACACATCAACTACATCACTACAAAAGCCAGCATATCCCTATGGCAGTGCAAGCGAATGCTTGGCAGGAATTGGGGGATCAGTCCCAAGATCACTCACTGGCTATATACCACTGTCATACGACCGACAGTCACGTACGGCTCATTGGTCTGGTGGCCCAGAACAAACCTGAGCACAACCCAAAAAGACCTCGAAAAGCTGCAGCGATTTGCTTGTATGGCAATTACTAGCTGTATGAGAACTGCACCCACCGCTGCCCTACAGGCAATGCTTGGACTGCCACCTCTACACCTCATCGTGCAGAAAGAGGCGGCCCTAGCCGCCTTTAGGCTTCATGCCCTGGGAACCCTAAACAAAGACTCCAGAATTAAACATACGCGAATTAAGAATGATGCGATCGAACAACAGCCTATGATGGCATCACCCTGCGACAAAGCCCCAAGACAATACCACTTTGTAAAGCACTACAGTATCACACTTGCAGAAGAGCAGTGTGACTATTCAGGCCCGAAAGAGCTGAGGATATACACAGATGGATCAAAGACTGATTCCAGAACCGGGGCTGGAGTCTTCTCACACGACCTTAACATAAATATATCCAGCCCGCTGGGAATGTACAACACCGTCTACCAGGCGGAATGCATGGGCATTATACAAGCAGCATATGCGATAGAGGCCAGAAGAGTTACGGACACCCATTTATACGTATACTCTCTGATAGCGCCTCAGTCCTTCAATCGTTGGAGAAACAATATACCACTTCAAGCTTAATACTAGAATGTCACAATGCACTAGAACGCCTAACGGTATCTAAACGCAACAAAGTGACACT
The DNA here is from genome assembly GCA_954870645.1 of Agrotis clavis. NCBI lineage: Eukaryota > Metazoa > Arthropoda > Insecta > Lepidoptera > Noctuidae > Agrotis > Agrotis clavis. Next base: position 25,461,482 of record OX940933.1, read on the forward strand.
ACAATGGATTAAAGGACACAGCGGATCATTGGGCAACGACGCGGCTGATGAACTAGCTAGGAGAGCATCCAGCGCATCAGTTTGCGGACCTGAACCCATTATACCCATTCCCTTCAACCAGATACGTAGATGGCTGCAGGAGCGCACCCTCACACAAGCAGAGAGATGTTGGACCTCGACACCAGGCTGCAGGCAATCCAGAGAAGCTCTGCCATCCTTAGATGGAAGGCTAACCAGACGTCTTTTACGCCTGGACAGGACCGGCATGCGCCTGCTGACAGGGACCATAACGGGACACTGCTCCCTAAACAAACACTTCCACACAATAGGCATAACGGACAGCCCCCTGTGCAGGGCTTGCATGGAGACTGAGGAAACCGTCGCGCATGTGCTCTTCGAGTGCACAGGTGTCACACAGATCAGGGCAGAGACCCTCGGGACACCCAGGACTTACACAGATGTTCTCCACAGACCAAAGAACCTGATCAACTTCTGGAGGGAGGTGGGCTGGTTGGAATAAGCCACCAAAGGCCACTATGGCTCACGCACAATGGTCCAAATGAAGGACTAAGTGCGGAAACCAAAACCCCTAACATAGAACATAGAACATTCGATAGCCGATATTCGATATTGCATATTCGGATATCCGATATTCGATTTTCGAAAATTCGGTATTTAAAAACTCGATACTGGAAATTCGAAAAGTCGATATTCGATATTCGGTAAACTGATATCGGATATTGGATAGCCGATATTCGATATTGTATATTTGGATATCCGATATTCGATTTTCGAAAATTCGATATTTGAAAACACGATACCCGAAATTCGAAAAGTCGATATTCGGTAATCGGATATCGGATATTGGATATTGGATAGCTGATATTCGATATTGTATATTCGGATATCCGATGTTCGATTTTCGAAAATTCGGTATTTAAAAACTCGATACTGGAAATTCGAAAAGTTGATATTCGATATTCGGTAAGCTGATATCGGATATTGGATAGCCGATATTCGATATTGCATATTCGGATATCCGATATTCGATTTTCGAAAATTCGATATTTAAAAACTCGATACCGGAAATTCGAAAAGTCGATATTCGATATTCGGTAATCGGATATCGGATATTCGATAGCCGATATTCGATATTGCATATTCGGATATCCGATATTCGATTTTCGAAAATTCGGTATTTAAAAACTCGATACTGGAAATTCGAAAAGTTGATATTCGGTAATCGGATATCGGATATTGGATAGCCGATATTCGATATTGTATATTTGGATATCCGATATTCGATTTTCGAAAATTCGGTATTTAAAAACTCGATACTGGAAATTCGAAAAGTCGATATTCGATATTCGGTAAACTGATATCGGATATTGTATAGCCGATATTCGATATTGCATATTTGGATATCCGATAATTATTCGATTTTCGAAAATTCGGTATTTAAAAACTTGATAACCGAAATTCGAAAAGTCGATATTCGGTAATCGGATATCGGATATTGGATATTGGATAGCTGATATTCGATATTGTATATTCGGATATCCGATGTTCGTTTTTCGAAAATTCGGTATTTAAAAACTCGATACTGGAAATTCGAAAAGTTGATATTCGATATTCGGTAAGCTGATATCGGATATTGGATAGCTGATATTCGATATTGCATATTCGGATATCCGATATTCGATTTTCGAAAATTCGATATTTAAAAACTCGATACCGGAAATTCGAAAAGTCGATATTCGATATTCGGTAATCGGATATCGGATATTCGATAGCCGATATTCGATATTGCATATTCGGATATCCGATATTCGATTTTCGAAAATTCGGTATTTAAAAACTCGATACTGGAAATTCGAAAAGTTGATATTCGGTAATCGGATGTCGGATATTGGATAGCCGATATTCGATATTGTATATTTGGATATCCGATATTCGATTTTCGAAAATTCGATATTTGAAAACACGATACCCGAAATTCAAAAAGTCGATATTCGATATTCGGTAATCGGATATTGGATATTGGATAGCTGATATTCGATATTGTATATTCGGATATCCGATGTTCGATTTTCGAAAATTCGGTATTTAAAAACTCGATACTGGAAATTCGAAAAGTTGATATTCGATATTCGGTAAGCTGATATCGGATATTGGATAGCCGATATTCGATATTGCATATTCGGATATCCGATATTCGATTTTCGAAAATTCGATATTTAAAAACTCGATACCGGAAATTCGAAAAGTCGATATTCGATATTCGGTAATCAGATATCGGATATTGTATAGCCGATATTCGATATTGCATATTTGGATATCCGATATTCGATTTTCGAAAATTCGGTATTTAAAAACTCGATACCGGAAATTCGAAAAGTCGATATTCGATATTCGGTAATCGGATATCGGATATTCGATAGCCGATATTCGATATGGCATATTCGGATATCCGATATTCGATTTTCGAAAAATCGGCATTTAAAAACTCGATACTGGAAATTCAAAAAGTCGATATTCGGTAAACTGATATCGGATATTGGATAGCCGATATTCGATATTGCATATTTGGATATCCGATATTCGATTTTCGAAAATTCGGTATTTAAAAACTCGATACCGGAAATTCGAAAAGTCGATATTCGATATTCGGTAATCGGATATCGGATATTCGATAGCCGATATTTGATATTGCATATTCGGATATCCGATATTCGATTTTCGAAAATTCGGTATTTAAAAACTCGATACTGGAAATTCGAAAAGTCGATATTCGATATTCGGTAAACTGATATCGGATATTGGATAGCCGATATTCGATATTGCATATTCGGATATCCGATATTCGATTTTCGAAAATTCGGTATTAAAAAACTCGATACCGGAAATTCGAAAAGTTGATATTCGGTAATCGGATATCGGATATTGGATATTGGATAGCTGATATTCGATATTGTATATTCGGATATCCGATGTTCGATTTTCGAAAATTCGGTATTTAAAAACTCGATACTGGAAATTCGAAAAGTTGATATTCGATATTCGGTAAGCGGATATCGGATATTCGATAGCCGATATTCCATATTGCATATTTGGATATCCGATATTCGATTTTCGAAAATTCGGTATTTAAAAACTCGATACCGGAAATTCGAAAAGTCGATATTCGATATTCGGTAATCAGATATCGGATATTGTATAGCCGATATTCGATATTGCATATTTGGATATCCGATATTCGATTTTCGAAAATTCGGTATTTAAAAACTCGATACCGGAAATTCGAAAAGTCGATATTCGATATTCGGTAATCGGATATCGGATATTCGAAAGCCGATATTCGATTTTCGAAAAATCGGCATTTAAAAACTCGATACCGGAAATTCTAAAAGTCAATATTCGATATATGGTAAACGGATATCGGATATTGGATAGCCGATATTCGATATGGCATATTCGGATATCCGATATTCGATTTTCGAAAATTCGGTATTTAAAAACTCGATACCGGAAATTCTAAAAGTCGATATTCGATATTTGGTAAACGGATATCGGATATTGGATAGCCGATATTCGATATTGCATATTCGGATATCCGATATTCTATTTTCGAAAATTCGATATTTAAAAGCTCGATACCCGAAATTCGAAAAGTCGATATTCGATATTCGGTAATTGGATATCGGATATTCGATAGCCGATATTCGATATGGCATATTCGGATATCCGATATTCGATTTTCGAAAATTCGGTATTTCAAAACTCGATACCGGAAATTCGAAAAGTCGATATTCGATATTCGGTAAACGGATATCGGATATTGGATAGCCGATATTCGATATTGCTTATTCGGATATCCAATATTCGAATTTCGAAAATTCGATATTAAAAAACTCGATACCCGAAATTCGAAAAGTCGATATTCGATATTCGGTAAACGGATATCGGATATTGGATAGCCGATATTCGATATTGCATATTCGGATATCCGATATTCGATTATCGAAAATTTGGTATTTAAAAACTCGATACCGGAAATTCTAAAAGTCGATATTCGATATTCGGTAAACGGATATCGGATATTGGATAGCCGATATTCGATATTGCATATTCGGATATCCGATATTCGATTTTCGAAAATTCGGTATTTAAAAACTCGATACCGGAAATTCGAAAAGTCGATATTCGATATTCGGTAATCAGATATCGGATATTGGATAGCCGATATTCGATATTGCTTATTCGGATATCCGATATTCGAATTTCGAAAATTCGATATTAAAAAACTCGATACCCGAAATTCGAAAAGTCGATATTCGATATTCGGTAATTGGATATCGGATATTCGATAGCCGATATTCGATATGGCATATTAGGATATCCGATATTCAATTTTTGAAAATTCGGTATTTAAAAACTCGATACTGGAAATTCGAAAAGTCGATATTCGATATTCGGTAATCAGATATCGGATATTGTATAGCCGATATTCGATATTGCATATTTGGATATCCGATATTCGATTTTCGAAAATTCGGTATTTAAAAACTCGATACCGGAAATTCTAAAAGTCGATATTCGATATTTGGTAAACGGATATCGGATATTGGATAGCCGATATTCGATATTGCATATTCGGATATCCGATATTCTATTTTCGAAAATTCGATATTTAAAAGCTCGATACCCGAAATTCGAAAAGTCGATATTCGATATTCGGTAAACGGATATCGGATATTGGATAGCCGATATTCGATATTGCATATTCGGATATCCGATATTCGATTTTCGAAAATTCGGTATTTAAAAACTCGATACCGAAAATTCTAAAAGTCGATATTCGATATTCGGTAAACGGATATCGGATATTGGATAGCCGATATTCGATATTGCATATTCGGATATCCGATATTCGATTTTCGAAAATTCGGTATTTAAAAACTCGATACCGGAAATTCGAAAAGTCGATATTCGATATTCGGTAATCAGATATCGGATATTGGATAGCCGATATTCGATATTGCTTATTCGGATATCCGATATTCGAATTTCGAAAATTCGATATTAAAAAACTCGATACCCGAAATTCGAAAAGTCGATATTCGATATTCGGTAATTGGATATCGGATATTCGATAGCCGATATTCGATATGGCATATTAGGATATCCGATATTCGATTTTTGAAAATTCGGTATTTAAAAACTCGATACTGGAAATTCGAAAAGTCGATATTCGATATTCGGTAAACTGATATCGGATATTGTATAGCCGATATTCGATATTGCATATTTGGATATCCGATATTCGATTTTCGAAAATTCGGTATTTAAAAACTCGATAACCGAAATTCGAAAAGTCGATATTCGGTAATCGGATATCGGATATTGGATATTGGATAGCTGATATTCGATATTGTATATTCGGATATCCGATGTTCGATTTTCGAAAATTCGGTATTTCAAAACTCGATACCGGAAATTCGAAAAGTCGATATTCGATATTCGGTAAACGGATATCGGATATTGGATAGCCGATATTCGATATTGCTTATTCGGATATCCAATATTCGAATTTCGAAAATTCGATATTAAAAAACTCGATACCCGAAATTCGAAAAGTCGATATTCGATATTCGGTAAACGGATATCGGATATTGGATAGCCGATATTCGATATTGCATATTCGGATATCCGATATTCGATTATCGGAAATTCGGTATTAAAAAACTCGATACCCGAAATTCGAAAAGTCGATATTCGATATTCGGTAAACGGATATCGGATATTGGATAGCCGATATTCGATATTGCATATTCGGATATCCGATATTCGATTATCGAAAATTCGGTATTTAAAAACTCGATACCGGAAATTCTAAAAGTCGATATTCGATATTCGGTAAGCTGATATCGGATATTGGATAGCCGATGTTCGATATTGCATATTCGGATATCCGATATTCGATTTTCGAAAATTCGGTATTTAAAAACTCGATAACCGAAATTCGAAAAGTCGATATTCGGTAATCGGATATCGGATATTGGATATTGGATAGCTGATATTCGATATTGTATATTCGGATATCCGATGTTCGATTTTCGAAAATTCGATATTTAAAAACTCGACACCCGAAATTCTAAAAGTCGATATTCGATATTTGGTAAACGGATATCGGATATTGGATAGCCGATATTTTAAATTGCATATTCGTATATCCGATATTCGATTTTTGAAAATTCGGTATTTAAAAACTCGATACTGGAAATTCGAAAAGTCGATATTCGATATTCGGTAAACTGATATCGGATATTGGATAGCCGATATTCGATATTGCATATTTGGATATCCGATATTCGATTTTCGAAAATTCGGTATTTAAAAACTCGATAACCGAAATTCGAAAAGTCGATATTCGGTAATCGGATATCGGATATTGGATATTGGATAGCTGATATTCGATATTGTATATTCGGATATCCGATGTTCGATTTTCGAAAATTCGGTATTTAAAAACTCGATAACCGAAATTCGAAAAGTCGATATTCGGTAATCGGATATCGGATATTGGATATTGGATAGCTGATATTCGATATTGTATATTCGGATATCCGATGTTCGATTTTCGAAAATTCGGTATTTAAAAACTCGATACCGGAAATACGAAAAGTCGATATTCGATATTCGGTAATCGGATATCGGATATTCGATAGCCGATATTCGATATTGCATATTCGGATATCCGATATTCGATTTTCGAAAATTCGGTATTTAAAAACTCGATACCCGAAATTCGAAAAGTCGATATTCGATATTCGGTAATTGGATATCGGATATTCGATAGCCGATATTCGATATGGCATATTAGGATATCCGATATTCGATTTTTGAAAATTCGGTATTTAAAAACTCGATACCCGAAATTCGAAAAGTCGATATTCGATATTCGGTAATTGGATATCGGATATTCGATAGCCGATATTCGATATTGCATATTTGGATATCCGATATTCGTATTCGAAAATTCGGTATTTAAAAACTCGATACCGGAAATTCGAAAAGTCGATATTCGATATTCGATATTCGGTAATCGGATATCGGATATTCGATAGCCGATATTCGATATTGCATATTCGGATATCCGATATTCGATTTTCGAAAATTCGGTATTTAAAAACTCGATACTGGAAATTCGAAAAGTCGATATTCGATATTCGGTAAACTGATATCGGATATTGGATAGCCGATATTCGATATTGCATATTCGGATATCCGATATTCGATTTTCGAAAATTCGGTATTAAAAAACTCGATACCGGAAATTCGAAAATTTGATATTCGGTAATCAGATATCGGATATTGGATAGCCGATATTCGATATTGTATATTTGGATATCCGATATTCGATTTTCGAAAATTCGATATTATTTTGAAAACACGATACCCGAAATTCGAAAAGTCGATATTCGATATTCGGTAATCGGATATCGGATATTCGATAGCCGATATTCGATATTGCATATTCGGATATCCGATATTCGATTTTCGAAAATTCGGTATTTAAAAACTCGATACCCGAAATTCTAAAAGTCGATATTCGATATTTGGTAAACGGATATCGGATATTGGATAGCCGATATTCGAAATTGCATATTCGGATATCCGATATTCTATTTTCGAAAATTCGATATTTAAAAGCTCGATACCCGAAATTCGAAAAGTCGATATTCGGTAATTGGATATCGGATATTCGATAGCCGATATTCGATATGGCATATTAGGATATCCGATATTCGATTTTTGAAAATTCGGTATTTAAAAACTCGATACTGGAAATTCGAAAAGTCGATATTCGATATTCGGTAAACTGATATCGGATATTGGATAGCCGATATTCGATATTGCATATTCGGATATCCGATATTCGATTTTCGAAAATTCGATATTTGAAAACACGATACCCGAAATTCGAAAAGTCGATATTCGATATTCGGTAATCAGATATCGGATATTGTATAGCCGATATTCGATATTGCATATTTGGATATCCGATATTCGATTTTCGAAAATTCGGTATTTAAAAACTCGATAACCGAAATTCGAAAAGTCGATATTCGGTAATCGGATATCGGATATTAAATAGCCGATATTCGATATTGTATATTTGGATATCCGATATTCGATTTTCGAAAATTCGGTATTTAAAAACTCGATACTGGAAATTCGAAAAGTCGATATTCGATATTCGGTAAACGGATATCGGATATTGGATAGCCGATATTCGATATTGCATATTCGGATATCCGATATTCGATTTTCGAAAATTCGGTATTTAAAAACTCGATACTGGAAATTCGAAAAGTCGATATTCGATATTCGGTAAACGGATATCGGATATTGGATAGCCGATATTCGATATTGCATATTCGGATATCCGATATTCGATTTTCGAAAATTCGGTATTTAAAGACTCGATACCGGAAATTCGAAAAGTCGATATTCGATATTCGGTAATCGGATATCGGATATTCGATAGCCGATATTCGATATTGCATATTCGGATATCCGATATTCGATTTTCGAAAATTCGGTATTTAAAAACTCGATACTGGAAATTCGAAAAGTCGATATTCGATATTCGGTAAACTGATATCGGATATTGGATAGCCGATATTCGATATTGCATATTCGGATATCCGATATTCGATTTTCGAAAATTCGGTATTAAAAAACTCGATACCGGAAATTCGAAAAGTTGATATTCGGTAATCGGATGTCGGATATTGGATAGCCGATATTCGATATTGTATATTTGGATATCCGATATTCGATTTTCGAAAATTCGATATTTGAAAACACGATACCCGAAATTCGAAAAGTCGATATTCGATATTCGGTAATCGGATATCGGATATTCGATAGCCGATATTCGATATTGCATATTCGGATATCCGATATTCGATTTTCGAAAATTCGGTATTTAAAAACTCGATACCGGAAATTCGAAAAGTCGATATTCGATATTCGATATTCGGTAATCGGATATCGGATATTCGATAGCCGATATTCGATATTGCATATTCGGATATCCGATATTCGATTTTCGAAAATTCGGTATTTAAAAACTCGATACTGGAAATTCGAAAAGTTGATATTCGGTAATCGGATGTCGGATATTGGATAGCCGATATTCGATATTGTATATTTGAATATCCGATATTCGATTTTCGAAAATTCGATATTTGAAAACACGATACCCGAAATTCAAAAAGTCGATATTCGATATTCGGTAATCGGATATTGGATATTGGATAGCTGATATTCGATATTGTATATTCGGATATCCGATGTTCGATTTTCGAAAATTCGGTATTTAAAAACTCGATACTGGAAATTCGAAAAGTTGATATTCGATATTCGGTAAGCTGATATCGGATATTGGATAGCCGATATTCGATATTGCATATTCGGATATCCGATATTCGATTTTCGAAAATTCGATATTTAAAAACTCGATACCGGAAATTCGAAAAGTCGATATTCGATATTCGGTAATCAGATATCGGATATTGTATAGCCGATATTCGATATTGCATATTTGGATATCCGATATTCGATTTTCGAAAATTCGGTATTTAAAAACTCGATACCGGAAATTCGAAAAGTCGATATTCGATATTCGGTAATCGGATATCGGATATTCGATAGCCGATATTCGATATGGCATATTCGGATATCCGATATTCGATTTTCGAAAAATCGGCATTTAAAAACTCGATACTGGAAATTCGAAAAGTCGATATTCGGTAAACTGATATCGGATATTGGATAGCCGATATTCGATATTGCATATTTGGATATCCGATATTCGATTTTCGAAAATTCGGTATTTAAAAACTCGATACCGGAAATTCGAAAAGTCGATATTCGATATTCGGTAATCGGATATCGGATATTCGATAGCCGATATTTGATATTGCATATTCGGATATCCGATATTCGATTTTCGAAAATTCGGTATTTAAAAACTCGATACTGGAAATTCGAAAAGTCGATATTCGATATTCGGTAAACTGATATCGGATATTGGATAGCCGATATTCGATATTGCATATTCGGATATCCGATATTCGATTTTCGAAAATTCGGTATTAAAAAACTCGATACCGGAAATTCGAAAAGTTGATATTCGGTAATCGGATATCGGATATTGGATATTGGATAGCTGATATTCGATATTGTATATTCGGATATCCGATGTTCGATTTTCGAAAATTCGGTATTTAAAAACTCGATACTGGAAATTCGAAAAGTTGATATTCGATATTCGGTAAGCGGATATCGGATATTCGATAGCCGATATTCGATATTGCATATTTGGATATCCGATATTCGATTTTCGAAAATTCGGTATTTAAAAACTCGATACCGGAAATTCGAAAAGTCGATATTCGATATTCGGTAATCAGATATCGGATATTGTATAGCCGATATTCGATATTGCATATTTGGATATCCGATATTCGATTTTCGAAAATTCGGTATTTAAAAACTCGATACCGGAAATTCGAAAAGTCGATATTCGATATTCGGTAATCGGATATCGGATATTCGAAAGCCGATATTCGATTTTCGAAAAATCGGCATTTAAAAACTCGATACCGGAAATTCTAAAAGTCAATATTCGATATATGGTAAACGGATATCGGATATTGGATAGCCGATATTCGATATGGCATATTCGGATATCCGATATTCGATTTTCGAAAATTCGGTATTTAAAAACTCGATACCGGAAATTCTAAAAGTCGATATTCGATATTTGGTAAACGGATATCGGATATTGGATAGCCGATATTCGATATTGCATATTCGGATATCCGATATTCTATTTTCGAAAATTCGATATTTAAAAGCTCGATACCCGAAATTCGAAAAGTCGATATTCGATATTCGGTAATTGGATATCGGATATTCGATAGCCGATATTCGATATGGCATATTCGGATATCCGATATTCGATTTTCGAAAATTCGGTATTTCAAAACTCGATACCGGAAATTCGAAAAGTCGATATTCGATATTCGGTAAACGGATATCGGATATTGGATAGCCGATATTCGATATTGCTTATTCGGATATCCAATATTCGAATTTCGAAAATTCGATATTAAAAAACTCGATACCCGAAATTCGAAAAGTCGATATTCGATATTCGGTAAACGGATATCGGATATTGGATAGCCGATATTCGATATTGCATATTCGGATATCCGATATTCGATTATCGAAAATTTGGTATTTAAAAACTCGATACCGGAAATTCTAAAAGTCGATATTCGATATTCGGTAAACGGATATCGGATATTGGATAGCCGATATTCGATATTGCATATTCGGATATCCGATATTCGATTTTCGAAAATTCGGTATTTAAAAACTCGATACCGGAAATTCGAAAAGTCGATATTCGATATTCGGTAATCAGATATCGGATATTGGATAGCCGATATTCGATATTGCTTATTCGGATATCCGATATTCGAATTTCGAAAATTCGATATTAAAAAACTCGATAGCCGAAATTCGAAAAGTCGATATTCGATATTCGGTAATTGGATATCGGATATTCGATAGCCGATATTCGATATGGCATATTAGGATATCCGATATTCAATTTTTGAAAATTCGGTATTTAAAAACTCGATACTGGAAATTCGAAAAGTCGATATTCGATATTCGGTAATCAGATATCGGATATTGTATAGCCGATATTCGATATTGCATATTTGGATATCCGATATTCGATTTTCGAAAATTCGGTATTTAAAAACTCGATACCGGAAATTCTAAAAGTCGATATTCGATATTTGGTAAACGGATATCGGATATTGGATAGCCGATATTCGATATTGCATATTCGGATATCCGATATTCTATTTTCGAAAATTCGATATTTAAAAGCTCGATACCCGAAATTCGAAAAGTCGATATTCGATATTCGGTAAACGGATATCGGATATTGGATAGCCGATATTCGATATTGCATATTCGGATATCCGATATTCGATTTTCGAAAATTCGGTATTTAAAAACTCGATACCGAAAATTCTAAAAGTCGATATTCGATATTCGGTAAACGGATATCGGATATTGGATAGCCGATATTCGATATTGCATATTCGGATATCCGATATTCGATTTTCGAAAATTCGGTATTTAAAAACTCGATACCGGAAATTCGAAAAGTCGATATTCGATATTCGGTAATCAGATATCGGATATTGGATAGCCGATATTCGATATTGCTTATTCGGATATCCGATATTCGAATTTCGAAAATTCGATATTAAAAAACTCGATACCCGAAATTCGAAAAGTCGATATTCGATATTCGGTAATTGGATATCGGATATTCGATAGCCGATATTCGATATGGCATATCGCACCCTTCCTGTAAGAAAGCGGTAAGTGAATTCGGACAACTTTTCAGGAGCTAAAAAAAACGTGTTCAACATTGTAAAAAAAATCCCACGAAAACCTTGTAAATAACAAAAGATAGCATTTTGCAGCGGCGAAATGATAGAGTTTCCGATTTTTCATTGTGTTATGTATACTGTGAGATATGGTTGAATTATACGGTTACTTAAATAATCCCCGAAACTGTTACATAAGAAGCCGGTGTAATAATGGATATTGCTTTGTTGTCATCTTTGGTGTACCGCATTGGCTGCGGTAAGTGTAGTTACTCCATTATTCATGCTCCAATTTTAAGCTAGTCCGAAAGTGTAAGTATCACTTACGTAGTTTTTACACGAAGAATTCATTTAAGTAAACATAAATACATACTTTTTGCATGCGAAAGTATGTACGTTATACTGGAGCTTCTGAATAAACTTGTTTTATGTTAGAAAAAATATTCAAATAATGAAGTATAACATCGTAAACTTCTATTTTACTGTTCACAGATAGTCATGAACAAAAATTGTATGTCAATACTATATAGATTTAAAATAGTTAAAAACGAAATAAGCTGCTGCGTTTTAATCATATCAATCGATTTAGAATATGTTTTAGCTGTGCGAAGAAAAAACATGCTTTAGAAGCCTTAGGTATGTAAAATGAAGTGCCTAAAAGCTAAATAAACGAAAATCTTCTATCATTTACTAAAACACAGAAAAATACCTTTACCGAACTTTAATGAAGTAACAGTATTTGTTCACTTCCATCACTAGCTTATGCCCCCTAACCTAACAGCATTCAGGCCCATCCGAAGGAAAAATAAGTAAAGTCGGGTATTTTATACTAAAGAAGTTTCATTCTATAACGACACCAGGTTTCAGGTTTCAGTATTGGTAAAACTAAGGCCTTATAAACGCATATTTTCGTTTCCAGTTTCAGGTCATGAGAGGTCCACACACGCTTGTGAAGCTTTCCAAAGGCAGCGGCTGCTTTAGCAATCCGTTTTAGAATTTCAGACGCCAGTCAATTGTCGTTGGAGACTGACTTCCGAGATATTTAAAATGCGGTACCTCTTCCAATGATACAGAATTCAACTAAATGGTTGAGCTGAAATCGTCGCGTCCCCTTGGTGGTTGTTTCATAAATTGGGTTTTCTTTACGCGTATTACTAGCCAAATCTAGAACAAGACTGAATAAAATTCAGATAGTCTTGGAGAGTTTCCACACGGTCAACTGATAGGCATACATCATCAGCATAGATAGATGGAATATACTTTATTGTACACCAAAATTGTTACACAACTATTATAAACATTACTAATTCTATGATAACAATGGCGAGTGTGTCAAGCACGGGAACCCTAGACGTCTTAGTTTTCGCCAGCTCGACCTGAAGCGTGAGATGTCGAAGACACTTTCATCAGTGCGAACATGATTGAGTTCGAACAATCTGTCCAAGACTATGCTGTAAAGAATCATTAAGCAGAGCCGAGAAATAGAGTGAAAATAACATGAGAGCCATGACACAGCCTTGTTTCACATCACTGGTTACATTAATTAGGTCTGAGAAATCGTTTTCATGTTGAACACGCGCCGTCATACCTTCGTGAAACTAACGAATCATGTTGACGATGTACAGAGGACGGTTTTGTTCAAGGCTTTTCTCTTGAATTTGTTTCACTATGAAAATGCTGTCAACATTTCCTCTGTTGGGTCTAAAACCGCACTGCGTCTCTGGAAGTATCTGTTCCACAAAGTTTGATAAGCGGCTATCGGAAATATGAGCCAGTACCTTCCTAGTAGAAGACAGGAGATGCCTCTGTAAGATCCATGGTCCAATAATTCACCATTACCCTTATAAATTTTGCAAATGGAGGCATTCTTCTGGTTTTATGGTACAATTTCGGCTTGAGCACTAAATTGAAGAGCCTACTTTGTATTTGTGGACCAGCATATTTGTGAACCACTGATGGTAGACAGTCGGCTCCTGGTGTTTTACCGTTCTTCAATCTTTCAACCGCTGTCATGAATTCACCAAAGGTTGGTGGATCAGCTAAGTCCTCCTTGATGGGACGGCTTACAATATTTCCAATGCATGGTAAATCAATTGTCTGAAAGCAGAGATTAAGAGCGTCATTGAAATGTTCAGCCCATATATCTAGGATTTGCTTATGATCTGTCAGTTTACAGTCCCTGTCACGAGTGCCTTGTGCATTTGGTGCCTTTTTCTCAATTTGGGTCCGAAAATTGTTTTCAAGCCTTCGAAAAATCTAACCGTCTGGTTTGTGTCAGCACAGAGTTGCATGTCTTTTGCTCTATCCAGCCACCATTGATTTTTTAAGTCAGGGATCTCAATTTTAATTTTAATGGATTTTCGTCTATCGGTCTTTGATAGAGATCTCAGTTCTAGTCTGTGGTGTGGCTTTCAAGAAATGCTCTGATTTCCTTGTCTATGTAAGTCATGGAACCAGTTCTGGTTTTTCTTCAGTGGTTTTGGTATCATGACACGCTATCATGAAGATGTTTGGCATATATAAACGTCTTGGCACCGAAACAACACAAACATTCACTGGTTTCATATGCGCTGCGCGTCGAGGAGCCTTTATTAACAGACGTATCTTTGATCGAATAAGCGATGGTCTGACCAGCACTCCACACCCCACAAAGGTCTTGTTATCAAGACGTGGTCACGTGGTTCCGGTTTTTTTAACATGCAATAATGTAATGAATGAGGTACCATTACTTGGATATAGGGTGCACGAGCACGAGGTCTTATAATTTTCTGCTAGGCGAAAAATAAGTCAGGTCAAACTCCAAACCATTAGCATTGCAGTTCCCAACTCCATGCCGACCAAGGACACCACGCTATGCTTCGTAATTAGTACCAACACATGTATTAAAGTCACCCAGTAGGCCAATTTTGCCTTGAGGTGGAATTCCCGTAAGCAGGGTAGGTTCCGATAGAATTTTGCTTTATTATCATCGGTGCGTAGATACTGATGAGGTGGATTTAAGTATCATTGACTGGCAAGCGCAAGGTCATTATGCGATCATTTACCTATTCCTTTCGGAAGTTGTGTTAAGAGTACCGCAATTTTGTTACGCACTGTGAAGCCAATTTCCGCTAGCTGCTTGCTCTTCTGCTGGTTTTCCAATCCAATAATACGTACCCATCCGCTACCACTAAGATGGGTCACTTGTAGCCGCGATATCCATATTGTATCTTCAGAGTTCCCTTGCCACGATGGCAGTCTTCCTCTCGGGACAAAGGTTAGAGTCATCATCCAAGAGTGTACGTACATTCCATGCTCCTATTATAAAGTTTTTCGAGGTATTCTTATTATGTCTCTTGCGAGCGTAAAGAAGTAAGTGCAGCTACGCGTCAGATGTTTATGACATCTCCTTGGTGAAACTACGTAACGATATAAAACGCAAAACAGTCCCGCAACCAGTTTCGTGCAATAAGTAAGTAAGTGGACTTGCAAGACACGCCTTCGTAATAGTATCCAAGAACAAATGCCTATGTTTATTTACTTTTATAAAGTTATTTTAAATCTTCGTGTTAGTTATGGGTATGTGTGTTTATGGCTTTATACCCAGGGAAAGTTTTAAAATAAATAAATGTATGTATGTATACATCTTTATAAAAATGGAAAACTATTTTATTTTTTGTCGCAAAAATACACATTTTTTGTGACAGTACCCTTATTTTTGGCGCTAGCTTCATGAAAATTTGTGAGAAGGTGTATTAGAGTACGGTCGATTTTTTGCAATAATAAAAAAAAATTGACGCAAGTCGAGTTACGCGTTTTTTCCAGGGGGGGTGCGATATTAGGATATCCGATATTCGATTTTTGAAAATTCGGTATTTAAAAACTCGATACTGGAAATTCGAAAAGTCGATATTCGATATTCGGTAAACTGATATCGGATATTGGATAGCCGATATTCGATATTGCATATTCGGATATCCGATATTCGATTTTCGAAAATTCGGTATTAAAAAACTCGATACCGGAAATTCGAAAAGTTGATATTCGGTAATCGGATATCGGATATTGGATAGCCGATATTCGATATTGTATATTTGGATATCCGATATTCGATTTTCGAAAATTCGATATTTGAAAACACGATACCCGAAATTCGAAAAGTTGATATTCGATATTCGGTAATCAGATATCGGATATTGTATAGCCGATATTCGATATTGCATATTTGGATATCCGATATTCGATTTTCGAAAATTCGGTATTTAAAAACTCGATAACCGAAATTCGAAAAGTCGATATTCGGTAATCGGATATCGGATATTGGATATTGGATAGCTGATATTCGATATTGTATATTCGGATATCCGATGTTCGATTTTCGAAAATTCGGTATTTCAAAACTCGATACCGGAAATTCGAAAAGTCGATATTCGATATTCGGTAAACGGATATCGGATATTGGATAGCCGATATTCGATATTGCTTATTCGGATATCCAATATTCGAATTTCGAAAATTCGATATTAAAAAACTCGATACCCGAAATTCGAAAAGTCGATATTCGATATTCGGTAAACGGATGTCGGATATTGGATAGCCGATATTCGATATTGCATATTCGGATATCCGATATTCGATTATCGAAAATTCGGTATTAAAAAACTCGATACCCGAAATTCGAAAAGTCGATATTCGATATTCGGTAAACGGATATCGGATATTGGATAGCCGATATTCGATATTGCATATTCGGATATCCGATATTCGATTATCGAAAATTCGGTATTTAAAAACTCGATACCGGAAATTCTAAAAGTCGATATTCGATATTCGGTAAGCTGATATCGGATATTGGATAGCCGATGTTCGATATTGCATATTCGGATATCCGATATTCGATTTTCGAAAATTCGATATTTAAAAACTCGACACCCGAAATTCTAAAAGTCGATATTCGATATTTGGTAAACGGATATCGGATATTGGATAGCCGATATTTTAAATTGCATATTCGGATATCCGATATTCGATTTTTGAAAATTCGGTATTTAAAAACTCGATACTGGAAATTCGAAAAGTCGATATTCGATATTCGGTAAACTGATATCGGATATTGGATAGCCGATATTCGATATTGCATATTCGGATATCCGATATTCGATTTTCGAAAATTCGATATTTGAAAACACGATACCCGAAATTCGAAAAGTCGATATTCGATATTCGGTAATCAGATATCGGATATTGTATAGCCGATATTCGATATTGCATATTTGGATATCCGATATTCGATTTTCGAAAATTCGGTATTTAAAAACTCGATACCGGAAATTCTAAAAGTCGATATTCGATATTTGGTAAACGGATATCGGATATTGGAGAGCCGATATTTGATATTGCATATTCGGATATCCGATATTCTATTTTCGAAAATTCGATATTTAAAAGCTCGATACCCGAAATTCGAAAAGTCGATATTCGATATTCGGTAAACGGATATCGGATATTGGATAGCCGATATTCGATATTGCATATTCGGATATCCGATATTCGATTTTCGAAAATTCGGTATTTAAAAACTCGATACCCGAAATTCGAAAAGTCGATATTCGATATTCGGTAATTGGATATCGGATATTCGATAGCCGATATTCGATATGGCATATTAGGATATCCGATATTCGATTTTTGAAAATTCGGTATTTAAAAACTCGATACCCGAAATTCGAAAAGTCGATATTCGATATTCGGTAATTGGATATCGGATATTCGATAGCCGATATTCGATATTGCATATTTGGATATCCGATATTCGATTTTCGAAAATTCGGTATTTAAAAACTCGATACCGGAAATTCGAAAAGTCGATATTCGATATTCGATATTCGGTAATCGGATATCGGATATTCGATAGCCGATATTCGATATTGCATATTCGGATATCCGATATTCGATTTTCGAAAATTCGGTATTTAAAAACTCGATACTGGAAATTCGAAAAGTCGATATTCGATATTCGGTAAACTGATATCGGATATTGGATAGCCGATATTCGATATTGCATATTCGGATATCCGATATTCGATTTTCGAAAATTCGGTATTAAAAAACTCGATACCGGAAATTCGAAAATTTGATATTCGGTAATCGGATATCGGATATTGGATAGCCGATATTCGATATTGTATATTTGGATATCCGATATTCGATTTTCGAAAATTCGATATTATTTTGAAAACACGATACCCGAAATTCGAAAAGTCGATATTCGATATTCGGTAATCGGATATCGGATATTCGATAGCCGATATTCGATATTGCATATTCGGATATCCGATATTCGATTTTCGAAAATTCGGTATTTAAAAACTCGATCCTGGAAATT
The DNA here is from genome assembly GCA_954870645.1 of Agrotis clavis. NCBI lineage: Eukaryota > Metazoa > Arthropoda > Insecta > Lepidoptera > Noctuidae > Agrotis > Agrotis clavis. Next base: position 25,480,337 of record OX940933.1, read on the forward strand.
CGAAAAGTTGATATTCGATATTTGGTAAGCTGATATCGGATATTGGATAGCCGATATTCGATATTGCATATTCGGATATCCGATATTCGATTTTCGAAAATTCGATATTTAAAAACTCGATACCCGAAATTCTAAAAGTCGATATTCGATATTTGGTAAACGGATATCGGATATTGGATAGCCGATATTCGAAATTGCATATTCGGATATCCGATATTCTATTTTCGAATATTCGATATTTAAAAGCTCGATACCCGAAATTCGAAAAGTCGATATTCGATATTCGGTAATTGGATATCGGATATTCGATAGCCGATATTCGATATGGCATATTAGGATATCCGATATTCGATTTTTGAAAATTCGGTATTTAAAAACTCGATACTGGAAATTCGAAAAGTCGATATTCGATATTCGGTAAACTGATATCGGATATTGGATAGCCGATATTCGATATTGCATATTCGGATATCCGATATTCGATTTTCGAAAATTCGATATTTGAAAACACGATACCCGAAATTCGAAAAGTCGATATTCGATATTCGGTAATCAGATATCGGATATTGTATAGCCGATATTCGATATTGCATATTTGGATATCCGATATTCGATTTTCGAAAATTCGGTATTTAAAAACTCGATAACCGAAATTCGAAAAGTCGATATTTGGTAATCGGATATCGGATATTGGATAGCCGATATTCGATATTCGGTAAACGGATATCGGATATTGGATAGCCGATATTCGATATTGCATATTCGGATATCCGATATTCGATTTTCGAAAATTCGGTATTTAAAGACTCGATACCGGAAATTCGAAAAGTCGATATTCGATATTCGGTAATCGGATATCGGATATTCGATAGCCGATATTCGATATTGCATATTCGGATATCCGATATTCGATTTTCGAAAATTCGGTATTTAAAAAGTCGATACTGGAAATTCGAAAAGTCGATATTCGATATTCGGTAAACTGATATCGGATATTGGATAGCCGATATTCGATATTGCATATTCGGATATCCGATATTCGATTTTCGAAAATTCGGTATTAAAAAACTCGATACCGGAAATTCGAAAAGTTGATATTCGGTAATCGGATGTCGGATATTGGATAGCCGATATTCGATATTGTATATTTGGATATCCGATATTCGATTTTCGAAAATTCGATATTTGAAAACACGATACCCGAAATTCGAAAAGTCGATATTCGATATTCGGTAATCGGATATCGGATATTCGATAGCCGATATTCGATATTGCATATTCGGATATCCGATATTCGATTTTCGAAAATTCGGTATTTAAAAACTCGATCCTGGAAATTCGAAAAGTTGATATTCGATATTCGGTAAGCTGATAACGCATATTGGATAGCCGATATTCGATATTGCATATTCGGATATCCGATATTCGATTTTCGAAAATTCGATATTAAAAAACTCGATACCCGAAATTCGAAAAGTCGATATTTGATATTCGGTAAACGGATATCGGATATTGGATAGCCGATATTCGATATTGCATATTCGGATATCCGATATTCGATTTTCGAAAATTCGGTATTTAAAAACTCGATACTGGAAATTCGAAAAGTCGATATTCGATATTCGGTAAACGGATATCGGATATTGGATAGCCGATATTCGATATTGCATATTCGGATATCCGATATTCGATTATCGAAAATTCGGTATTTAAAAACTCGATACCGGAAATTCTAAAAGTCGATATTCGATATTCGGTAAGCTGATATCGGATATTGGATAGCCGATGTTCGATATTGCATATTCGGATATCCGATATTCGATTTTCGAAAATTCGGTATTTAAAAACTCGATAACCGAAATCCGAAAAGTCGATATTCGGTAATCGGATATCGGATATTGGATATTGGATAGCTGATATTCGATATTGTATATTCGGATATCCGATGTTCGATTTTCGAAAATTCGATATTTAAAAACTCGACACCCGAAATTCTAAAAGTCGATATTCGATATTTGGTAAACGGATATCGGATATTGGATAGCCGATATTTTAAATTGCATATTCGTATATCCGATATTCGATTTTTGAAAATTCGGTATTTAAAAACTCGATACTGGAAATTCGAAAAGTCGATATTCGATATTCGGTAAACTGATATCGGATATTGGATAGCCGATATTCGATATTGCATATTCGGATATCCGATATTCGATTTTCGAAAATTCGATATTTGAAAACACGATACCCGAAATTCGAAAAGTCGATATTCGATATTCGGTAATCAGATATCGGATATTGTATAGCCGATATTCGATATTGCATATTTGGATATCCGATATTCGATTTTCGAAAATTCGGTATTTAAAAACTCGATAACCGAAATTCGAAAAGTCGATATTCGGTAATCGGATATCGGATATTGGATATTGGATAGCTGATATTCGATATTGTATATTCGGATATCCGATGTTCGATTTTCGAAAATTCGGTATTTAAAAACTCGATAACCGAAATTCGAAAAGTCGATATTCGGTAATCGGATATCGGATATTGGATATTGGATAGCTGATATTCGATATTGTATATTCGGATATCCGATGTTCGATTTTCGAAAATTCGGTATTTAAAAACTCGATACCGGAAATACGAAAAGTCGATATTCGATATTCGGTAATCGGATATCGGATATTCGATAGCCGATATTCGATATTGCATATTCGGATATCCGATATTCGATTTTCGAAAATTCGGTATTTAAAAACTCGATACTGGAAATTCGAAAAGTCGATATTCGATATTCGGTAAACTGATATCGGATATTGGATAGCCGATATTCGATATTGCATATTCGGATATCCGATATTCGATTTTCGAAAATTCGGTATTAAAAAACTCGATACCGGAAATTCGAAAAGTTGATATTCGGTAATCGGATATCGGATATTGGATAGCCGATATTCGATATTGTATATTTGGATATCCGATATTCGATTTTCGAAAATTCGATATTTGAAAACACGATACCCGAAATTCGAAAAGTCGATATTCGTTATTCGGTAAACGGATATCGGATATTGGATAGCCGATATTCGATATTGCATATTCGGATATCCGATATTCGATTTTCGAAAATTCGGTATTTAAAAACTCGATACCGGAAATTCTAAAAGTCGATATTCGATATTTGGTAAACGGATATCGGATATTGGATAGCCGATTTTTGATATTGCATATTCGGATATCCGATATTCTATTTTCGAAAATTCGATATTTAAAAGCTCGATACCCGAAATTCGAAAAGTCGATATTCGATATTCGGTAAACGGATATCGGATATTGGATAGCCGATATTCGATATTGCATATTCGGATATCCGATATTCGATTTTCGAAAATTCGGTATTTAAAAACTCGATACCCGAAATTCGAAAAGTCGATATTCGATATTCGGTAATTGGATATCGGATATTCGATAGCCGATATTCGATATGGCATATTAGGATATCCGATATTCGATTTTTGAAAATTCGGTATTTAAAAACTCGATACCCGAAATTCGAAAAGTCGATATTCGATATTCGGTAATTGGATATCGGATATTCGATAGCCGATATTCGATATTGCATATTTGGATATCCGATATTCGATTTTCGAAAATTCGGTATTTAAAAACTCGATACCGGAAATTCGAAAAGAAGATATTCGATATTCGATATTCGGTAATCGGATATCGGATATTCGATAGCCGATATTCGATATTGCATATTCGGATATCCAATATTCGATTTTCGAAAATTCGGTATTTAAAAACTCGATACTGGAAATTCGAAAAGTCGATATTCGATATTCGGTAAACTGATATCGGATATTGGATAGCCGATATTCGATATTGCATATTCGGATATCCGATATTCGATTTTCGAAAATTCGGTATTAAAAAACTCGATACCGGAAATTCGAAAATTTGATATTCGGTAATCAGATATCGGATATTGGATAGCCGATATTCGATATTGTATATTTGGATATCCGATATTCGATTTTCGAAAATTCGATATTATTTTGAAAACACGATACCCGAAATTCGAAAAGTCGATATTCGATATTCGGTAATCGGATATCGGATATTCGATAGCCGATATTCGATATTGCATATTCGGATATCCGATATTCGATTTTCGAAAATTCGGTATTTAAAAACTCGATACCCGAAATTCTAAAAGTCGATATTCGATATTTGGTAAACGGATATCGTATATTGGATAGCCGATATTCGAAATTGCATATTCGGATATCCGATATTCTATTTTCGAAAATTCGATATTTAAAAGCTCGATACCCGAAATTCGAAAAGTCGATATTCGATATTCGGTAATTGGATATCGGATATTCGATAGCCGATATTCGATATGGCATATTAGGATATCCGATATTCGATTTTTGAAAATTCGGTATTTAAAAACTCGATACTGGAAATTCGAAAAGTCGATATTCGATATTCGGTAAACTGATATCGGATATTGGATAGCCGATATTCGATATTGCATATTCGGATATCCGATATTCGATTTTCGAAAATTCGATATTTGAAAACACGATACCCGAAATTCGAAAAGTCGATATTCGATATTCGGTAATCAGATATCGGATATTGTATAGCCGATATTCGATATTGCATATTTGGATATCCGATATTCGATTTTCGAAAATTCGGTATTTAAAAACTCGATAACCGAAATTCGAAAAGTCGATATTCGGTAATCGGATATCGGATATTAAATAGCCGATATTCGATATTGTATATTTGGATATCCGATATTCGATTTTCGAAAATTCGGTATTTAAAAACTCGATACTGGAAATTCGAAAAGTCGATATTCGATATTCGGTAAACGGATATCGGATATTGGATAGCCGATATTCGATATTGCATATTCGGATATCCGATATTCGATTTTCGAAAATTCGGTATTTAAAAACTCGATACTGGAAATTCGAAAAGTCGATATTCGATATTCGGTAAACGGATATCGGATATTGGATAGCCGATATTCGATATTGCATATTCGGATATCCGATATTCGATTTTCGAAAATTCGGTATTTAAAAACTCGATACCGGAAATTCGAAAAGTTGATATTCGGTAATCGGATATCGGATATTGGATATTGGATAGCTGATATTCGATATTGTTTATTCGGATATCCGATGTTCGATTTTCGAAAATTCGGTATTTAAAAACTCGATACTGGAAATTCGAAAAGTTGATATTCGATATTCGGTAAGCGGATATCGGATATTCGATAGCCGATATTCGATATTGCATATTTGGATATCCAATATTCGATTTTCGAAAATTCGGTATTTAAAAACTCGATTCCGGAAATTCGAAAAGTCGATATTCGATATTCGGTAATCAGATATCGGATATTGTATAGCCGATATTCGATATTGCATATTTGGATATCCGATATTCGATTTTCGAAAATTCGGTATTTAAAAACTCGATACCGGAAATTCGAAAAGTCGATATTCGATATTCGGTAATCGGATATCGGATATTCGAAAGCCGATATTCGATTTTCGAAAAATCGGCATTTAAAAACTCGATACCGGAAATTCTAAAAGTCAATATTCGATATATGGTAAACGGATATCGGATATTGGATAGCCGATATTCGATATGGCATATTCGGATATCCGATATTCGATTTTCGAAAATTCGGTATTTAAAAACTCGATACCGGAAATTCTAAAAGTCGATATTCGATATTTGGTAAACGGATATCGGATATTGGATAGCCGATATTCGATATTGCATATTCGGATATCCGATATTCTATTTTCGAAAATTCGATATTTAAAAGCTCGATACCCGAAATTCGAAAAGTCGATATTCGGTAATTGGATATCGGATATTCGATAGCCGATATTCGATATGGCATATTCGGATATCCGATATTCGATTTTCGAAAATTCGGTATTTCAAAACTCGATACCGGAAATTCGAAAAGTCGATATTCGATATTCGGTAAACGGATATCGGATATTGGATAGCCGATATTCGATATTGCTTATTCGGATATCCAATATTCGAATTTCGAAAATTCGATATTAAAAAACTCGATACCCGAAATTCGAAAAGTCGATATTCGATATTCGGTAAACGGATATCGGATATTGGATAGCCGATATTCGATATTGCATATTCGGATATCCGATATTCGATTATCGAAAATTCGGTATTTAAAAACTCGATACCGGAAATTCTAAAAGTCGATATTCGATATTCGGTAAACGGATATCGGATATTGGATAGCCGATATTCGATATGGCATATTAGGATATCCGATATTCAATTTTTGAAAATTCGGTATTTTAAAACTCGATACTGGAAATTCGAAAAGTCGATATTCGATATTCGGTAATCAGATATCGGATATTGTATAGCCGATATTCGATATTGCATATTTGGATATCCAATATTCGATTTTCGAAAATTCGGTATTTAAAAACTCGATACCGGAAATTCTAAAAGTCGATATTCGATATTTGGTAAACGGATATCGGATATTGGATAGCCGATATTCGATATTGCATATTCGGATATCCGATATTCTATTTTCGAAAATTCGATATTTAAAAGCTCGATACCCGAAATTCGAAAAGTCGATATTCGATATTCGGTAAACGGATATCGGATATTGGATAGCCGATATTCGATATTGCATATTCGGATATCCGATATTCGATTTTCGAAAATTCGGTATTTAAAAACTCGATACCGAAAATTCTAAAAGTCGATATTCGATATTCGGTAAACGGATATCGGATATTGGATAGCCGATATTCGATATTGCATATTCGGATATCCGATATTCGATTTTCGAAAATTCGGTATTTAAAAACTCGATACCGGAAATTCGAAAAGTCGATATTCGATATTCGGTAATCAGATATCGGATATTGGATAGCCGATATTCGATATTGCTTATTCGGATATCCGATATTCGAATTTCGAAAATTCGATATTAAAAAACTCGATACCCGAAATTCGAAAAGTCGATATTCGATATTCGGTAATTGGATATCGGATATTCGATAGCCGATATTCGATATGGCATATTAGGATATCCGATATTCGATTTTTGAAAATTCGGTATTTAAAAACTCGATACTGGAAATTCGAAAAGTCGATATTCGATATTCGGTAAACTGATATCGGATATTGGATAGCCGATATTCGATATTGCATATTCGGATATCCGATATTCGATTTTCGAAAATTCGGTATTAAAAAACTCGATACCGGAATTTCGAAAAGTTGATATTCGGTAATCGGATATCGGATATTGGATAGCCGATATTCGATATTGTATATTTGGATATCCGATATTCGATTTTCGAAAATTCGATATTTGAAAACACGATACCCGAAATTCGAAAAGTTGATATTCGATATTCGGTAATCAGATATCGGATATTGTATAGCCGATATTCGATATTGCATATTTGGATATCCGATATTCGATTTTCGAAAATTCGGTATTTAAAAACTCGATAACCGAAATTCGAAAAGTCGATATTCGGTAATCGGATATCGGATATTGGATATTGGATAGCTGATATTCGATATTGTATATTCGGATATCCGATGTTCGATTTTCGAAAATTCGGTATTTCAAAACTCGATACCGGAAATTCGAAAAGTCGATATTCGATATTCGGTAAACGGATATCGGATATTGGATAGCCGATATTCGATATTGCTTATTCGGATATCCAATATTCGAATTTCGAAAATTCGATATTAAAAAACTCGATACCCGAAATTCGAAAAGTCGATATTCGATATTCGGTAAACGGATGTCGGATATTGGATAGCCGATATTCGATATTGCATATTCGGATATCCGATATTCGATTATCGAAAATTCGGTATTAAAAAACTCGATACCCGAAATTCGAAAAGTCGATATTCGATATTCGGTAAACGGATATCGGATATTGGATAGCCGATATTCGATATTGCATATTCGGATATCCGATATTCGATTATCGAAAATTCGGTATTTAAAAACTCGATACCGGAAATTCTAAAAGTCGATATTCGATATTCGGTAAGCTGATATCGGATATTGGATAGCCGATGTTCGATATTGCATATTCGGATATCCGATATTCGATTTTCGAAAATTCGATATTTAAAAACTCGACACCCGAAATTCTAAAAGTCGATATTCGATATTTGGTAAACGGATATCGGATATTGGATAGCCGATATTTTAAATTGCATATTCGGATATCCGATATTCGATTTTTGAAAATTCGGTATTTAAAAACTCGATACTGGAAATTCGAAAAGTCGATATTCGATATTCGGTAAACTGATATCGGATATTGGATAGCCGATATTCGATATTGCATATTCGGATATCCGAAATTCGATTTTCGAAAATTCGATATTTGAAAACACGATACCCGAAATTCGAAAAGTCGATATTCGATATTCGGTAATCAGATATCGGATATTGTATAGCCGATATTCGATATTGCATATTTGGATATCCGATATTCGATTTTCGAAAATTCGGTATTTAAAGACTCGATACCGGAAATTCGAAAAGTCGATATTCGATATTCGGTAATCGGATATCGGATATTCGATAGCCGATATTCGATATTGCATATTCGGATATCCGATATTCGATTTTCGAAAATTCGGTATTTAAAAACTCGATACCGGAAATTCGAAAAGTTGATATTCGGTAATCGGATATCGGATATTGGATATTGGATAGCTGATATTCGATATTGTTTATTCGGATATCCGATGTTCGATTTTCGAAAATTCGGTATTTAAAAACTCGATACTGGAAATTCGAAAAGTTGATATTCGATATTCGGTAAGCGGATATCGGATATTCGATAGCCGATATTCGATATTGCATATTTGGATATCCAATATTCGATTTTCGAAAATTCGGTATTTAAAAACTCGATTCCGGAAATTCGAAAAGTCGATATTCGATATTCGGTAATCAGATATCGGATATTGTATAGCCGATATTCGATATTGCATATTTGGATATCCGATATTCGATTTTCGAAAATTCGGTATTTAAAAACTCGATACCGGAAATTCGAAAAGTCGATATTCGATATTCGGTAATCGGATATCGGATATTCGAAAGCCGATATTCGATTTTCGAAAAATCGGCATTTAAAAACTCGATACCGGAAATTCTAAAAGTCAATATTCGATATATGGTAAACGGATATCGGATATTGGATAGCCGATATTCGATATGGCATATTCGGATATCCGATATTCGATTTTCGAAAATTCGGTATTTAAAAACTCGATACCGGAAATTCTAAAAGTCGATATTCGATATTTGGTAAACGGATATCGGATATTGGATAGCCGATATTCGATATTGCATATTCGGATATCCGATATTCTATTTTCGAAAATTCGATATTTAAAAGCTCAATACCCGAAATTCGAAAAGTCGATATTCGGTAATTGGATATCGGATATTCGATAGCCGATATTCGATATGGCATATTCGGATATCCGATATTCGATTTTCGAAAATTCGGTATTTCAAAACTCGATACCGGAAATTCGAAAAGTCGATATTCGATATTCGGTAAACGGATATCGGATATTGGATAGCCGATATTCGATATTGCTTATTCGGATATCCAATATTCGAATTTCGAAAATTCGATATTAAAAAACTCGATACCCGAAATTCGAAAAGTCGATATTCGATATTCGGTAAACGGATATCGGATATTGGATAGCCGATATTCGATATTGCATATTCGGATATCCGATATTCGATTATCGAAAATTCGGTATTTAAAAACTCGATACCGGAAATTCTAAAAGTCGATATTCGATATTCGGTAAACGGATATCGGATATTGGATAGCCGATATTCGATATGGCATATTAGGATATCCGATATTCAATTTTTGAAAATTCGGTATTTTAAAACTCGATACTGGAAATTCGAAAAGTCGATATTCGATATTCGGTAATCAGATATCGGATATTGTATAGCCGATATTCGATATTGCATATTTGGATATCCAATATTCGATTTTCGAAAATTCGGTATTTAAAAACTCGATACCGGAAATTCTAAAAGTCGATATTCGATATTTGGTAAACGGATATCGGATATTGGATAGCCGATATTCGATATTGCATATTCGGATATCCGATATTCTATTTTCGAAAATTCGATATTTAAAAGCTCGATACCCGAAATTCGAAAAGTCGATATTCGATATTCGGTAAACGGATATCGGATATTGGATAGCCGATATTCGATATTGCATATTCGGATATCCGATATTCGATTTTCGAAAATTCGGTATTTAAAAACTCGATACCGAAAATTCTAAAAGTCGATATTCGATATTCGGTAAACGGATATCGGATATTGGATAGCCGATATTCGATATTGCATATTCGGATATCCGATATTCGATTTTCGAAAATTCGGTATTTAAAAACTCGATACCGGAAATTCGAAAAGTCGATATTCGATATTCGGTAATCAGATATCGGATATTGGATAGCCGATATTCGATATTGCTTATTCGGATATCCGATATTCGAATTTCGAAAATTCGATATTAAAAAACTCGATACCCGAAATTCGAAAAGTCGATATTCGATATTCGGTAATTGGATATCGGATATTCGATAGCCGATATTCGATATGGCATATTAGGATATCCGATATTCGATTTTTGAAAATTCGGTATTTAAAAACTCGATACTGGAAATTCGAAAAGTCGATATTCGATATTCGGTAAACTGATATCGGATATTGGATAGCCGATATTCGATATTGCATATTCGGATATCCGATATTCGATTTTCGAAAATTCGGTATTAAAAAACTCGATACCGGAATTTCGAAAAGTTGATATTCGGTAATCGGATATCGGATATTGGATAGCCGATATTCGATATTGTATATTTGGATATCCGATATTCGATTTTCGAAAATTCGATATTTGAAAACACGATACCCGAAATTCGAAAAGTTGATATTCGATATTCGGTAATCAGATATCGGATATTGTATAGCCGATATTCGATATTGCATATTTGGATATCCGATATTCGATTTTCGAAAATTCGGTATTTAAAAACTCGATAACCGAAATTCGAAAAGTCGATATTCGGTAATCGGATATCGGATATTGGATATTGGATAGCTGATATTCGATATTGTATATTCGGATATCCGATGTTCGATTTTCGAAAATTCGGTATTTCAAAACTCGATACCGGAAATTCGAAAAGTCGATATTCGATATTCGGTAAACGGATATCGGATATTGGATAGCCGATATTCGATATTGCTTATTCGGATATCCAATATTCGAATTTCGAAAATTCGATATTAAAAAACTCGATACCCGAAATTCGAAAAGTCGATATTCGATATTCGGTAAACGGATGTCGGATATTGGATAGCCGATATTCGATATTGCATATTCGGATATCCGATATTCGATTATCGAAAATTCGGTATTAAAAAACTCGATACCCGAAATTCGAAAAGTCGATATTCGATATTCGGTAAACGGATATCGGATATTGGATAGCCGATATTCGATATTGCATATTCGGATATCCGATATTCGATTATCGAAAATTCGGTATTTAAAAACTCGATACCGGAAATTCTAAAAGTCGATATTCGATATTCGGTAAGCTGATATCGGATATTGGATAGCCGATGTTCGATATTGCATATTCGGATATCCGATATTCGATTTTCGAAAATTCGATATTTAAAAACTCGACACCCGAAATTCTAAAAGTCGATATTCGATATTTGGTAAACGGATATCGGATATTGGATAGCCGATATTTTAAATTGCATATTCGGATATCCGATATTCGATTTTTGAAAATTCGGTATTTAAAAACTCGATACTGGAAATTCGAAAAGTCGATATTCGATATTCGGTAAACTGATATCGGATATTGGATAGCCGATATTCGATATTGCATATTCGGATATCCGATATTCGATTTTCGAAAATTCGATATTTGAAAACACGATACCCGAAATTCGAAAAGTCGATATTCGATATTCGGTAATCAGATATCGGATATTGTATAGCCGATATTCGATATTGCATATTTGGATATCCGATATTCGATTTTCGAAAATTCGGTATTTAAAAACTCGATACCGGAAATTCTAAAAGTCGATATTCGATATTTGGTAAACGGATATCGGATATTGGAGAGCCGATATTTGATATTGCATATTCGGATATCCGATATTCTATTTTCGAAAATTCGATATTTAAAAGCTCGATACCCGAAATTCGAAAAGTCGATATTCGATATTCGGTAAACGGATATCGGATATTGGATAGCCGATATTCGATATTGCATATTCGGATATCCGATATTCGATTTTCGAAAATTCGGTACTTAAAAACTCGATACCCGAAATTCGAAAAGTCGATATTCGATATTCGGTAATTGGATATCGGATATTCGATAGCCGATATTCGATATGGCATATTAGGATATCCGATATTCGATTTTTGAAAATTCGGTATTTAAAAACTCGATACCCGAAATTCGAAAAGTCGATATTCGATATTCGGTAATTGGATATCGGATATTCGATAGCCGATATTCGATATTGCATATTTGGATATCCGATATTCGATTTTCGAAAATTCGGTATTTAAAAACTCGATACCGGAAATTCGAAAAGTCGATATTCGATATTCGATATTCGGTAATCGGATATCGGATATTCGATAGCCGATATTCGATATTGCATATTCGGATATCCGATATTCGATTTTCGAAAATTCGGTATTTAAAAACTCGATACTGGAAATTCGAAAAGTCGATATTCGATATTCGGTAAACTGATATCGGATATTGGATAGCCGATATTCGATATTGCATATTCGGATATCCGATATTCGATTTTCGAAAATTCGGTATTAAAAAACTCGATACCGGAAATTCGAAAATTTGATATTCGGTAATCGGATATCGGATATTGGATAGCCGATATTCGATATTGTATATTTGGATATCCGATATTCGATTTTCGAAAATTCGATATTATTTTGAAAACACGATACCCGAAATTCGAAAAGTCGATATTCGATATTCGGTAATCGGATATCGGATATTCGATAGCCGATATTCGATATTGCATATTCGGATATCCGATATTCGATTTTCGAAAATTCGGTATTTAAAAACTCGATCCTGGAAATTCGAAAAGTTGATATTCGATATTTGGTAAGCTGATATCGGATATTGGATAGCCGATATTCGATATTGCATATTCGGATATCCGATATTCGATTTTCGAAAATTCGATATTTAAAAACTCGATACCCGAAATTCTAAAAGTCGATATTCGATATTTGGTAAACGGATATCGGATATTGGATAGCCGATATTCGAAATTGCATATTCGGATATCCGATATTCTATTTTCGAATATTCGATATTTAAAAGCTCGATACCCGAAATTCGAAAAGTCGATATTCGATATTCGGTAATTGGATATCGGATATTCGATAGCCGATATTCGATATGGCATATTAGGATATCCGATATTCGATTTTTGAAAATTCGGTATTTAAAAACTCGATACTGGAAATTCGAAAAGTCGATATTCGATATTCGGTAAACTGATATCGGATATTGGATAGCCGATATTCGATATTGCATATTCGGATATCCGATATTCGATTTTCGAAAATTCGATATTTGAAAACACGATACCCGAAATTCGAAAAGTCGATATTCGATATTCGGTAATCAGATATCGGATATTGTATAGCCGATATTCGATATTGCATATTTGGATATCCGATATTCGATTTTCGAAAATTCGGTATTTAAAAACTCGATAACCGAAATTCGAAAAGTCGATATTCGGTAATCGGATATCGGATATTGGATAGCCGATATTCGATATTGAATATTTGGATATCCGATATTCGATTTTCGAAAATTCGGTATTTAAAAACTCGATACTGGAAATTCGAAAAGTCGATATTCGATATTCGGTAAACGGATATCGGATATTGGATAGCCGATATTCGATATTGCATATTCGGATATCCGATATTCGATTTTCGAAAATTCGGTATTTAAAAACTCGATACTGGAAATTCGAAAAGTCGATATTCGATATTCGGTAAACGGATATCGGATATTGGATAGCCGATATTCGATATTGCATATTCGGATATCCGATATTCGATTTTCGAAAATTCGGTATTTAAAGACTCGATACCGGAAATTCGAAAAGTCGATATTCGATATTCGGTAATCGGATATCGGATATTCGATAGCCGATATTCGATATTGCATATTCGGATATCCGATATTCGATTTTCGAAAATTCGGTATTTAAAAACTCGATACTGGAAATTCGAAAAGTCGATATTCGATATTCGGTAAACTGATATCGGATATTGGATAGCCGATATTCGATATTGCATATTCGGATATCCGATATTCGATTTTCGAAAATTCGGTATTAAAAAACTCGATACCGGAAATTCGAAAAGTTGATATTCGGTAATCGGATGTCGGATATTGGATAGCCGATATTCGATATTGTATATTTGGATATCCGATATTCGATTTTCGAAAATTCGATATTTGAAAACACGATACCCGAAATTCGAAAAGTCGATATTCGATATTCGGTAATCGGATATCGGATATTCGATAGCCGATATTCGATATTGCATATTCGGATATCCGATATTCGATTTTCGAAAATTCGGTATTTAAAAACTCGATCCTGGAAATTCGAAAAGTTGATATTCGATATTCGGTAAGCTGATAACGCATATTGGATAGCCGATATTCGATATTGCATATTCGGATATCCGATATTCGATTTTCGAAAATTCGATATTTAAAAACTCGATACCCTAAATTCTAAAAGTCGATATTCGATATTTGGTAAACGGATATCGAATATTGGATAGCCGATATTCGAAATTGCATATTCGGATATCCGATATTCTATTTTCGAAAATTCGATATTTAAAAGCTCGATACCCGAAATTCGAAAAGTCGATATTCGATATTCGGTAATTGGATATCGGATATTCGATAGCCGATATTCGATATGGCATATTAGGATATCCGATATTCGATTTTCGAAAATTCGGTATTTAAAAACTCGATACCGGAAATTCTAAAAGTCGATATTCGGTAATTGGATATCGGATATTCTATAGCCGATATTCGATATGGCATATTCGGATATCCGATATTCGATTTTCGAAAATTCGGTATTTAAAAACTCGATACTGGAAATTCGAAAAGTCGATATTCGATATTCGGTAAACTGATATCGGATATTGGATAGCCGATATTCGATATGGCATATTCGGATATCCGATATTCGATTTTCGAACTTTCGGTATTTAAAAACTCGATACTGGAAATTCGAAAAGTCGATATTCGATATTCGGTAAACGGATATCGGATATTGGATAGCCGATATTCGATATGGCATATTCGGATATCCGATATTCGATTTTCGAAACTTCGGTATTTTTAAAACTCGATACCAGAAATTCTAAAAGTCGATATTCGATATTTGGTAAACGGATATCGGATATTGGATAGCCGATATTCGATATTGCATATTCGGATATCCGATATTCTATTTTCGAAAATTCGATATTTAAAAGCTCGACACCCGAAATTCGAAAAGTCGATATTCGATATTCGGTAAACGGATATCGGATATTGGATAGCCGATATTCGATATTGCTTATTCGGATATCCGATATTCGAATTTCGAAAATTCGATATTAAAAAAATCGATACCCGAAATTCGAAAAGTCGATATTCGGTAAACGGATATCGGATATTGGATAGCCGATATTCGATATTGCATATTCGGATATCCGATATTCGATTTTCGAAAATTCGGTATTTAAAAACTCGATACCGGAAATTCTAAAAGTCGATATTCGGTAAACGGATTTCGGATATTGGATAGCCGATATTCGATATTGCATATTCGGATATCCGATATTCGATTTTAGAAAATTCGGTATTTAAAAACTCGATACCGGAAATTCGAAAAGTCGATATTCGATATTCGGTAATCGGATATCGGATATTCGATAGCCGATATTCGATACTGCATATTTGGATATCCGATATTCGATTTTCGAAAATTCGGTATTTAAAAACTCGATAACCGAAATTCGAAAAGTCGATATTCGGTAATCGGATATCGGATATTGGATATTGGATAGCTGATATTCGATATTGTATATTCGGATATCCGATGTTCGATTTTCGAAAATTCGGTATTTAAAAACTCGATACTGGAAATTCGAAAAGTTGATATTCGATATTCGGTAAGCTGATATCGGATATTGGATAGCCGATATTCGATATTGCTTAATCGGATATCCGATATTCGATTTTCGAAAATTCGGTATTTAAAAACTCGATACTGGAAATTCGAAAAGTCGATATTCGATATTCGGTAAACTGATATCGGATATTGGATAGCCGATATTCGATATTGCATATTTGGATATCCGAAATTCGATTTTCGAAAATTCGGTATTTAAAAACTCGATACCGGAAATTCGAAAAGTCGATATTCGATATTCGGTAATCGGATATCGGATATTCGATAGCCGATATTCGATATGGCATATTCGGATATCCGATATTCGATTTTCGAAAAATCGGCATTTAAAAACTCGATACCGGAAATTCGAAAAGTCGATATTCGATATTCGGTAAACTGATATCGGATATTGTATAGCCGATATTCGATATTGCATATTTGGATATCCGATATTCGATTTTCGAAAATTCGGTATTTAAAAACTCGATACCGGAAATTCGAAAAGTCGATATTCGATATTCGGTAATCGGATATCGGATATTCGATAGCCGATATTCGATATTGCATATTCGGATATCCGATATTCGATTTTCGAAAATTCGATATTTAAAAACTCGATACCGGAAATTCGAAAATTCGATATTTGAAAACACGATACCCGAAATTCGAAAAGTCGATATTCGATATTCGGTAATCAGATATCGGATATTGTATAGCCGATATTCGATATTGCATATTTGGATATCCGATATTCGATTTTCGAAAATTCGGTATTTAAAAACTCGATAACCGAAATTCGAAAAGTCGATATTCGGTAATCGGATATCGGATATTGGATATTGGATAGCTGATATTCGATATTGTATATTCGGATATCCGATGTTCGATTTTCGAAAATTCGGTATTTAAAAACTCGATACTGGAAATTCGAAAAGTTGATATTCGATATTCGGTAAGCTGATATCGGATATTGGATAGCCGATATTCGATATTGCATATTCGGATATCCGATATTCGATTTTCGAAAATTCGATATTTAAAAACTCTATACCGGAAATTCGAAAAGTCGATATTCGATATTCGGTAATCAGATATCGGATATTGTATAGCCGATATTCGATATTGCATATTTGGATATCCGATATTCGATTTTCGAAAATTCGGTATTTAAAAACTCGATAACCGAAATTCGAAAAGTCGATATTCGGTAATCGGATATCGGATATCGGATATTGGATATTGGATAGCTGATATTCGATATTGTATATTCGGATATCCGATGTTCGATTTTCGAAAATTCGGTATTTAAAAACTCGATACTGGAAATTCGAAAAGTTGATATTCGATATTCGGTAAGCTGATATCGGATATTGGATAGCCGATATTCAATATTGCATATTCGGATATCCGATATTCGATTTTCGAAAATTCGATATTTAAAAACTCGATACTGGAAATTCGAAAAGTCGATATTCGATATTCGGTAATCGGATATCGGATATTGGATAGCCGATATTCGATATTGCATATTCGGATATCCGATATTCGATTTTCGAAAATTCGATATTATTTTGAAAACACGATACCCGAAATTCGAAAAGTCGATATTCGATATTCGGTAATCGGATATCGGATATTCGATAGCCGATATTCGATATTGCATATTAGGATATCCGATATTCGATTTTTGAAAATTCGGTATTTAAAAACTCGATACTGGAAATTCGAAAAGTCGATATTCGATATTCGGTAAACTGATATCGGATATTGGATAGCCGATATTCGATATTGCATATTCGGATATCCGATATTCGATTTTCGAAAATTCGATATTTGAAAACACGATACCCGAAATTCGAAAAGTCGATATTCGATATTCGGTAATCAGATATCGGATATTGTATAGCCGATATTCGATATTGCATATTTGGATATCCGATATTCGATTTTCGAAAATTCGGTATTTAAAAACTCGATAACCGAAATTCGAAAAGTCGATATTCGGTAATCGGATATCGGATATTGGATAGCCGATATTCGATATTGAATATTTGGATATCCGATATTCGATTTTCGAAAATTCGGTATTTAAAAACTCGATACTGGATATTCGAAAAGTCGATATTCGATATTCGGTAAACGGATATCGGATATTGGATAGCCGATATTCGATATTGCATATTCGGATATCCGATATTCGATTTTCGAAAATTCGGTATTTAAAAACTCGATACTGGAAATTCGAAAAGTCGATATTCGATATTCGGTAAACGGATATCGGATATTGGATAGCCGATATTCGATATTGCATATTCGGATATCCGATATTCGATTTTCGAAAATTCGGTATTTAAAGACTCGATACCGGAAATTCGAAAAGTCGATATTCGATATTCGGTAATCGGATATCGGATATTCGATAGCCGATATTCGATATTGCATATTCGGATATCCGATATTCGATTTTCGAAAATTCGGTATTTAAAAACTCGATACTGGAAATTCGAAAAGTCGATATTCGATATTCGGTAAACTGATATCGGATATTGGATAGCCGATATTCGATATTGCATATTCGGATATCCGATATTCGATTTTCGAAAATTCGGTATTAAAAAACTCGATACCGGAAATTCGAAAAGTTGATATTCGGTAATCGGATGTCGGATATTGGATAGCCGATATTCGATATTGTATATTTGGATATCCGATATTCGATTTTCGAAAATTCGATATTTGAAAACACGATACCCGAAATTCGAAAAGTCGATATTCGATATTCGGTAATCGGATATCGGATATTCGATAGCCGATATTCGATATTGCATATTCGGATATCCGATATTCGATTTTCGAAAATTCGGTATTTAAAAACTCGATCCTGGAAATTCGAAAAGATGATATTCGATATTCGGTAAGCTGATAACGGATATTGGATAGCCGATATTCGATATTGCATATTCGGATATCCGATATTCGATTTTCGAAAATTCGATATTTAAAAACTCGATACCCGAAATTCTAAAAGTCGATATTCGATATTTGGTAAACGGATATCGAATATTGGATAGCCGATATTCGAAATTGCATATTCGGATATCCGATATTCTATTTTCGAAAATTCGATATTTAAAAGCTCGATACCCGAAATTCGAAAAGTCGATATTCGATATTCGGTAATTGGATATCGGATATTCGATAGCCGATATTCGATATGGCATATTAGGATATCCGATATTCGATTTTCGAAAATTCGGTATTTAAAAACTCGATACCGGAAATTCTAAAAGTCGATATTCGGTAATTGGATATCGGATATTCTATAGCCGATATTCGATATGGCATATTCGGATATCCGATATTCGATTTTCGAAAATTCGGTATTTAAAAACTCGATACTGGAAATTCGAAAAGTCGATATTCGATATTCGGTAAACTGATATCGGATATTGGATAGCCGATATTCGATATGGCATATTCGGATATCCGATATTCGATTTTCGAACTTTCGGTATTTAAAAACTCGATACTGGAAATTCGAAAAGTCGATATTCGATATTCGGTAAACGGATATCGGATATTGGATAGCCGATATTCGATATGGCATATTCGGATATCCGATATTCGATTTTCGAAAAACCGGCATTTAAAAACTCGATACCGGAAATTCTAAAAGTCGATATTCGATATTTGGTAAACGGATATCGGATATTGGATAGCCGATATTCGATATGGCATATTCGGATATCCGATATTCGATTTTCGAAACTTCGGTATTTTTAAAACTCGATACCAGAAATTCTAAAAGTCGATATTCGATATTTGGTAAACGGATATCGGATATTGGATAGCCGATATTCGATATTGCATATTCGGATATCCGATATTCTATTTTCGAAAATTCGATATTTAAAAGCTCGACACCCGAAATTCGAAAAGTCGATATTCGATATTCGGTAAACGGATATCGGATATTGGATAGCCGATATTCGATATTGCTTATTCGGATATCCGATATTCGAATTTCGAAAATTCGATATTAAAAAACTCGATTCCCGAAATTCGAAAAGTCGATATTCGGTAAACGGATATCGGATATTGGATAGCCGATATTCGATATTGCATATTCGGATATCCGATATTCGATTTTCGAAAATTCGGTATTTAAAAACTCGATACCGGAAATTCTAAAAGTCGATATTCGGTAAACGGATTTCGGATATTGGATAGCCGATATTCGATATTGCATATTCGGATATCCGATATTCGATTTTAGAAAATTCGGTATTTAAAAACTCGATACCGGAAATTCGAAAAGTCGATATTCGATATTCGGTAATCGGATATCGGATATTCGATAGCCGATATTCGATACTGCATATTTGGATATCCGATATTCGATTTTCGAAAATTCGGTATTTAAAAACTCGATAACCGAAATTCGAAAAGTCGATATTCGGTAATCGGATATCGGATATTGGATATTGGATAGCTGATATTCGATATTGTATAATTCGGATATCCGATGTTCGATTTTCGAAAATTCGGTATTTAAAAACTCGATACTGGAAATTCGAAAAGTTGATATTCGATATTCGGTAAGCTGATATCGGATATTGGATAGCCGATATTCGATATTGCTTAATCGGATATCCGATATTCGATTTTCGAAAATTCGGTATTTAAAAACTCGATACTGGAAATTCGAAAAGTCGATATTCGATATTCGGTAAACTGATATCGGATATTGGATAGCCGATATTCGATATTGCATATTTGGATATCCGATATTCGATTTTCGAAAATTCGGTATTTAAAAACTCGATACCGGAAATTCGAAAAGTCGATATTCGATATTCGGTAATCGGATATCGGATATTCGATAGCCGATATTCGATATGGCATATTCGGATATCCGATATTCGATTTTCGAAAAATCGGCATTTAAAAACTCGATACCGGAAATTCGAAAAGTCGATATTCGATATTCGGTAAACTGATATCGGATATTGTATAGCCGATATTCGATATTGCATATTTGGATATCCGATATTCGATTTTCGAAAATTCGGTATTTAAAAACTCGATACCGGAAATTCGAAAAGTCGATATTCGATATTCGGTAATCGGATATCGGATATTCGATAGCCGATATTCGATATTGCATATTTGGATATCCGATATTCGATTTTCGAAAATTCGGTATTTAAAAACTCGATAACCGAAATTCGAAAAGTCGATATTCGGTAATCGGATATCGGATATTGGATATTGGATAGCTGATATTCGATATTGTATATTCGGATATCCGATGTTCGATTTTCGAAAATTCGGTATTTAAAAACTCGATACTGGAAATTCGAAAAGTTGATATTCGATATTCGGTAAGCTGATATCGGATATTGGATAGCCGATATTCGATATTGCATATTCGGATATCCGATATTCGATTTTCGAAAATTCGATATTTAAAAACTCTATACCGGAAATTCGAAAAGTCGATATTCGATATTCGGTAATCAGATATCGGATATTGTATAGCCGATATTCGATATTGCATATTTGGATATCCGATATTCGATTTTCGAAAATTCGGTATTTAAAAACTCGATAACCGAAATTCGAAAAGTCGATATTCGGTAATCGGATATCGGATATCGGATATTGGATATTGGATAGCTGATATTCGATATTGTATATTCGGATATCCGATGTTCGATTTTCGAAAATTCGGTATTTAAAAACTCGATACTGGAAATTCGAAAAGTTGATATTCGATATTCGGTAAGCTGATATCGGATATTGGATAGCCGATATTCAATATTGCATATTCGGATATCCGATATTCGATTTTCGAAAATTCGATATTTAAAAACTCGATACTGGAAATTCGAAAAGTCGATATTCGATATTCGGTAAACTGATATCGGATATTGGATAGCCGATATTCGATATTGCATATTCGGATATCCGATATTCGATTTTCGAAAATTCGGTATTAAAAAACTCGATACCGGAAATTCGAAAAGTTGATATTCGGTAATCGGATATCGGATATTGGATAGCCGATATTCGATATTGTATATTTGGATTTCCGATATTCGATTTTCGAAAATTCGATATTTGAAAACACGATACCCGAAATTCGAAAAGTCGATATTCGTTATTCGGTAAACGGATATCGGATATTGGATAGCCGATATTCGATATTGCATATTCGGATATCCGATATTCGATTTTCGAAAATTCGGTATTTAAAAACTCGATACCGGAAATTCTAAAAGTCGATATTCGATATTTGGTAAACGGATATCGGATATTGGATAGCCGATTTTTGGTATTGCATATTCGGATATCCGATATTCTATTTTCGAAAATTCGATATTTAAAAGCTCGATACCCGAAATTCGAAAAGTCGATATTCGATATTCGGTAAACGGATATCGGATATTGGATAGCCGATATTCGATATTGCATATTCGGATATCCGATATTCGATTTTCGAAAATTCGGTATTTAAAAACTCGATACCCGAAATTCGAAAAGTCGATATTCGATATTCGGTAATTGGATATCGGATATTCGATAGCCGATATTCGATATGGCATATTAGGATATCCGATATTCGATTTTTGAAAATTCGGTATTTAAAAACTCGATACCCGAAATTCGAAAAGTCGATATTCGATATTCGGTAATTGGATATCGGATATTCGATAGCCGATATTCGATATTGCATATTTGGATATCCGATATTCGATTTTCGAAAATTCGGTATTTAAAAACTCGATACCGGAAATTCGAAAAGTCGATATTCGATATTCGATATTCGGTAATCGGATATCGGATATTCGATAGCCGATATTCGATATTGCATATTCGGATATCCGATATTCGATTTTCGAAAATTCGGTATTTAAAAACTCGATACTGGAAATTCGAAAAGTCGATATTCGATATTCGGTAAACTGATATCGGATATTGGATAGCCGATATTCGATATTGCATATTCGGATATCCGATATTCGATTTTCGAAAATTCGGTATTAAAAAACTCGATACCGGAAATTCGAAAATTTGATATTCGGTAATCAGATATCGGATATTGGATAGCCGATATTCGATATTGTATATTTGGATATCCGATATTCGATTTTCGAAAATTCGATATTATTTTGAAAACACGATACCCGAAATTCGAAAAGTCGATATTCGATATTCGGTAATCGGATATCGGATATTCGATAGCCGATATTCGATATTGCATATTCGGATATCCGATATTCGATTTTCGAAAATTCGGTATTTAAAAACTCGATCCTGGAAATTCGAAAAGTTGATATTCGATATTTGGTAAGCTGATATCGGATATTGGATAGCCGATATTCGATATTGCATATTCGGATATCCGATATTCGATTTTCGAAAATTCGATATTTAAAAACTCGATACCCGAAATTCTAAAAGTCGATATTCGATATTTGGTAAACGGATATCGGATATTGGATAGCCGATATTCGAAATTGCATATTCGGATATCCGATATTCTATTTTCGAAAATTCGATATTTAAAAGCTCGATACCCGAAATTCGAAAAGTCGATATTCGATATTCGGTAATTGGATATCGGATATTCGATAGCCGATATTCGATATGGCATATTAGGATATCCGATATTCGATTTTTGAAAATTCGGTATTTAAAAACTCGATACTGGAAATTCGAAAAGTCGATATTCGATATTCGGTAAACTGATATCGGATATTGGATAGCCGATATTCGATATTGCATATTCGGATATCCGATATTCGATTTTCGAAAATTCGATATTTGAAAACACGATACCCGAAATTCGAAAAGTCGATATTCGATATTCGGTAATCAGATATCGGATATTGTATAGCCGATATTCGATATTGCATATTTGGATATCCGATATTCGATTTTCGAAAATTCGGTATTTAAAAACTCGATAACCGAAATTCGAAAAGTCGATATTCGGTAATCGGATATCGGATATTAAATAGCCGATATTCGATATTGTATATTTGGATATCCGATATTCGATTTTCGAAAATTCGGTATTTAAAAACTCGATACTGGAAATTCGAAAAGTCGATATTCGATATTCGGTAAACGGATATCGGATATTGGATAGCCGATATTCGATATTGCATATTCGGATATCCGATATTCGATTTTCGAAAATTCGGTATTTAAAAACTCGATACTGGAAATTCGAAAAGTCGATATTCGATATTCGGTAAACGGATATCGGATATTGGATAGCCGATATTCGATATTGCATATTCGGATATCCGATATTCGATTTTCGAAAATTTGGTATTTAAAGACTCGATACCGGAAATTCGAAAAGTCGATATTCGATATTCGGTAATCGGATATCGGATATTCGATAGCCGATATTCGATATTGCATATTCGGATATCCGATATTCGATTTTCGAAAATTCGGTATTTAAAAACTCGATACTGGAAATTCGAAAAGTCGATATTCGATATTCGGTAAACTGATATCGGATATTGGATAGCCGATATTCGATATTGCATATTCGGATATCCGATATTCGATTTTCGAAAATTCGGTATTAAAAAACTCGATACCGGAAATTCGAAAAGTTGATATTCGGTAATCGAATGTCGGATATTGGATAGCCGATATTCGATATTGTATATTTGGATATCCGATATTCGATTTTCGAAAATTCGATATTTGAAAACACGATACCCGAAATTCGAAAAGTCGATATTCGATATTCGGTAATCGGATATCGGATATTCGATAGCCGATATTCGATATTGCATATTCGGATATCCGATATTCGATTTTCGAAAATTCGGTATTTAAAAACTCGATACCGGAAATTCGAAAAGTCGATATTCGATATTCGGTAATCGGATATCGGATATTCGATAGCCGATATTCGATATTGCATATTCGGATATCCGATATTCGATTTTCGAAAATTCGGTATTTAAAAACTCGATACTGGAAATTCGAAAAGTTGATATTCGGTAATCGGATGTCGGATATTGGATAGCCGATATTCGATATTGTATATTTGGATATCCGATATTCGATTTTCGAAAATTCGATATTTGAAAACACGATACCCGAAATTCAAAAAGTCGATATTCGATATTCGGTAATCGGATATTGGATATTGGATAGCTGATATTCGATATTGTATATTCGGATATCCGATGTTCGATTTTCGAAAATTCGGTATTTAAAAACTCGATACTGGAAATTCGAAAAGTTGATATTCGATATTCGGTAAGCTGATATCGGATATTGGATAGCCGATATTCGATATTGCATATTCGGATATCCGATATTCGATTTTCGAAAATTCGATATTTAAAAACTCGATACCGGAAATTCGAAAAGTCGATATTCGATATTCGGTAATCAGATATCGGATATTGTATAGCCGATATTCGATATTGCATATTTGGATATCCGATATTCGATTTTCGAAAATTCGGTATTTAAAAACTCGATACCGGAAATTCGAAAAGTCGATATTCGATATTCGGTAATCGGATATCGGATATTCGATAGCCGATATTCGATATGGCATATTCGGATATCCGATATTCGATTTTCGAAAAATCGGCATTTAAAAACTCGATACTGGAAATTCGAAAAGTCGATATTCGGTAAACTGATATCGGATATTGGATAGCCGATATTCGATATTGCATATTTGGATATCCGATATTCGATTTTCGAAAATTCGGTATTTAAAAACTCGATACCGGAAATTCGAAAAGTCGATATTCGATATTCGGTAATCGGATATCGGATATTCGATAGCCGATATTTTATATTGCATATTCGGATATCCGATATTCGATTTTCGAAAATTCGGTATTTAAAAACTCGATACTGGAAATTCGAAAAGTCGATATTCGATATTCGGTAAACTGATATCGGATATTGGATAGCCGATATTCGATATTGCATATTCGGATATCCGATATTCGATTTTCGAAAATTCGGTATTTAAAAACTCGATACCGGAAATTCGAAAAGTTGATATTCGGTAATCGGATATCGGATATTGGATATTGGATAGCTGATATTCGATATTGTATATTCGGATATCCGATGTTCGATTTTCGAAAATTCGGTATTTAAAAACTCGATACTGGAAATTCGAAAAGTTGATATTCGATATTCGAGCGGATATCGGATATTCGATAGCCGATATTCGATATTGCATATTTGGATATCCGATATTCGATTTTCGAAAATTCGGTATTTAAAAACTCGATACCGGAAATTCGAAAAGTCGATATTCGATATTCGGTAATCAGATATCGGATATTGTATAGCCGATATTCGATATTGCATATTTGGATATCCGATATTCGATTTTCGAAAATTCGGTATTTAAAAACTCGATACCGGAAATTCGAAAAGTCGATATTCGATATTCGGTAATCGGATATCGGATATTCGAAAGCCGATATTCGATTTTCGAAAAATCGGCATTTAAAAACTCGATACCGGAAATTCTAAAAGTCAATATTCGATATATGGTAAACGGATATCGGATATTGGATAGCCGATATTCGATATGGCATATTCGGATATCCGATATTCGATTTTCGAAAATTCGGTATTTAAAAACTCGATACCGGAAATTCTAAAAGTCGATATTCGATATTTGGTAAACGGATATCGGATATTGGATAGCCGATATTCGATATTGCATATTCGGATATCCGATATTCTATTTTCGAAAATTCGATATTTAAAAGCTCGATACCCGAAATTCGAAAAGTCGATATTCGGTAATTGGATATCGGATATTCGATAGCCGATATTCGATATGGCATATTCGGATATCCGATATTCGATTTTCGAAAATTCGGTATTTCAAAACTCGATACCGGAAATTCGAAAAGTCGATATTCGGTAATCGGATATCGGATATTGGATATTGGATAGCTGATATTCGATATTGTATATTCGGATATCCGATGTTCGATTTTCGAAAATTCAGTATTTCAAAACTCGATACCGGAAATTCGAAAAGTCGATATTCGATATTCGGTAAACGGATATCGGATATTGGATAGCCGATATTCGATATTGCTTATTCGGATATCCAATATTCGAATTTCGAAAATTCGATATTAAAAAACTCGATACCCGAAATTCGAAAAGTCGATATTCGATATTCGGTAAACGGATGTCGGATATTGGATAGCCGATATTCGATATTGCATATTCGGATATCCGATATTCGATTATCGAAAATTCGGTATTAAAAAACTCGATACCCGAAATTCGAAAAGTCGATATTCGATATTCGGTAAACGGATATCGGATATTGGATAGCCGATATTCGATATTGCATATTCGGATATCCGATATTCGATTATCGAAAATTCGGTATTTAAAAACTCGATACCGGAAATTCTAAAAGTCGATATTCGATATTCGGTAAGCTGATATCGGATATTGGATAGCCGATGTTCGATATTGCATATTCGGATATCCGATATTCGATTTTCGAAAATTCGATATTTAAAAACTCGACACCCGAAATTCTAAAAGTCGATATTCGATATTTGGTAAACGGATATCGGATATTGGATAGCCGATATTTTAAATTGCATATTCGGATATCCGATATTCGATTTTTGAAAATTCGGTATTTAAAAACTCGATACTGGAAATTCGAAAAGTCGATATTCGATATTCGGTAAACTGATATCGGATATTGGATAGCCGATATTCGATATTGCATATTCGGATATCCGATATTCGATTTTCGAAAATTCGATATTTGAAAACACGATACCCGAAATTCGAAAAGTCGATATTCGATATTCGGTAATCAGATATCGGATATTGTATAGCCGATATTCGATATTGCATATTTGGATATCCGATATTCGATTTTCGAAAATTCGGTATTTAAAAACTCGATACCGGAAATTCTAAAAGTCGATATTCGATATTTGGTAAACGGATATCGGATATTGGAGAGCCGATATTTGATATTGCATATTCGGATATCCGATATTCTATTTTCGAAAATTCGATATTTAAAAGCTCGATACCCGAAATTCGAAAAGTCGATATTCGATATTCGGTAAACGGATATCGGATATTGGATAGCCGATATTCGATATTGCATATTCGGATATCCGATATTCGATTTTCGAAAATTCGGTATTTAAAAACTCGATACCCGAAATTCGAAAAGTCGATATTCGATATTCGGTAATTGGATATCGGATATTCGATAGCCGATATTCGATATGGCATATTAGGATATCCGATATTCGATTTTTGAAAATTCGGTATTTAAAAACTCGATACCCGAAATTCGAAAAGTCGATATTCGATATTCGGTAATTGGATATCGGATATTCGATAGCCGATATTCGATATTGCATATTTGGATATCCGATATTCGATTTTCGAAAATTCGGTATTTAAAAACTCGATACCGGAAATTCGAAAAGTCGATATTCGATATTCGATATTCGGTAATCGGATATCGGATATTCGATAGCCGATATTCGATATTGCATATTCGGATATCCGATATTCGATTTTCGAAAATTCGGTATTTAAAAACTCGATACTGGAAATTCGAAAAGTCGATATTCGATATTCGGTAAACTGATATCGGATATTGGATAGCCGATATTCGATATTGCATATTCGGATATCCGATATTCGATTTTCGAAAATTCGGTATTAAAAAACTCGATACCGGAAATTCGAAAATTTGATATTCGGTAATCGGATATCGGATATTGGATAGCCGATATTCGATATTGTATATTTGGATATCCGATATTCGATTTTCGAAAATTCGATATTATTTTGAAAACACGATACCCGAAATTCGAAAAGTCGATATTCGATATTCGGTAATCGGATATCGGATATTCGATAGCCGATATTCGATATTGCATATTCGGATATCCGATATTCGATTTTCGAAAATTCGGTATTTAAAAGCTCGATCCTGGAAATTCGAAAAGTTGATATTCGATATTTGGTAAGCTGATATCGGATATTGGATAGCCGATATTCGATATTGCATATTCGGATATCCGATATTCGATTTTCGAAAATTCGATATTTAAAAACTCGATACCCGAAATTCTAAAAGTCGATATTCGATATTTGGTAAACGGATATCGGATATTGGATAGCCGATATTCGAAATTGCATATTCGGATATCCGATATTCTATTTTCGAAAATTCGATATTTAAAAGCTCGATACCCGAAATTCGAAAAGTCGATATTCGATATTCGGTAATTGGATATCGGATATTCGATAGCCGATATTCGATATGGCATATTAGGATATCCGATATTCGATTTTTGAAAATTCGGTATTTAAAAACTCGATACTGGAAATTCGAAAAGTCGATATTCGATATTCGGTAAACTGATATCGGATATTGGATAGCCGATATTCGATATTGCATATTCGGATATCCGATATTCGATTTTCGAAAATTCGATATTTGAAAACACGATACCCGAAATTCGAAAAGTCGATATTCGATATTCGGTAATCAGATATCGGATATTGTATAGCCGATATTCGATATTGCATATTTGGATATCCGATATTCGATTTTCGAAAATTCGGTATTTAAAAACTCGATAACCGAAATTCGAAAAGTCGATATTCGGTAATCGGATATCGGATATTGGATAGCCGATATTCGATATTGAATATTTGGATATCCGATATTCGATTTTCGAAAATTCGGTATTTAAAAACTCGATACTGGAAATTCGAAAAGTCGATATTCGATATTCGGTAAACGGATATCGGATATTGGATAGCCGATATTCGATATTGCATATTCGGATATCTGATATTCGATTTTCGAAAATTCGGTATTTAAAAACTCGATACTGGAAATTCGAAAAGTCGATATTCGATATTCGGTAAACGGATATCGGATATTGGATAGCCGATATTCGATATTGCATATTCGGATATCCGATATTCGATTTTCGAAAATTCGGTATTTAAAGACTCGATACCGGAAATTCGAAAAGTCGATATTCGATATTCGGTAATCGGATATCGGATATTCGATAGCTGATATTCGATATTGCATATTCGGATATCCGATATTCGATTTTCGAAAATTCGGTATTTAAAAACTCGATACTGGAAATTCGAAAAGTCGATATTCGATATTCGGTAAACTGATATCGGATATTGGATAGCCGATATTCGATATTGCATATTCGGATATCCGATATTCGATTTTCGAAAATTCGGTATTAAAAAACTCGATACCGGAAATTCGAAAAGTTGATATTCGGTAATCGGATGTCGGATATTGGATAGCCGATATTCGATATTGTATATTTGGATATCCGATATTCGATTTTCGAAAATTCGATATTTGAAAACACGATACCCGAAATTCGAAAAGTCGATATTCGATATTCGGTAATCGGATATCGGATATTCGATAGCCGATATTCGATATTGCATATTCGGATATCCGATATTCGATTTTCGAAAATTCGGTATTTAAAAACTCGATCCTGGAAATTCGAAAAGTTGATATTCGATATTCGGTAAGCTGATAACGGATATTGGATAGCCGATATTCGATATTGCATATTCGGATATCCGATATTCGATTTTCGAAAATTCGATATTTAAAAACTCGATACCCGAAATTCTAAAAGTCGATATTCGATATTTGGTAAACGGATATCGAATATTGGATAGCCGATATTCGAAATTGCATATTCGGATATCCGATATTCTATTTTCGAAAATTCGATATTTAAAAGCTCGATACCCGAAATTCGAAAAGTCGATATTCGATATTCGGTAATTGGATATCGGATATTCGATAGCCGATATTCGATATGGCATATTAGGATATCCGATATTCGATTTTCGAAAATTCGGTATTTAAAAACTCGATACCGGAAATTCTAAAAGTCGATATTCGGTAATTGGATATCGGATATTCTATAGCCGATATTCGATATGGCATATTCGGATATCCGATATTCGATTTTCGAAAATTCGGTATTTAAAAACTCGATACTGGAAATTCGAAAAGTCGATATTCGATATTCGGTAAACTGATATCGGATATTGGATAGCCGATATTCGATATGGCATATTCGGATATCCGATATTCGATTTTCGAACTTTCGGTATTTAAAAACTCGATACCGGAAATTCTAAAAGTCGATATTCGGTAATTGGATATCGGATATTCTATAGCCGATATTCGATATGGCATATTCGGATATCCGATATTCGATTTTCGAAAATTCGGTATTTAAAAACTCGATACTGGAAATTCGAAAAGTCGATATTCGATATTCGGTAAACTGATATCGGATATTGGATAGCCGATATTCGATATGGCATATTCGGATATCCGATATTCGATTTTCGAACTTTCGGTATTTAAAAACTCGATACTGGAAATTCGAAAAGTCGATATTCGATATTCGGTAAACGGATATCGGATATTGGATAGCTGATATTCGATATTGCATATTCGGATATCCGATAATCGATTTTCGAAAATTCGGTATTTAAAGACTCGATACCGGAAATTCGAAAAGTCGATATTCGATATTCGGTAATCGGATATTGGATATTCGATAGCCGATATTCGATATGGCATATTCGGATATCCGATATTCGATTTTCGAAAAATCGGCATTTAAAAACTCGATACCGGAAATTCTAAAAGTCGATATTCGATATTTGGTAAACGGATATCGGATATTGGATAGCCGATATTCGATATGGCATATTCGGATATCCGATATTCGATTTTCGAAACTTCGGTATTTTTAAAACTCGATACCAGAAATTCTAAAAGTCGATATTCGATATTTGGTAAACGGATATCGGATATTGGATAGCCGATATTCGATATTGCATATTCGGATATCCGATATTCTATTTTCGAAAATTCGATATTTAAAAGCTCGACACCCGAAATTCGAAAAGTCGATATTCGATATTCGGTAAACGGATATCGGATATTGGATAGCCGATATTCGATATTGCTTATTCGGATATCCGATATTCGAATTTCGAAAATTCGATATTAAAAAACTCGATACCCGAAATTCGAAAAGTCGATATTCGGTAAACGGATATCGGATATTGGATAGCCGATATTCGATATTGCATATTCGGATATCCGATATTCGATTTTCGAAAATTCGGTATTTAAAAACTCGATACCGGAAATTCTAAAAGTCGATATTCGGTAAACGGATTTCGGATATTGGATAGCCGATATTCGATATTGCATATTCGGATATCCGATATTCGATTTTAGAAAATTCGGTATTTAAAAACTCGATACCGGAAATTCGAAAAGTCGATATTCGATATTCGGTAATCGGATATCGGATATTCGATAGCCGATATTCGATACTGCATATTTGGATATCCGATATTCGATTTTCGAAAATTCGGTATTTAAAAACTCGATAACCGAAATTCGAAAAGTCGATATTCGGTAATCGGATATCGGATATTGGATATTGGATAGCTGATATTCGATATTGTATATTCGGATATCCGATGTTCGATTTTCGAAAATTCGGTATTTAAAAACTCGATACTGGAAATTCGAAAAGTTGATATTCGATATTCGGTAAGCTGATATCGGATATTGGATAGCCGATATTCGATATTGCTTAATCGGATATCCGATATTCGATTTTCGAAAATTCGGTATTTAAAAACTCGATACTGGAAATTCGAAAAGTCGATATTCGATATTCGGTAAACTGATATCGGATATTGGATAGCCGATATTCGATATTGCATATTCGGATATCCGATATTCGATTTTAGAAAATTCGGTATTTAAAAACTCGATACCGGAAATTCGAAAAGTCGATATTCGATATTCGGTAATTGGATATCGGATATTCGATAGCCGATATTCGATATGGCATATTAGGATATCCGATATTCGATTTTTGAAAATTCGGTATTTAAAAACTCGATACTGGAAATTCGAAAAGTCGATATTCGATATTCGGTAAACTGATATCGGATATTGGATAGCCGATATTCGATATTGCATATTCGGATATCCGATATTCGATTTTCGAAAATTCGATATTTGAAAACACGATACCCGAAATTCGAAAAGTCGATATTCGATATTCGGTAATCAGATATCGGATATTGTATAGCCGATATTCGATATTGCATATTTGGATATCCGATATTCGATTTTCGAAAATTCGGTATTTAAAAACTCGATAACCGAAATTCGAAAAGTCGATATTCGGTAATCGGATATCGGATATTGGATAGCCGATATTCGATATTGAATATTTGGATATCCGATATTCGATTTTCGAAAATTCGGTATTTAAAAACTCGATACTGGAAATTCGAAAAGTCGATATTCGATATTCGGTAAACGGATATCGGATATTGGATAGCCGATATTCGATATTGCATATTCGGATATCCGATATTCGATTTTCGAAAATTCGGTATTTAAAAACTCGATACTGGAAATTCGAAAAGTCGATATTCGATATTCGGTAATCGGATATCGGATATTCGATAGCCGATATTCGATACTGCATATTTGGATATCCGATATTCGATTTTCGAAAATTCGGTATTTAAAAACTCGATAACCGAAATTCGAAAAGTCGATATTCGGTAATCGGATATCGGATATTGGATATTGGATAGCTGATATTCGATATTGTATATTCGGATATCCGATGTTCGATTTTCGAAAATTCGGTATTTAAAAACTCGATACTGGAAATTCGAAAAGTTGATATTCGATATTCGGTAAGCTGATATCGGATATTGGATAGCCGATATTCGATATTGCTTAATCGGATATCCGATATTCGATTTTCGAAAATTCGGTATTTAAAAACTCGATACTGGAAATTCGAAAAGTCGATATTCGATATTCGGTAAACTGATATCGGATATTGGATAGCCGATATTCGATATTGCATATTCGGATATCCGATATTCGATTTTAGAAAATTCGGTATTAAAAAACTCGATACCGGAAATTCGAAAAGTCGATATTCGATATTCGGTAATCAGATATCGGATATTCGATAGCCGATATTCGATATGGCATATTCGGATATCCGATATTCGATTTTCGAAAAATCGGCATTTAAAAACTCGATACCGGAAATTCGAAAAGTCGATATTCGATATTCGGTAAACTGATATCGGATATTGTATAGCCGATATTCGATATTGCATATTTGGATATCCGATATTCGATTTTCGAAAATTCGGTATTTAAAAACTCGATACCGGAAATTCGAAAAGTCGATATTCGATATTCGGTAATCGGATATCGGATATTCGATAGCCGATATTCGATATTGCATATTCGGATATCCGATATTCGATTTTCGAAAATTCGATATTTAAAAACTCGATACCGGAAATTCGAAAATTCGATATTTGAAAACACGATACCCGAAATTCAAAAAGTCGATATTCGATATTCGGTAATCAGATATCGGATATTGTATAGCCGATATTCGATATTGCATATTTGGATATCCGATATTCGATTTTCGAAAATTCGGTATTTAAAAACTCGATAACCGAAATTCGAAAAGTCGATATTCGGTAATCGGATATCGGATATTGGATATTGGATAGCTGATATTCGATATTGTATATTCGGATATCCGATGTTCGATTTTCGAAAATTCGGTATTTAAAAACTCGATACTGGAAATTCGAAAAGTTGATATTCGATATTCGGTAAGCTGATATCGGATATTGGATAGCCGATATTCGATATTGCATATTCGGATATCCGATATTCGATTTTCGAAAATTCGATATTTAAAAACTCTATACCGGAAATTCGAAAAGTCGATATTCGATATTCGGTAATCAGATATCGGATATTGTATAGCCGATATTCGATATTGCATATTTGGATATCCGATATTCGATTTTCGAAAATTCGGTATTTAAAAACTCGATAACCGAAATTCGAAAAGTCGATATTCGGTAATCGGATATCGGATATTGGATATTGGATAGCTGATATTCGATATTGTATATTCGGATATCCGATGTTCGATTTTCGAAAATTCGGTATTTAAAAACTCGATACTGGAAATTCGAAAAGTTGATATTCGATATTCGGTAAGCTGATATCGGATATTGGATAGCCGATATTCAATATTGCATATTCGGATATCCGATATTCGATTTTCGAAAATTCGATATTTAAAAACTCGATACCGGAAATTCGAAAAGTCGATATTCGATATATGGTAAACGGATATCGGATATTGGATAGCCGATATTCGATATGGCATATTCAGATATCCGATATTCGATTTTCGAAAATTCGGTATTTAAAAACTCGATACCCGAAATTCTAAAAGTCGATATTCGATATTTGGTAAACGGATATCGGATATTGGATAGCCGATATTCGAAATTGCATATTCGGATATCCGATATTCTATTTTTGAAAATTCGATATTTAAAAGCTCGATACCCGAAATTCGAAAAGTCGATATTCGATATTCGGTAATTGGATATCGGATATTCGATAGCCGATATTCGATATGGCATATTAGGATATCCGATATTCGATTTTTGAAAATTCGGTATTTAAAAACTCGATACTGGAAATTCGAAAAGTCGATATTCGATATTCGGTAATTGGATATCGGATATTCGATAGCCGATATTCGATATGGCATATTAGGATATCCGATATTCGATTTTTGAAAATTCGGTATTTAAAAACTCGATACCCGAAATTCGAAAAGTCGATATTCGATATTCGGTAATTGGATATCGGATATTCGATAGCCGATATTCGATATTGCATATTTGGATATCCGATATTCGATTTTCGAAAATTCGGTATTTAAAAACTCGATACCGGAAATTCGAAAAGTCGATATTCGATATTCGATATTCGGTAATCGGATATCGGATATTCGATAGCCGATATTCGATATTGCATATTCGGATATCCGATATTCGATTTTCGAAAATTCGGTATTTAAAAACTCGATACTGGAAATTCGAAAAGTCGATATTCGATATTCGGTAAACTGATATCGGATATTGGATAGCCGATATTCGATATTGCATATTCGGATATCCGATATTCGATTTTCGAAAATTCGGTATTAAAAAACTCGATACCGGAAATTCGAAAATTTGATATTCGGTAATCGGATATCGGATATTGGATAGCCGATATTCGATATTGTATATTTGGATATCCGATATTCGATTTTCGAAAATTCGATATTATTTTGAAAACACGATACCCGAAATTCGAAAAGTCGATATTCGATATTCGGTAATCGGATATCGGATATTCGATAGCCGATATTCGATATTGCATATTCGGATATCCGATATTCGATTTTCGAAAATTCGGTATTTAAAAACTCGATCCTGGAAATTCGAAAAGTTGATATTCGATATTTGGTAAGCTGATATCGGATATTGGATAGCCGATATTCGATATTGCATATTCGGATATCCGATATTCTATTTTCGAAAATTCGATATTTAAAAGCTCGATACCCGAAATTCGAAAAGTCGATATTCGATATTCGGTAATTGGATATCGGATATTCGATAGCCGATATTCGATATGGCATATTAGGATATCCGATATTCGATTTTTGAAAATTCGGTATTTAAAAACTCGATACTGGAAATTCGAAAAGTCGATATTCGATATTCGGTAAACTGATATCGGATATTGGATAGCCGATATTCGATATTGCATATTCGGATATCCGATATTCGATTTTCGAAAATTCGATATTTGAAAACACGATACCCGAAATTCGAAAAGTCGATATTCGATATTCGGTAATCAGATATCGGATATTGTATAGCCGATATTCGATATTGCATATTTGGATATCCGATATTCGATTTTCGAAAATTCGGTATTTAAAAACTCGATAACCGAAATTCGAAAAGTCGATATTCGGTAATCGGATATCGGATATTGGATAGCCGATATTCGATATTGAATATTTGGATATCCGATATTCGATTTTCGAAAATTCGGTATTTAAAAACTCGATACTGGAAATTCGAAAAGTCGATATTCGATATTCGGTAAACGGATATCGGATATTGGATAGCCGATATTCGATATTGCATATTCGGATATCCGATATTCGATTTTCGAAAATTCGGTATTTAAAGACTCGATACCGGAAATTCGAAAAGTCGATATTCGATATTCGGTAATCGGATATCGGATATTCGATAGCCGATATTCGATATTGCATATTCGGATATCCGATATTCGATTTTCGAAAATTCGGTATTTAAAAACTCGATACTGGAAATTCGAAAAGTCGATATTCGATATTCGGTAAACTGATATCGGATATTGGATAGCCGATATTCGATATTGCATATTCGGATATCCGATATTCGATTTTCGAAAATTCGGTATTAAAAAACTCGATACCGGAAATTCGAAAAGTTGATATTCGGTAATCGGATGTCGGATATTGGATAGCCGATATTCGATATTGTATATTTGGATATCCGATATTCGATTTTCGAAAATTCGATATTTGAAAACACGATACCCGAAATTTGAAAAGTCGATATTCGATATTCGGTAATCGGATATCGGATATTCGATAGCCGATATTCGATATTGCATATTCGGATATCCGATATTCGATTTTCGAAAATTCGGTATTTAAAAACTCGATCCTGGAAATTCGAAAAGTTGATATTCGATATTCGGTAAGCTGATAACGGATATTGGATAGCCGATATTCGATATTGCATATTCGGATATCCGATATTCGATTTTCGAAAATTCGATATTTAAAAACTCGATACCCGAAATTCTAAAAGTCGATATTCGATATTTGGTAAACGGATATCGAATATTGGATAGCCGATATTCGAAATTGCATATTCGGATATCC
The DNA here is from genome assembly GCA_954870645.1 of Agrotis clavis. Taxonomy (NCBI): domain Eukaryota; kingdom Metazoa; phylum Arthropoda; class Insecta; order Lepidoptera; family Noctuidae; genus Agrotis; species Agrotis clavis. The sequence continues at coordinate 25,518,770 of OX940933.1, forward strand.
GATATTCTATTTTCGAAAATTCGATATTTAAAAGCTCGATACCCGAAATTCGAAAAGTCGATATTCGATATTCGGTAATTGGATATCGGATATTCGATAGCCGATATTCGATATGGCATATTAGGATATCCGATATTCGATTTTCGAAAATTCGGTATTTAAAAACTCGATACCGGAAATTCTAAAAGTCGATATTCGGTAATTGGATATCGGATATTCTATAGCCGATATTCGATATGGCATATTCGGATATCCGATATTCGATTTTCGAAAATTCGGTATTTAAAAACTCGATACTGGAAATTCGAAAAGTCGATATTCGATATTCGGTAAACTGATATCGGATATTGGATAGCCGATATTCGATATGGCATATTCGGATATCCGATATTCGATTTTCGAACTTTCGGTATTTAAAAACTCGATACTGGAAATTCGAAAAGTCGATATTCGATATTCGGTAAACGGATATCGGATATTGGATAGCCGATATTCGATATTGCATATTCGGATATCCGATAATCGATTTTCGAAAATTCGGTATTTAAAGACTCGATACCGGAAATTCGAAAAGTCGATATTCGATATTCGGTAATCGGATATTGGATATTCGATAGCCGATATTCGATATGGCATATTCGGATATACGATATTCGATTTTCGAAAAATCGGCATCTAAAAACTCGATACCGGAAATTCTAAAAGTCGATATTCGATATTTGGTAAACGGATATCGGATATTGGATAGCCGATATTCGATATGGCATATTCGGATATCCGATATTCGATTTTCGAAACTTCGGTATTTTTAAAACTCGATACCAGAAATTCTAAAAGTCGATATTCGATATTTGGTAAACGGATATCGGATATTGGATAGCCGATATTCGATATTGCATATTCGGATATCCGATATTCTATTTTCGAAAATTCGATATTTAAAAGCTCGACACCCGAAATTCGAAAAGTCGATATTCGATATTCGGTAAACGGATATCGGATATTGGATAGCCGATATTCGATATTGCTTATTCGGATATCCGATATTCGAATTTCGAAAATTCGATATTAAAAAACTCGATACCCGAAATTCGAAAAGTCGATATTCGGTAAACGGATATCGGATATTGGATAGCCGATGTAGGTGATAGGGTAAAGAAAACTCGAAAATTTAGGTAGACAAAGGGAAAAGGCGTTGGTGCGAGCGAAAGGATTCAACGCGGCGGATACACTCACTTTTTCTTAACTGCGGGTGCACAGAACTTTTGAAATTAATGTTGCTACCCACCAACGTCTTTATATTTATTAATTTGTACATGACCCGATAGATGGCGTTACACGTTCAGAAATACATCATACAACTTACTTAATTTCTAAAATCTTATTACTAATAAAATTTAATTTATAACTGTACCTAATAATATGCGTCGCCTACAATTCCACCCCCTAGTGATGGCTAGTCATCACGATCACACTCAGGTGCGAGTAAGGCGACGCGTGTGGCTGGTCGTCGCAGCACGCCCGTGCGAGTGCGCACGTCCACCACGCGAATGCGCCCGTCATCCCCGGGGAGTGTCGCACTCACAACACCATGCCGCCATGAACCACGCTCCAAGTTCGGTTCAACTATCAAAACATAATCTCCTACACGCAATGACCTCTGCTCACTACTCCACTTTTGACGCGGCAAAAGTGTGGGCAAATATTCTTTAAGCCAACGTGACCAAAACATGTCCGTTAGTCTCTGCGCTATACGCCACTGCTTCCTAAGGTGGAGATCCACGTCTGTGTATCTTCCAAAAGATGGTCCAATTGACGACGTACCTATTAAAAAATGATTGGGTGTCAGAGCCTCAGGGTAATTTGGATCCGTCGAAACATATGTGATGGGTCTACTGTTAACTAGAGCTTCAACTTCAGCCATCAAAGTTGCAAGGGCTTCAGGACGGGGCGCACGCTCCTTCAATATAACTCGGAGAGCTGTCTTAACGGTGCGCACCATGCGTTCCCAAGCTCCTCCCATTTCGGGTGCGCCTGGGGGTATAAAACGCCACTCAATACCTCTAAGTAGCCCGTCATTACGCAGAACATCTACATCGAGCTCAGCGATGCTGCGTTTTAACTCGGTGTCCGCTCCTCTCAGGTTGGTACCGTTATCTGAGTAGATCACGGTAGGTGCCCCTCTACGGGCTATCATTCTTCTCAGGGCCATCAGTGTAGAATCAGTGGTAAGACTCTCAGTTATTTCTACGTGAACAGCTCGAACTGTTAAGCACGTAAATAACATGCCGTAACGTTTTTGTCTACCACGACCCACTGTGACCTCCATTGGTCCAAAGAAATCAATACCTGAGAATGTAAACGGACGTCGGTTGTGCTGCAGTCGGGCTGACGGCAAGTCACCCATGCGCTGCGGTTGCGGCGTCGCACGTCGGTACCTGCAGAATAGGCAGCGCGCTGCCACCGCGCGCACAGTGGGGCGGAGCTTCAAGATCCAGTAGCGTTGCCTTAATTCGTTGACTACTAGCTCATGAGCTCCATGTAGCGCTCGGCGGTGGTAGTACTCCACCAGAAGTCTGGTCATCCTCCGTTGACCATCGAGAATAACAGGTCTCCTGGTATCCTCCGTGACACCTTCGGTCTTGTCGATGCGGCCGCCAACTCGTAGTAAGCCCGCACTGTCAAGATAAGGTGTTAGATTTAATAATCGGCTATTTCTTAATAATGGCTTGTTTTGTTTTAAACTTTCTATCTCCGTGGCAAAAGAATCATATTGACACTTTTTTATCAACAGGTCCTCTGCCTTTCGCAACATTTCATTGTCAATTCGATTGCCTTTACGTTGGCATTTGCTGATAAACAGTAAGACCCTTGCAGTTGCCATTATCAATCGAATCCACGATGAAAAGTTGTTCTCATTAGGCACTGGGAAAACAGTACTACAATTTGTGGTAGCTATGACGTTAACAATTTTTTGCTCACAAATTGTCTCAACCAATTGTTTACATTTTTTAAGATCTTTAGGCCATTTACTGTCTGGTTCTCTTAAAAAGCCCGGACCTTGAAACCATACATCCTGAAACTGTAGTGGTGGCGCATCATCGCGCGTGGCTACGTCAGCTGCGTTCAGTCCAGACGGCACGTACCGCCATTCCGTAGTGGTGGTCAGCTCATCGATTTCGCCTAGACGATGTGCAACATACGGCTTATAGTCTCTAGGATCGCCACGTATCCACTGAAGAACAGTGTGCGAGTCAGTCCAAAAGTATCTTTTGTCTGCCTTTATGTCTTTATGTTCACTTTGAACTGTGCTCACCAGTCGAGCTGCGAGTACGGCTCCCTGCAGTTCAAGCCTCGGGACTGATACAGGGCGCAGAGGCGTAACCCTGCTTTTACCCGCAACAAAACAGACTGATACTGTACCATCTGAGCGAATAAATCGCCAATAAATCACGGCTGCAAAAGCCTTAGTACTCGAGTCACAAAATATGTGCAACTCGGTCCTAATAATCTTAGGCGCACTCACCTCATGCTGCATGTCATCGTAGCATTGGGTCCAAACTCCTGCACTAGCATAGCATCGTGGTATGCGCAACGAACCTAGAAGTTTTAGTTCGTCGAGCCACCTTACCCATCTACTATGTTCGTCGGGTTGGATGCGGCAGTTCCAGTCAATACCACTGCGATGCACATTCTGAAAAATTATTTTACTTTTTATAATAAATGGCGACAAAAAACCATGAATATCATAAACAGACATTATAACACTAAGCATTTTAGCTTTAGTGGGAGGCTCCAATCCATTTAATATCGCCTCCGGAACCCGATTAAATGATACTTTAAATCCAAACGTATCATCCGACGGATGCCACATCAAACCTAAGGTGCGCTCAGTTGTATTCATAACTCCGTCTTTGAATTGAACAGCTGTCGGCGCGAGCGCATCTGGCGGTATTGTTTCTAAAACCTGTTTGTCATTGCTTGACCAAGCTCTAATTTCAAATCCACCGTGTTTGTGAATTTGAGTAATTTGTTGTATTAACTTGATAGCATTGTTTGCATCAGTAGTCGAATATAAACAATCATCCATGTAATGATTTTTTATAATTACTTGTACGGCTTCTGGGTATAAATCGTCATATTTTAGTGCATTTTTATTTTTAATATACTGTGCTATAAAAGGAGAACATGTTGCACCAAATATTAAACTTTGCATGACGCATGTTTTTATGGGGGCGCTTGGTGATTCTTGCCATAAGAATCTAAGAACATGTTGATCCTGTGGCCTAATTTTAACCCTTAAGAACATGTCCTTTATGTCCCCTACAATGGCAACCTTATTTTCACGAAATCTTAACATAATTCCCATAAGTGAATTATATAAGTCCGGACCTGTTAATAAATAACTGTTAAGACATAATCCATTTACCTTTGACGCGGCGTCGAAGACGAGGCGTAGCTTTCCCGGTTTGTTAGGGTTCTGGACACCAAAATGTGGAAGGTACCATACGTGGTCAGCTGAGAGTTCATTTTCCTTAAGTTCTCGAGCGTAACCGTCAACAAACAATTTGTTCACTTCCTTCCTATATCGATCTGCGTACGAGTCGTCTTTAAGAAATTTTCGCATTAAAGTCTGCAGTCGCAAAGATGCGGCTGGATATGAATCAGGCATGGTGAAAACGTTATTTTTGAAGGGCAAACCTACTTCCCATTGACTTCCGATAAGATGTGACGTATCATCTAATATTTGCAGTGCTCTTAAATGATCACTATTTTCACGGCATAAGGTTGAAATTCCAATGGAGTCTAGAGAAAAATAATGTTTAATTAAACTGTTTAAATCATCAGTTTGTGCTAAGTCTGTGTGAGAGAGAGTGAACACATTGGCAGCGTTGCTGGAGTGAGTGCGACCGCAATAACCATGAATTGACCAGCCCAACTTACAACGAGTAGCATAAGGTTCATTCTTATTACCATGAATAATTTCTAGTGGCGCAATCAAAACATAATTATCTTCGCCAATAAGTAATCGAGGCACTACATGACTTTTACATACGTAATCTTTAACTTTAGACAAATGTTTACAATCTAATTCGTTAATTACAGATAAATTTTGTGCTGGCAAATTTAATTTAGACACTTTGCGTAACTTAATGTCATAATAGTTGTTTTTGTTACATTCACTTATCTGAGCACTTACGGTCGGTGCATCGGATTGATACACCTCCAGTCCAAAGGCGTCAATGAACTTGATGTCACATGCTTGTTCACACTTAAGTCCTAGTTCGGTAGCAAGGTCCGAGTCGATTATAGACACTGAGGCCGCATCGTCCAGTAGGGCATACGTATTCACTACACCATTAGGTCCACACACTTTCACTGCAACCACTTTTAGCATAACGTGATCCGAAGATAAACGTTTATCACAGCTAGATGCGACGTGCGCCACGGTATTATTCACAGCGGGAGCCGCGGTCGGCGCGGGCGCTGGCAGCGGCGGCGGTGATGACGGTTGCGCTGGCTCCGGGGCCGGCGCAGCGGGCTCGCGCCGCGTGCCGCCCGGCGCTTGCGTCGATTGAGATGACGTAGGTTTGCTCCAGTGCAGCAACTTGTGGTGTGCAAGCCCACAGTTATCTATGTCGCATACAGGTGCGGGACATGCATTCCTATCATGTCGTGACGTCAGGCAACAATAACACAAGCCATTCATTTTTACAAACTTCCATCTATCACGGCGCATTGCGCGTTTGAAAACGCGACACTCGGGCAGAGAATGATTGGCCTTTGTGCAAAATTTACATTTATCGCCCTCCTCAACAGCTGTTGTAGCTAATATGGGTCGATTAGTGCGAAATTTGTTGTCATCTCGTTTCGTGGGCACTGTGCCCTCGGTCTGCTTCTTTTGTTCACGATATTGAGGTATTCCGACTAGCGATAACATTTCTGCTTCATGTTTAAGAAACGCTGCGACTAACTCCAACTTTGACTGTTTTTCACTTAACTTGTGGTAGGCAAAGTCGGTCCATTTTGATATAAGTGTGCTCGGCAGCTTAGATAGCACAGCTGACGCGAGTTCAGGACTTCGTAAATAATCAGGTTGATTCAGTGCACGGATAGTGGCCACACAGTTATTAATTTTAATAGAAAAATTTATTAGATCGTACTGGTACGAGGTAGGTAACGCAGGTTGCTTCCTTAACTGCGTCGTAAGGTTCAGAATAATCACTTCCGGTCGACCAAACCTCAAGTCTAAGGCTTCCATTACAGCTGCGGGCGGAGTATTACCGATTAGCAGGTCGGTAACTGCCTCCTTAGCGTCGCCTCGCAATGCTTTGCGTAGTCTCCACAGGTTTTCGGATTCACTAAATTTACACACTCGTGTGGATTCATCGTATGCACTCTTAAAATGTAGCCACTCAACACAGTCTCCACTGAAGACAGGTAAGTCACGCGGAGTAGACAAGCGACTGAGTAGACGGTCCTCGCGTTGGCCTGACGAGGTTGCCATCATGTCCTTTAAGGTAAGTGCAAGTTGCTGAATACTATCAACAGGAACATCAGTGCACTGGACGGGGCCGACGTGAGCACGGCTAGTTGATGGTGCCGTCGCCTGAAGCTGATAACTGCAGGTAGGTTCGGTGTGACCTTGATTTAGCCAATCCTCGACGTTAGAACGTGCTTGCTCATCGAGGATACTACTAGCGTCGCTGCCATCACCTTGGAGTTCTTCAGCATCAACTTGTGCAAGGTCAGCTTCCAGCTTCTTATCTATGAGGGCCAGCTGAATATGTGCTTTTGCTTCAGCGGCTTCTAATTCCAATTGCTTACGTCTAGCAATGGATGATGACGTAGATCGCTTCGATTTTGCTGACGTAATCGAACCACTTTTTGCGGACGCAAACGGTGTTTTTATTTCAATCTTCAATCGTTCCATGTCCTTAGACGGTATGAGACTATCGGTGCCTAGGGCAGGTAATTTGACTTTGGGTTCCGCAGGTGCGTTGGTCGATGTGCTCGCCATTAGCATTTGCTGGCGCTCAAACTCCCGATGCTGTTTGCGAGTCAAAACTTTACGCGGGGCGTTCGGTGGGTTTGTAAACATCACACTGATTATGATTTGGCTCGAAGACCACTCTTATTGTAGGTGATAGGGTAAAGAAAACTCGAAAATTTAGGTAGACAAAGGGAAAAGGCGTTGGTGCGAGCGAAAGGATTCAACGCGGCGGATACACTCACTTTTTCTTAACTGCGGGTGCACAGAACTTTTGAAATTAATGTTGCTACCCACCAACGTCTTTATATTTATTAATTTGTACATGACCCGATAGATGGCGTTACACGTTCAGAAATACATCATACAACTTACTTAATTTCTAAAATCTTATTACTAATAAAATTTAATTTATAACTGTACCTAATAATATGCGTCGCCTACAGCCGATATTCGATATTGCATATTCGGATATCCGATATTCGATTTTCGAAAATTCGGTATTTAAAAACTCGATACCGGAAATTCTAAAAGTCGATATTCGGTAAACGGATTTCGGATATTGGATAGCCGATAGCCGATATTCGATACTGCATATTTGGATATCCGATATTCGATTTTCGAAAATTCGGTATTTAAAAACTCGATAACCGAAATTCGAAAAGTCGATATTCGGTAATCGGATATCGGATATTGGATATTGGATAGCTGATATTCGATATTGTATATTCGGATATCCGATGTTCGATTTTCGAAAATTCGGTATTTAAAAACTCGATACTGGAAATTCGAAAAGTTGATATTCGATATTCGGTAAGCTGATATCGGATATTGGATAGCCGATATTCGATATTGCTTAATCGGATATCCGATATTCGATTTTAGAAAATTCGGTATTTAAAAACTCGATACCGGAAATTCGAAAAGTCGATATTCGATATTCGGTAATCGGATATCGGATATTCGATAGCCGATATTCGATACTGCATATTTGGATATCCGATATTCGATTTTCGAAAATTCGGTATTTAAAAACTCGATACCGGAAATTCGAAAAGTCGATATTCGATATTCGGTAATCGGATATCGGATATTCGATAGCCGATATTCGATACTGCATATTTTGATATCCGATATTCGATTTTCGAAAATTCGGTATTTAAAAACTCGATAACCGAAATTCGAAAAGTCGATATTCGGTAATCGGATATCGGATATTGGATATTGGATAGCTGATATTCGATATTGTATATTCGGATATCCGATGTTCGATTTTCGAAAATTCGGTATTTAAAAACTCGATACTGGAAATTCGAAAAGTTGATATTCGATATTCGGTAAACGGATTTCGGATATTGGATAGCCGATATTCGATATTGCATATTCGGATATCCGATATTCGATTTTAGAAAATTCGGTATTTAAAAACTCGATACCGGAAATTCGAAAAGTCGATATTCGATATTCGGTAATCGGATATCGGATATTCGATAGCCGATATTCGATACTGCATATTTGGATATCCGATATTCGATTTTCGAAAATTCGGTATTTAAAAACTCGATAACCGAAATTCGAAAAGTCGATATTCGGTAATCGGATATCGGATATTGGATATTGGATAGCTGATATTCGATATTGTATATTCGGATATCCGATGTTCGATTTTCGAAAATTCGGTATTTAAAAACTCGATACTGGAAATTCGAAAAGTCGATATTCGATATTCGGTAAACTGATATCGGATATTGGATAGCCGATATTCGATATTGCATATTCGGATATCCGATATTCGATTTTAGAAAATTCGGTATTAAAAAACTCGATACCGGAAATTCGAAAAGTCGATATTCGATATTCGGTAATCAGATATCGGATATTGTATAGCCGATATTCGATATTGCATATTTGGATATCCGACATTCGATTTTCGAAAATTCGGTATTTAAAAACTCGATACCGGAAATTCGAAAAGTCGATATTCGATATTCGGTAATCGGATATCGGATATTCGATAGCCGATATTCGATATGGCATATTCGGATATCCGATATTCGATTTTCGAAAAATCGGCATTTAAAAACTCGATACCGGAAATTCGAAAAGTCGATATTCGATATTCGGTAAACTGATATCGGATATTGTATAGCCGATATTCGATATTGCATATTTGGATATCCGATATTCGATTTTCGAAAATTCGGTATTTAAAAACTCGATACCGGAAATTCGAAAAGTCGATATTCGATATTCGGTAATCGGATATCGGATATTCGATAGCCGATATTCGATATTGCATATTCGGATATCCGATATTCGATTTTCGAAAATTCGATATTTAAAAACTCGATACCGGAAATTCGAAAATTCGATATTTGAAAACACGATACCCGAAATTCGAAAAGTCGATATTCGATATTCGGTAATCAGATATCGGATATTGTATAGCCGATATTCGATATTGCATATTTGGATATCCGATATTCGATTTTCGAAAATTCGGTATTTAAAAACTCGATAACCGAAATTCGAAAAGTCGATATTCGGTAATCGGATATCGGATATTGGATATTGGATAGCTGATATTCGATATTGTATATTCGGATATCCGATGTTCGATTTTCGAAAATTCGGTATTTAAAAACTCGATACTGGAAATTCGAAAAGTTGATATTCGATATTCGGTAAGCTGATATCGGATATTGGATAGCCGATATTCGATATTGCATATTCGGATATCCGATATTCGATTTTCGAAAATTCGATATTTAAAAACTCTATACCGGAAATTCGAAAAGTCGATATTCGATATTCGGTAATCAGATATCGGATATTGTATAGCCGATATTCGATATTGCATATTTGGATATCCGATATTCGATTTTCGAAAATTCGGTATTTAAAAACTCGATAACCGAAATTCGAAAAGTCGATATTCGGTAATCGGATATCGGATATTGGATATTGGATAGCTGATATTCGATATTGTATATTCGGATATCCGATGTTCGATTTTCGAAAATTCGGTATTTAAAAACTCGATACTGGAAATTCGAAAAGTTGATATTCGATATTCGGTAAGCTGATATCGGATATTGGATAGCCGATATTCAATATTGCATATTCGGATATCCGATATTCGATTTTCGAAAATTCGATATTTAAAAACTCGATACCGGAAATTCGAAAAGTCGATATTCGATATATGGTAAACGGATATCGGATATTGGATAGCCGATATTCGATATGGCATATTCAGATATCCGATATTCGATTTTCGAAAATTCGGTATTTAAAAACTCGATACCCGAAATTCGAAAAGTCGATATTCGATATTCGGTAATTGGATATCGGATATTCGATAGCCGATATTCGATATGGCATATTAGGATATCCGATATTCGATTTTTGAAAATTCGGTATTTAAAAACTCGATACTGGAAATTCGAAAAGTCGATATTCGATATTCGGTAAACTGATATCGGATATTGGATAGCCGATATTCGATATTGCATATTCGGATATCCGATATTCGATTTTCGAAAATTCGGTATTAAAAAACTCGATACCGGAAATTCGAAAAGTTGATATTCGGTAATCGGATGTCGGATATTGGATAGCCGATATTCGATATTGTATATTTGGATATCCGATATTCGATTTTCGAAAATTCGATATTTGAAAACACAATACCCGAAATTCGAAAAGTCGATATTCGATATTCGGTAATCGGATATCGGATATTCGATAGCCGATATTCGATATTGCATATTCGGATATCCGATATTCGATTTTCGAAAATTCGGTATTTAAAAACTCGATCCTGGAAATTCGAAAAGTTGATATTCGATATTCGGTAAGCTGATATCGGATATTGGATAGCCGATATTCGATATTGCATATTCGGATATCCGATATTCGATTTTCGAAAATTCGATATTTAAAAACTCGATACCCGAAATTCTAAAAGTCGATATTCGATATTTGGTAAACGGATATCGAATATTGGATAGCCGATATTCGAAATTGCATATTCGGATATCCGATATTCTATTTTCGAAAATTCGATATTTAAAAGCTCGATACCCGAAATTCGAAAAGTCGATATTCGATATTCGGTAATTGGATATCGGATATTCGATAGCCGATATTCGATATGGCATATTAGGATATCCGATATTCGATTTTCGAAAATTCGGTATTTAAAAACTCGATACCGGAAATTCTAAAAGTCGATATTCGATATTCGGTAATTGGATATCGGATATTCGATAGCCGATATTCGATATGGCATATTCGGATATCCGATATTCGATTTTCGAAAATTCGGTATTTAAAAACTCGATACTGGAAATTCGAAAAGTCGATATTCGATATTCGGTAAACTGATATCGGATATTGGATAGCCGATATTCGATATGGCATATTCGGATATCCGATATTCGATTTTCGAAAATTCGGTATTTAAAAACTCGATACTGGAAATTCGAAAAGTCGATATTCGATATTCGGTAAACGGATATCGGATATTGGATAGCCGATATTTGATATTGCATATTCGGATATCCGATAATCGATTTTCGAAAATTCGGTATTTAAAGACTCGATACCGGAAATTCGAAAAGTCGATATTCGATATTCGGTAATCGGATATTGGATATTCGATAGCCGATATTCGATATGGCATATTCGGATATCCGATATTCGATTTTCGAAAAATCGGCATTTAAAAACTCGATACCGGAAATTCTAAAAGTCGATATTCGATATTTGGTAAACGGATATCGGATATTGGATAGCCGATATTCGATATGGCATATTCGGATATCCGATATTCGATTTTCGAAACTTCGGTATTTAAAAACTCGATACCAGAAATTCTAAAAGTCGATATTCGATATTTGGTAAACGGATATCGGATATTGGATAGCCGATATTCGATATTGCATATTCGGATATCCGATATTCTATTTTCGAAAATTCGATATTTAAAAGCTCGACACCCGAAATTCGAAAAGTCGATATTCGATATTCGGTAATTGGATATCGGATATTCGATAGCCGATATTCGATATGGCATATTCGGATATCCGATATTCGATTTTCGAAAATTCGGTATTTAAAAACTCGATATTGGAAATTCGAAAAGTCGATATTCGGTAAACAGATATCGGATATTGGATAGCCGATATTCGATATTGCATATTCGGATATCCGATATTCGATTTTCGAAAATTCGGTATTTAAAAACTCGATACCGGAAATTCGAAAAGTCGATATTCGATATTCGGTAATCGGATATCGGATATTCGATAGCCGATATTCGATATTGCTTATTCGGATATCCGATATTCGAATTTCGAAAATTCGATATTAAAAAACTCGATACCCGAAATTCGAAAAGTCGATATTCGGTAAACGGATATCGGATATTGGATAGCCGATATTCGATATTGCATATTCGGATATCCGATATTCGATTTTCGAAAATTCGGTATTTAAAAACTCGATACCGGAAATTCTAAAAGTCGATATTCGGTAAACGGATTTCGGATATTGGATAGCCGATATTCGATATTGCATATTCGGATATCCGATATTCGATTTTAGAAAATTCGGTATTTAAAAACTCGATACCGGAAATTCGAAAAGTCGATATTCGATATTCGGTAATCGGATATCGGATATTCGATAGCCGATATTCGATATTGCATATTTGGATATCCGATATTCGATTTTCGAAAATTCGGTATTTAAAAACTCGATAACCGAAATTCGAAAAGTCGATATTCGGTAATCGGATATCGGATATTGGATATTGGATAGCTGATATTCGATATTGTATATTCGGATATCCGATGTTCGATTTTCGAAAATTCGGTATTTAAAAACTCGATACTGGAAATTCGAAAAGTTGATATTCGATATTCGGTAAGCTGATATCGGATATTGGATAGCCGATATTCGATATTGCTTAATCGGATATCCGATATTCGATTTTCGAAAATTCGGTATTTAAAAACTCGATACTGGAAATTCGAAAAGTCGATATTCGATATTCGGTAAACTGATATCGGATATTGGATAGCCGATATTCGATATGGCATATTCGGATATCCGATATTCGATTTTCGAAAAATCGGCATTTAAAAACTCGATACCGGAAATTCGAAAAGTCGATATTCGATATTCGGTAAACTGATATCGGATATTGTATAGCCGATATTCGATATTGCATATTTGGATATCCGATATTCGATTTTCGAAAATTCGGTATTTAAAAACTCGATACCGGAAATTCGAAAAGTCGATATTCGATATTCGGTAATCGGATATCGGATATTCGATAGCCGATATTCGATATTGCATATTCGGATATCCGATATTCGATTTTCGAAAATTCGATATTTAAAAACTCGATACCGGAAATTCGAAAATTCGATATTTGAAAACACGATACCCGAAATTCGAAAAGTCGATATTCGATATTCGGTAATCAGATATCGGATATTGTATAGCCGATATTCGATATTGCATATTTGGATATCCGATATTCGATTTTCGAAAATTCGGTATTTAAAAACTCGATAACCGAAATTCGAAAAGTCGATATTCGGTAATCGGATATCGGATATTGGATAGCTGATATTCGATATTGTATATTCGGATATCCGATGTTCGATTTTCGAAAATTCGGTATTAAAAAACTCGATACTGGAAATTCGAAAAGTTGATATTCGATATTCGGTAAGCTGATATCGGATATTGGATAGTCGATATTCGATATTGCATATTCGGATATCCGATATTCGATTTACGAAAATTCGATATTTAAAAACTCGATACCGGAAATTCGAAAAGTCGATATTCGATATTCGGTAATCAGATATCGGATATTGTATAGCCGATATTCGATATTGCATATTTGGATATCCGATATTCGATTTTCGAAAATGCGGTATTTAAAAACTCGATAACCGAAATTCGAAAAGTCGATATTCGGTAATCGGATATCGGATATTGGATATTGGATAGCTGATATTCGATATTGTATATTCGGATATCCGATGTTCGATTTCGAAAATTCGGTATTTAAAAACTCGATACTGGAAATTCGAAAAGTTGATATTCGATATTCGGTAAGCTGATATCGGATATTGGATAGCCGATATTCAATATTGCATATTCGGATATCCGATATTCGATTTTCGAAAATTCGGTATTTAAAAACTCGATACTGGAAATTCAAAAAGTTGATATTAGATATTCGGTAAGCTGATATCGGATATTGGATAGCCGATGGATGAGGTTAGGTTAGGTTAGGTTAGGTTAGGTTTTTTTTTTTTTTTTTTTTTTTTTTT